>VZRN01002462.1:268168-316431 GCA_013397935.1 Dasyornis broadbenti | reverse complement strand
GGAAGGAAGGAAGGAAGGAAGGAAGGAAGGAAGGAAGGACAGAGAAGAGGAACATCTGTGGGGGCAGGTAGCATGAACCCAAAAGAACTCATCTGCAAAGGAAACAGTTGGAAAAGCAAACCAACCCATCTGCTCAGAGTAAAGATTATCCTGGAAACCCGGTCAGCACTGTGCACTTGGGCACTGCTGGCAACCTGACAGCTTTGGCATCCTTAACCTCCTGGGCTGATGGCTTCACTCCACATTCCCTGTCTCATCCCAACCCTCAAAGAGTGGGATATTTCACAGCCCCACATGCCTGGAGCTGCTGCACCATCTGGGGCTAGGAAATGGGATTAAGGTCACAGATGGTTCCCATCTTTCTGCTCCTCTCCTGCCCTTTGGTTTGTCCCAGCACTACCCTGATGTCATAGCCAGCTCTCTCCTACCCAGGAGGGTGGCGGTGGCAGACCCAGCAATGGTTGTTTCTGTTGCTGCCTTAGGCAGCCCCAGAAGTCCTTTCTTCGAAACATCTGCAGAGTCTTTACACACGTGGCAGGGTGGGAATGAGCATCCTCACCTATCCTGTGGGAAAACCAGCAATCAGCTCTTGAAAGAAAGCTAAGTGTCAGGAAGAGAAACTTAAGGGCAGGGGCTGCATTTCTGTGACTATACATGGCACAACAGGGGAACAACGGCATCTAGTCAAATTCCATAAGCAGAGGCACAGAGCAATTAGTTAAAGCTTTGCTTTCTTGTGACAGAAGAAAACCCCCAAAGCAGGAAAAAGTGGGACTCATAACCATGTCATGGCAAACCATGTGGAAAAACCCTCTTTCTCCTAATCACAGGCCAGTTTTAAAAAAATAAGTCCATGCAACAGTACACGTGAGCTGCAAAAAAAATGGCTGTTAATTCTTGGAAGTAGGAGGAATTATAAAATTGGTATTATGTGTTGCATTCTTAAAGTGTATCTGTTCCGGGCAGCCCTGTCCCCAAGTTCATTACACCTAAGGAGCAGGAGCTCTCCAGTAGCACTGCTAACCTCACAAGAAGCATTGTCTTGGCAGGAGTTGGGTCATACTTAGCAGATTATCTCCGTACCAGGAGGACTAAAATTTTCATCAAAGTAAACAGAGGAATTCGTGACAGGCAGCCGGCTTACCGTGCCGTGCTCAGGGGCTCGCTCGCAGCGGATGCTCGGCTCCATCCCAAGCGCAGCCCCGAGTGGTCGCCCCGTGGGCTGCGGCTGCTTCCTCGCCCTTGGTTGCGGTGCAGGGATAAGACACGGCAGAGCCCTTTGGGTCATGGAACCACTCACTGGGTTATTCTGGGGAGCAGAAGTGGTGGAAGGAAGGGCAGAGAAGCAGTGGGTTGGGAGCGCGGCACGGACACTGCCAGCAGCTTGGGCTGGAGTACAGGGTACGGAGGCTGCGAGGGCAGCAGGGCACTGAGTCGGAGCCAGAGGGTCCCCCCGGTGCCGCGCGGGTGTCACCGCCCGGGCTGGCGGCTCCGTGCGCTGTCCCTCGTGTGCGTGAGAACCACGAGATGGCACTAGCAACTTGCGCAGGTTGGTGGCTTCCCGGCGTGGCACACAAAGCCATCAAACTGCGCCGCTGTGATCCCGTCACACAGCACAGGCACTCCGCAGTCGCGCCGCTGTGAGCGGGGTAATTCTCCTACCCACCGGTCAGCTTTGGCTAAATCCATTTCCATCGGCGCTTCATTATGTGCCATTAAGCCGGCAGTTTTCATTTATGACAGACAGATTGGATTAATGGCCTCCACCTACCAAACTATTTTCCATTTTATGCATCATATGTTCAGGAGGAAAGTGATTAAAAAGGACAAATGTTTGAAATGTCAGCCGTGCTTAATGCAGGAGGCTGAGCCACAGCAGGGGCAGGATGCACCTGCACAGCTGTGAAGCCCTCTAAGGCTCCCTTTCTGCGGCCAAACTGAAGCAACACTGTCTACCTGCACATCGCTAAAAAAAGAGAAGCAGTCTGAATACCGTTCTCGAGCTCCAAGGCCAGCCCAGCGCTGTTTGAGTTGTGTCCACACCCTTCAGAGCCCCACTGGTCACTAGACACACCACACAGCAGCTGGCCTGGCATCCTTCTGGACTGCTGCAGGATCCCTACAGCTCTAGGACACAACCAGCCCATTGTGCACCGGGGTTGTTTTCTGAACTGAAGCGAGGACTGCATTGCAGCCCAGCTGAGAGGTATTCTTTACAGCATGACCCTGGGAGGCTTAGTTTCATGCTGTGGGATGTCCGAGGGAACATGGGAGGACAGGAAGATGCAAAGCCTGGTGGGAGAGTGTTAGAGACAGAGGGCCTGGAGCTTGATGTAGACTCTTCCATAGTGGGAACAGTCCTAGGGGTGAAGGGCACCACCAGGAAGTGTCTTGGTGAACGCAGACAACAAGCAGTCAAACAATCCAGTGTCTGAACCTGCTCTCTGTCCCACTTCCATTTGCCACTGTAGACATATCCCACCACAGGATTTATGCCTTGGAAGGCTGCAAGGCTTTCCAAAACAAGCAGTTGGATTCCTCCCCAGTTATCTCACAGCCCGTTGGTTCCTGAGCTCAGCGGGACACAATCCTTCCTGGCTACAGAGGCAACATTGCCCAGAAGTCTGAACTGACTTCTCCTGGAACAGAAAGTGCTCAGTGAAATTCTCTGGATGAAGGCTAAAAATAAATGTGTCTATCTTCTCATGTAGGGAATAATTCAGTGCTGCTCCTTGCCCTGAGCTGCTGTGGAAACCCCAGCAACGAAAAGAGATTCAACAAGAAATCTGACAAACTGAGGGAGCAAAAGTCCATGGGTATACCGGTGTAGCAGTTGGTCACACAGGGATCGGAGCAGTTTCTGGCTCAGGAAGTCTGAACTCTGTGTAAATTTAGCAATTTGCACTATGCCGAATCCTGTAAGCTGGAAAAGAATGCCACAGGGAGGACTGCTCTGTACTCAAATGACACTTGGGTTCAGATGAGAGACAAGTCATTATGGAAACAGAGAGAAGTTTGAGGATTTTTTTGGGAAGGGTCAACACGGTTTTATAAAAGGAAATCACACCTCATAAATCTATTTGGGGCTTCAGAAGGCATCAACAAATAGGTGTACAGCTAAGAACAGTTTTCCAAATCCCTCCATCAAAGCCTTTACAGGAAACCCTGCTGCGATGGTTTAAGAGGTAAGGTTATGTGAATAAAGGGCTGATTAAAAGGCAGGAAACAGAAGGTAGAAATAAATAGCCAGTTCTGACAGTGGAAGGAGGTTGGCAGTGAAGTCATGCAGGGATTTGTACTCAAGCTTACATTGCTCAGCATGACTGAAACTTGGAAAAAGGGGGGGCTTGGTGAGATGGAAGTTTGTTGAGGTTATTAAGCATCCAAGGCAGTAAAGATGATGAACAACTGAGGAAGCTGCAGAAAAGTTTCACAATAGACAGTAACTGGGCAATAAAAAGGCAGATGAAATTCAATGTAGCTAATTCTAAAATTAATTACATTTTAAAAATATCTAATTTTACATATATGATAGTAGGATCTCCAC
This sequence comes from Dasyornis broadbenti, assembly GCA_013397935.1. Taxonomy (NCBI): domain Eukaryota; kingdom Metazoa; phylum Chordata; class Aves; order Passeriformes; family Dasyornithidae; genus Dasyornis; species Dasyornis broadbenti. The sequence goes on along the minus strand of VZRN01002462.1, from coordinate 312,884 downwards.
TGACCTTTTCTTGGGAACTGGACCTTAGGGTTATGTAAATATCTATGAAAAGGGTAGCTCAGTGCTCAGCTGCAGCCAAAGCAGCAAGGTTCATTACTAGGAGAGGAACAGAATAAAATGGAAAACACCTTACAGCTGTTCTGTACCTCCATACAGAGCATCTAAATCTCCAAAAACGATGCGTATTTATGGACCCTCTAGCTCAAAATGCACACAGCACAACAGAAGGGTAACAGAAGGGTAACAAGAATGAACAAAAGTATGAACCGGTTTTCCTAGGAAGAATGAGTAACTGGATTAAGACTTCTCAGCTTGATAGGAGAAAACGGAACAGAGGGAAACACCAATGTGTTCCAATATTCTGATTTCTGTAGTAGTTAACACACGCACAGTTTGAAACTGTTTCCTAAGCCCTTTGTGAGGTGGGACTGTCTTACTAACAGCTGGGGAGCTCCATTCTTTTCGGCAAACAGGATGGCCAGTGCCAAAGCTCAGGCTGCTGAACCTTAAAACCACTCCTGAAACACCTCAGCACTCTCAGGATCTAAAACCAGATGATTTAGAGATATGATGGGGCAGTTGGGTCCAGAGCTGCCATGGCTGGATACAGATTCTTTAGGGAAGCGTGGCAGATGGTGATGAGGTTTGTGCTCTAAGAAACTGAGTGTCATGAATTCATGCATGTTTGTGAGGGAACAGAGGGTGAGACAGCCAAGATCTCATGGGTCAGGAGAAGCTAACGAAAGGGATTTTGTTGTGGGCATCTCCTATAACCCAATCAATCAAGAAGGAAAGACAGAACCTTCTTTAAACAACTTGGGAGTTATTCAGGACAGACCAGAAAAATTCCTGTTCTCTGTAACTGGAAAAATCTGCCAGTTGGAAAAACCTCTGTCTTCAGTCACAGGATCTTCACTCACAAGATGTTCTGTTAGGCCTGCCATGTGTCTGTATCTAGCAGCAAAGTCTCAAGGAGAAAATTACTAATCACACCAGAAGACTGAGTCAGGGATGCAGAAAGCTGGACATACGGGTGTCCATGGGGCTGCATGGGCTACAACTGACAGTGCAACAGAAACCAGCCAATGTGATGGGCATGACTGAGACACTGAAGGGCTGGGCTACCACTCACAGAGACCTTCACTGGCTGGAGAAAGATGCCAGTGAGAACCTCACCAAGTTCAATAAAAGCCAGTATGACAGCACAAGCGGAAACACCTCCTGCTTAGGGAGCAGCTCTGAAAAAGAGACCTGGGGGTCCCAGTAAGCAGCAAATTGAACATGATTAAGTGGGGCACCCTTGCAGTGATAAGGCCAACAGCACACTGGGTGCTATAAGCAAGGGAGCTGCCACCATCAGGTTGTCAGAAATTCTTCCTGCCTACTGAGCACTCGTCACCCACATCTGTACATCTGTGAAGAGTTATGCGATCGTCAGTACAAGAGTGACATTGAGAAACCTGAGAGAGTTCAGATGGTCATGGAGTGAGAAGGCCATGGCTGCAAGAGCATCTGCAGTCTTCCAGCACCTAAAGCGGTACTATAGAGAAGACAGAGCCAGGATTTCTCAGAGGTGCTCCATGAAAAAAGAGGGAAAGATCACAATTTTGAACATGGGGAATTCTGACTGCAGATTAGGAAGTAATTCTTCACCATTACAGTGGGTAGGCACTGGCACACATTGCCCAGGGACACTGTGAAACCTCCACCTTTAGATATTTTCAAATCTGTCCAGACAAGGTCCTGAACAACTCGATTTAACTCCAAAGGTTTGAGGCTTGAACAGCTTTGTGCCTTCTTTCAGCAGATGCTTTGGACTAGATGACCTCCAGAGGCCTCTTCCAACTCCTGATGTTTCTACAGCTCTAAATGTGCCATAAAAATATATATAAACCCCACAATGTTAAACCATAAAACCATAAAAACCAAACAAAGCCAAACCTACACAGCTTTGCATATACAATGTAATGCTGACATGCAGACAATGTCCCATGGGGTGAATAAAGAAATGCATAATAGGTAGCACCACACACTGATGAAAATGAGAGGAAAGGATGATTATGAAGACCGATGTACACCAAACAAACCAAGATGGGATTTAAGCATGAAAGATTACCAATATGTGTCACAGCTCCTATTTTATCATTCAGCTTTACTAGAGAAAATGATTTACAACACCACAGAGAGAATCAAATGACCCAGTCTGCAGAGGGAAGACTGAGTCCAAGATAAAAATATTTTTGCTGTGTTCATTTTGTAATTATCCCACCAACACACACTGCCAAAAGCTGTAGAGCTTGTGGCACTGCAGTCATTTTGGAAGCCTGGTTAAAATACTCTGTAAGTCTGCAATACTTCATAAATGAACAGACAGAAGGTTAAGTACAACTGATGTTTCATCTCTATTTTATTTCACAGAAGCAGTGTATTCTGGGGTGAGAAGGAGAGAAAGTTCAGGAAAAACCTCCAGTTCTCAAAATACATTGTTCATAATTTAACTAACACAATAAGTAAATGCCATGAAACTTGTGCATATTCAATTCTTTGAAGAGATGAGCCCCTTCTTAAATATTGGGAAGAGAATTAATGAAGCCTACCTTCAGTGAAACGTGCTTCATAATCTGGCTTTCTTTATTATAGACAAGAAGTTTTCTGTACACTATCACCTGTTTTTCCTGACAGTAGGACACTCAGTTTTTTACAAGATTTGGTTACAAGCACCATCAGTGTAAACAATTAAAACTTTAATCTCTAGTTAGGTATCAGCAAACAGAACAGAAATACTTGGAGACAGAACCAGTGGGGACAGCACAAATTCAGTCTGTGGATGCTCATTTGGCTCTCTTCCCATCAGGATTAATGTGGCAAAATCTGGAGCCGAGATGCTCGTGGAGCTGCCGGTTAATACCACACATGAACCTCATTACTGATGCTTGAGCCATCCTGTGCTTCCCTGTGGATCTCCATTACCAGTGCTTCCTGCTGCATCAGGCGATAGCAGCTTCTTCTAGAGGAATGCCTTAGATGGAAAGATGGTTCAAAGCCTTCTCTCCATTAAAAACCCCAATCAGCTTTTGTCTGGAGTTTCAGTGTTGGCATAATGCCAGATCAGACAGCTACATTGGCTCAAACAACTTTTTTATTTCATGGTCAGATCAAATGTTACCTGTATTATTAAAATACTGTGAAAATACTGTGATTATGACAGAAAACAATGAAGCATAAATTTAAACCTGTGGATGCTGGCTGTCCTAGGCATCACTGTTTGTATGGTGAAATGCAAGCTGATGGAAAAAGTGGCTAGTCTGATTTCACAGTGTTTTATATATATTGTGGCAGGGTACAAACAATAACATGGGAATACAACTTTAGATAAATCAGGTTCACTGTGTTCCGGGGGGGATTTGATCTAAAGGTCATGACAGTCAGAGGAAAGGCTGTGTGGCATCTGAAGGAGCACAGAGCAGGTAAACACATGCACACCATGACAAGTCCTTCATTAGTGCTATTTTTGGTCCCAGAAAGAGAACAGTTTACCTAAAACTGCAGTAAGCCTAAACAGTTTTAGAGGGCAGGAGAAGGCTGATAATCATCTGTGCTCTTTACCTTGAATAGATTTACCTATTTATTCATTGTGTTTAGCCCAAAAGACAAAGTCTACCCCTGGTAAATGCTATGACAGCATCTCACAGAGAGGAGATTTGGACTTCAGTTTGACACATTTTTTCCTGCGTGGAGAAAACAACAGCAAAAGAAAAAAGCCTTGACTATCCCTCCGGCCTCTTCTGGACTTGGGGTGCAGATTCGTCCCCTATAAACCTGTACTCATTTTCCCCCAGACTTTCTTCCAGAATAGTTTGTAAAATCTGTGTACTTAAGTGGGCCAGGGGAGCTGTTCCACTTTTTGTAACTATTATTTACAGCATGTGTGTGTTTTTTCACCTTTAATTTTTTTCCCTCCAAAGTTCTTTTTATTAAAATTACCTAGTAATATAGCAAATATTTTTCTCCAAAAAATTTATTCCACACACCACAATGCCATCACGGTAGGTCTTCAGCATCTACACCTGTATATAGGTTACATCCAGGATTATACATACACATTTTAGCATGGTCATTTTCCCAGTTGTTTCCCCGCTCAACCAGAGTTGTAATCAGTGCCACTTGTCTGCCAAAACTGTAACTTTCCAGAGTATGCATTATAAAATCTGTTTATATGACTTAAATCCAGGTGAAAGTACTCAGCTGTCACATTAGCAGCTTTTTTACTTACTTTAATTTTTAACACCAAATTAATTAGAGCAAAACAGGTTAACAAGAATGCATATTTTAAAAATATCTTCCGAAAGCCAGTAAAATTTGACCTGTTTTCCCTTTGGAGAGAGGTATTCAAGAAGAAATATGTTTTACCCAGAAAGAAGTATGCTCGCACTGAAAATATGAAGAACAAGTTTCTGCATTAATTATTTTTAACAGAAAACCAACAACCCCTTAAAAACAGGGAGCTGTCTTTTATTTGGGTCTAATAGTGTAGCAATATATAAAAATGCTGGGTTATCTTTCTTGGTTCGTATTCCAAAAAGGTAAGCTGCATTGCCTGAGTTAGAAGCAGCAAACGTGGTTTACTTGGGTTACCATTGTACAAGTGGTTCAGACAAGAGTCCAGATGGCTCCCTTCTAATGGGAAAAGATGGGCTTTCTGGGTGGCGGGGCTGAAAATGTTTTCTAAGGTTTCCCTTTTGGCACTTTCTGCATCCTGGTCTGTCAAATTAAGAGATACAGTGGAACTTCCCTGGGGAAGGGGTGAAACTTCTTCCAAAGAAGCTTCTATAAATACGCTGGCAGCAAAAGGAGGGCTAAGGAGTCTCCATTCTTTGCTGGATGCAGAGGGTATCACAGTGTCAAGGGATGAGGAAAAGGCTGAAGCACTTAATGTTTTCTTTGCCTCACACTTTAACACCAAAACCAGTTGCCCTCAGGATACCCAGCAACCAGAGCTGGAAGTTAGGGATGGGGAGCTGAGTCAAGTCCCCATAATCCAGAAGGAAAGGGTTAATGACTTTCTGTCCCCATTGGACACAAGTTTATGTACCCTGATGTGATGCACCTGAGAGTATTGAGGGAGCTGGCAAAAGAGCTTGCCAAACCACTTTCAACCCTTTTCCAGCAGTCCTGGTTTACCAGAGAAGTCCTGGTTGACTGTAAATCAGCAAAAGTAACGCCAGTCTACAAGAGGGGTTGGAAGGCTGATCCGGGGAACTGCAGGCCTGTCAGCCTGACCTTGGTGCTAGGGAAGGTCATGGAGCAGATCATCTTGAGTGCCATCACATGGCACGTACAGGACAATCAAGGGCTCAGGCCCAGCCAGCATGGGTTTAAGAAAAACAAGTCCTGTTTGATCAAACTGATCTCCTTCTATGACAATGTGATCCACTTCGTAGATGAGGGAAAGTCTGTGCATGTTGTCTATCCAGACTTCAGGAATGCATTTGAACCTGTCTCCTGCAGCACTGTCCTGGAGAAACTGGCTGCTCATGGATTGGATGGGTGGACTCTTCACCAAGTAAAACTGGCTGGATGGGCAGGCCCAGGGAGTGGTGGTGAATGGAACTAAATCCAGTTGGTGGCTGGTGACTAGTGGTGTTCCCCAGGTTTCAGTACTGGTGCCAGTTCAGTTTCACATCTTCATTGATGATTTGGATGAGTGCATCCTCAGTAAGTTCACATGTGACACCAATGTGGGCAGGAGCGTTGATCTGCTGGAGGGTAGGAAGGCCCTGCAGAGGGATTGTGAGAGACTGGATTGATAGGCCAAGGACAGTCTTGTGGGGTTCAGTAAGGTGAACCAAGTGCTGGGCCCTGCACTTAGTTCAAAACAATCCCATGTATTGCTACAGGCTGGGGGAAGAGTGGCTGGAAAAGGACCTGGAGGTGACAGTCGATGGCCAGCTGAACATGACCCAGCAGTGTGCCCAGGTGGCCAAGAAGGCCAATGGCATCCTGGCCTGTATCAGAAAGAGTGTGGCCAGCAGGACCAGGACAGTGATTGACCCCTATACTTGGCACTGGTGAAAGCTGCACCTTGAATCCTGTGTTCAGTTTTGGGCTCCACAATTCAGGAAGGACACTGAGGTGCTGGAGTGTGGCCAGAGAAGGGTAACGGAGCTGGTGAAGGTTTTGGAGCAAAATTCTGGTAAGGAACCGCTGAGGGAACTGGGATTGTTTAGTTTAGAGAAAAGGAGGTTCAGCGTTTCTCACTGATCTCTACAACTACCAGAAAGGAAGTTGCAGTGAAGCGGGGGGTTGGTCTCTCTTGCCATGGCTTGAGTGAAAGGACAAAAGGAAAGAGCCTTAATGTGCACCAGGGGAGGTTCAGATTAGATATTTGAAAAAAATATTGTTCATTGAAAGGGTGGTCAGGCCTTAGAAAAAATTGTCCAGAGAGGTGGTGGGGTCAGTCTCCAGAAGTGTTCAAGAGGTGTCTGGATGTGGCACTTGGGGATATGGTTTAGGGATGATTATGGTAGTGCTAGGTTGACACTTGGACTAGACGATCTTGAAGACCTCTTCCAGCCTTGATGACTGTAAGATTCTGCCCCACCTCACCACTAATAGCTCTCACTAACAGGTTGGAAGGAACAGTGTTTCCTCACTAGAAATTTCTTGCCTGACCATACTTGAGATGTGCTGCTGGGACCTGCTGTGCTTAGAGCTGCCTTTGGAACCTGTGAAAGGAAATAAGACCCCTTTCTTTTCCCACCTCTTTTGAGTTAAGGGAATTTCTCAGAAAAATTAAAGCAGTCTGGTTTAACAAATTAGTCCTTTTTTCTGTCAAATTAAAATGGAATATTATGTGCTTCTTCTGGCATTTCCTTCACCACCAGTCCAAGGGTCAGTGAGAAAACATGTATCTTGCACTGCTGTGGAAAAGCCTCTGTGCTGATCATATCCTTCAGTACAAAGGTACAGGGTACAATCTCAGACTGCTTTACTGTACCTACTTTGGGAATACCAGTCTCAGAGGGTTCTTAGTGTTTTCTTCAAATATTTAACACACTCTTCTGCATCACCTTCTCCTCAGGGAGGAACCTTCTGCAAGCTCAAGGTGGACCCACTGCTGTCATTCACAAGTAGAGCACATTTGGTCTGGAAGGTATAAGATAGAGAAACTTCAGATATAAAATTCTTCTTCATTAACTGGTGAAGCTGGGCAAACACGGTCATCCAGAGAAGATGGAGCTGCTCTCAAGGGCTGTTTGTGCTGCTTGAAGAGAGATGATGAGATGAAAGAGCTGGAAGACCATTCTGAAAGAGAAGGCAGTGAGCCATCAACTGACTCAAAGGTATTGCACATGGCTGACACAGGCCTTCCACTGGTGGCTGCCTGTTTAGCCCTACTGACGCATTGTTTCTGGGATGGAAGGGAGTCTTCCAAGTCACCGCAAAATCCATTAAGGGCAGAGTATGCAGAAACCACAGACAGGTCTGAGAAGGACAGCTTCATCCCTGTGTCCACATCAGTCTCTTGGGCACCCTCCAAGTCATCAATGTTAAGCTTGGGGCTGCATTTCCATGTTTTTAACCTGGTTGCAGGTGACCCAGTATTTAAAAATTGAAATGGTTCACTGAAATGAAATGTCTCTGATGCTGAAGAGGAGTTCACTGTGGGCAAGCAGAACAGAGACTTGCTTCGTTGAAATGACCAGGAAATGCTGGAGGCACTCCTGGATCTGCTTGTGAAGTCTCCTTGATCACTGTGTCTCAAGTCCTGCTGGGAGAAACCAAGATAATGACCAAGGCCATTCATGTGATGAACCTTTTTTTGACCCATTTCTTGTGGCTGTTCAGAGACAGATCGGTGGCTCTGAGGAAGAAAGGCTGGCAGAGTGGTGAAGTGGGAATCTGTTGACACAGATGGATATGGTTGCTTGTTCTGCTTTGCAGACTTCCTACACCAACTGTGTGCTTGCTGCAGCCGGGAGAGGGAGAAAAGAAGATCACATTAATACAGAATTGGCAGTTTTACAGCCCTAAGTCTCCATTGCTGAGTTGTTACTGCAAATAATTACGAAGCAGACTTCAGTCAGTATGCTTGCAGCAAATGTTTCACTGCAATAACAAAGACAAACTACTCTGCCAAAATCCCAAATATTTACATAAGGAGCCTCAAAGACAACAAGAATAAATGGTAGAGAAGCCTTGCCTTGTGGGCTGAATTACACTAGCTTGAATTTTTCACTTCCTATTGACTTGTTCAGATTCATTCATATTCTGCCTTCCAACATTACTACTTTTGTGGACAGCTTAAGAACAAAAATAAAGACATAGAAGAACTATATGATATAAGTTCTCATTTCTTCCCCACTCTTGTTTTTTTTGTTTTGCCCTCTTTTGAAACATCAAAAAGCCTTCAGCAAGCAAGCTCATTCTGTCTTCTTGATGGGAATTTACTACTTCTTTCAACTCTTTCACATTTTCTTTCTTACCTAGTTAGCGGAGCAGAGCGCCCTAGAACCCACTTGCTCTATTAACTAGCTCACTGTGACATTACAGACACACATTCAATTTGCTTGTAGACACCTAGACTGAGACCTAAACTGATGGTTATGATCCAAATCTGGAGCTGAATCTCAGTCCTAGGGTAGGATGCAGTTGCCTACCCACCAGATAGTCAAGCATTTAAACAGGGAAAGCAGCTGTGACCAATGGTGAGTCAACATCCTTCTGAAGAAGGAGCTGGAGGCCAGGTGGAATTAGACACTGATGTCTGGGTTACTGAACTGTGTTTGAGCAATCATAAGGTTTTACACCTTCCCACTTCAGCGAGGTTTTTAGAAACTTGCCTTTCAAAAAAGTTTAATTAAAAGTCTTCTTACTGGAATTTCTCGCATCATACAAACCATTTGATCTCTGCCCCAAAAGGGACAGGAACTAATGGGACAAAGTGCAAGATCACACTCTTGAGAATAAATAATAATCTCAGCTATGGGACTTGTCAGTTGGAAAACAGAGAGGAGAAAGAGCTGCGTATCTTGATCTTTTTCTGCTACTAAAGCAACGAGACTGTGACAACATGGTATTGGGCAGTCTCAAGTGAGTTAAAAAATCACTGTGGACAACACTGCTATGGCCTCAAGTAGAATGCTGCATATGACTCCAATCACACCTATGTGAAAAAGAATAAATTTGAACCGAAAAAAGATGGAGTCACAGGAAAAAAAAGTAATAAGATGAACTATCCATGAAAAAACCTGAACCACAAACTAATAAAACGTTTCTAATAACAACAGAAGGAGAAGAGTCTTCTGGGGCGAGTAATGGATAAAGACAGAGCTTGTTCATTTTACCGAAGAGATTATATGACATGACAGAAAGAGCTGAGACCTGGCAACCAAGGAGGTTCTTTGTATCCCGTCTCTAAAAGAGCCCCATACAGTGCTGCTTCTAACATCTTGCTAGTGCACATCACATTGTCTTAGTGACCCAGATCTGTCAGATCCATCTTCTGGTTTTTATTGAAGTGATTTTATAGGCAAAAAAGGATTTTCACATCTGCAAAAAATGCTTTGCTCATTCACAATTGCCTACAAGAGATTATAGGACAGCCAAACCACAGAAGTTCATTTAGATGTTGTAGTTGAATACATACACATATGTATACTATATACATATATATATATCTGTAATGAGATGTGTTAATTTGCAACCTATTTCTACGTAATACAGTAAGCTGTTCCCTTGATGTCATAAAGAAGTATATGAATTAATGAAGAAATTGAGTACAAAAGAGTCAAATGTAATGAGCCAACTGTCAACAAAACATTAGCTAGAAATCACGTTAGACCTCTACACATAAAATTAGTAGTGCAATATGTGAGGTGATTTGTTTAAAAATTACTCAGCAGGATAAAAGACTTGTCCATGAAGAAAATACCAGCTGTTTCTTAACTGAAGACATTTTTGGAAAACCCACAGATAAGAATTTGACATGCTGAAAGTCCACAAACAGATCACTGTACTCTTTTGATGTGTTTGACCAATACTCCTCATTATATTTTGTTAGCTTTAACCAAAGGTGCCACTTTTTTTTCTCTGCAGTAGCTCAGTTATCAGATACACTACATGAACTCAACCACCATGCTCAGTGAATCAACAGAAGCACCTCCAGAACACTTCTTCTCAGAAAGAAAATCATGGATTGCCTCACCATATCTTATTTTTATCCTATACTTGTGTTTTTGGAGATTTAGTTGATAATTTGGCAGATCAAGCAACCACAGAAACTGAGGATCCAAGCAAGTGCAGTCTTCTTGTTTGTGAAAAGGTGAGGATGGGACCACTAGTAGTAACTAGGACAAAACTGCAGCTGAAAACATAAGGCTTTTGGGAACCGATATGTCCTGGCACAGCAGAGAGTTCTGGAGGTAGTACAAAAGCCTTGCCTTTACCTTGTGCAGGCCATACCACCTGTCTACCACATGTACGTCAGGCAGAGCTCACAGACATTGTGAATAAGGTTTAGCTGTTTAGTTAATACAGCCAGTGGGGTCTGGAGACCAATTCAGTTTACCCTGAAAAAATTCTTATGTCTGGTTGGTTTGCTTTCTATGTCCTTGGGCTGTATTGAGTACACACTCATCAACAACAGTGAGAACACAGACTGTAGAGGCAATCTACTTTAGATAAGACATTAGTTTTAGGGTTTCCTATTTTGAACTTATTTTCCTAGTTATTTTAATATTCCTGTGGACAGAGAGTGGTATTTCATCTCATGCAAGGTATTTGCTGTTAATTTTGCTCTTAGGTCATAGCTCTGTTCAAGCCCAGTTGGCCTGGCAGGGGGTAATGGTGGATGGTGAGGAGAAGGGGGCAAGCACAGCCTGCCCACAGAATGTCTGCCTGCAAGTGACATCACTAATACAGCTTATTTCTGAACAGCTCTGTTATAGGAGGAACTGCTCACCCCATTTGTTTTTTTTTTTTTTCAGATGAGTTAAGATTTAGAAGACCTATTTTCCAGTGCTGCTCTTCATTAAATGGCCAGAAATGGGAAATAATAGGGAGATATTATTTTAATACTTTCATCTTAAAACAATGTAACTGAGGACTTTCCTGGCTGTGAGAACACCAGACAGTACAAGTAGCAGTAGCGTAGCACAGGCAGAACACTGTAATAGTATAGAAGCTCCATCCCATGAAATACTAGTGAATAAAGATTACAGGCTAATCCTATATTGTGGAGAACTGGATTACGTGGACTAATAAGACTTTTCTATATCTACATTCTCTAACTTGTCAGAGATCACAGAGGGGATTCAACGATTTAGCCAGGATTAAAAGTCAGGCAAAACTAGGTCCTAGTCCTGTGCCAAGGTCATTGACTGTGCTCCCCTGTGCCACCCTGGCACGGCACACCGAGTGCTGCACGCAACCTGTGCGCTCATGTGACCGCTCCTCTTCATTTTTTTTGAGAAGGCTTCTCTGCCTCCTTAATCCTGCCATTGGCTTTGGATACAGTTGCATCTTTTCTGAATTCTTTTCTTTTCCAAGTCCTCATCATCAGCCCTCTCTCAGCCTGCTAATGCTCTCAGCATTGCCTGTTGCCTCCCTGCTGCCTGGCAGAGCCCTGCCTGGTACAGCCGTGCTGCCTGCAACGGGCACCGGAGAGATGCCAGAGAGGGCGTCAGTCATCTGAGAGCACAGACACGATCCAAAGCGACACGTTGATTTGGACCGAAATTCCAAATGCAGGCAGAGAGATTTGTCAGACCTTGCAGCAAAGACGTGCAGCAAACCCGGCCACTGACTGAACAGATTAGCTCTCTCACAGAACAGATTTTTTCATCTGGCGCTAATCTGCTGCTCATTTATAATCTCTGCACAGATCTTTGTGAAGCCTGGAGGGATTTAGAGTCTTTGTGTTTTACAATGGGCTGCAGAAGAATTTCATGATGAATATCCGGGAATGCCATAAACAACTTAGGGCAAACCTTGCAGAAATGCACTTTCAACTTGGGCTGCCTGGACATAACAGAAAAAATCCATGACTGCTGCTGCAGTCTATTTTAAGTTATCTGCTTTTTAAGAAAGCAGATAGAGATCTCCTTAAGCATTATCTGCATTAAGAACTGCCAGCAAGGCTTTGCTGAGGTCAGGACCCAGCCAGCACAGCAATGACATCACCATCTCGAACCCAGATTTTGCCTGCCTTGCTCAACAGGAGTGCAATGGTGTTTGTTTAATTGTATTAAAACCAGTGGAATTGATCCAGGAAAAAAAAAATCAACACAAGAAAAAGTGGCACAAGAAAAAGTGGCAGAGATCAGTCCTCAGTTTCATCATAATAAGTCTTACTTGAAAGGCAAAATGGAGTCAGAATTGCAGCATATCAAAAATGCAAAATGCACAGATTTGATTTAAAATTGAACCTCTTTGAAAGGTGGCTTGTAGTATGTTTACAAAACTAGAAAAGTTGGGTGCTTTGTGGCACAAAATACATTTACTCTCAAAAATTTTTCTTGCATGTTCTAGTATGCCATGGAACTTAACTGATTAACAGAAAAGATAAAGTACCTTATGTTGAAGAAAAATAACTAAAAAATCTCTTATATGAATTAGTGACTGATTCTCTATGCTCCCTCAAAACCCAGCCATTAGTCTTAAGGACAACCAAACACCTGTGTCACAAAAAGGAAAGGAAGAATAGATTAAAATATTTTGAAAAACAGGAGACTGGCATTAGATTTATAGATTAATTAAATCAGCTTAAGGTACCTCCCTTAACTGAGTCAATTTTTGCTCCAAGAGTGTGTCCTTTTCACCAGTTTCAAAAGAAACTAAATATAAATTTTTAAAGGTGCCCTGTACATATCCTTGCTTGTTGTAAGTCACAGAATGGTTTGAGTTGGAAGAGATATTAAAGATTGCATGACTCCAATCCCCCTGCCATGGGCAGGGACACCTTCCACTAGATCAGGTTGCCCAAAGACCCATCCAGCTTGGCCTTGAACACTTCAGGGATGGGGTATTCACAACTTCTCTGGGTAACTTGTTCCAGCGGATGCTTTTCTTTTCTTTCTTCCTCCTTGTGCTCAGTTCTGTTCCATCTGCACTATTAATTCAGCAAGCTTGAAGGTCTTTTCTCATCTCCATTTTCCTTCCTGCAGGCTAAGCTAATCATTAAGCCATTTCATTACAAAACCTATTGACACTTCAGGCAGACTAAAACATTTCAGTTTTCCGAATACTAAATAACTCTATGCTTCCGTCAGGAGTATGACAGAGGTGCCACAGAGTCCAGGGCCCATATGTAAGACCCTAGCAGTTTGCCTAAGGCTTCTAGAACATTTACATATTTGATCAAGGTCATATGCATACTAGATGCCCATCAAGCACCCAAACTGGAAAACTGGGGAAGGAGAAGGAACACTGCTTTGTGGTGGAGAAGAAAGGCAGAGCCAGATGAGATCTGGAATGGTTTGGTGGGTCAGCTGAAGTAAGTGCAACCACGACCACACTGATCCATGTCCTAAACCTCTCAATAGAAAAACAACTGGACCTTGAGTCTTCAAGGTTTGCTTCTCCTTGGCCAAAATAAGTTTGAGGGGCAAACTTCCTGCTGCACAGGAGAGTAAAATGTTTCTTTTAGTCTCAGATGGGGCTGGGAGAGGAAAACTTTGTCCAAACCTCCTGTCTTGTAATTATTTTGACCTCCTCAGCTCAGTAATTTCCACCCATGCCCATATATCTAAGACAAGGTATTTTCTGCATTGTCTTGAGTCCTCTTGTCCCAGCTCCTTGCTTCAGTTATGGCCACTACCTCTGCTCCTAAAACACACGATTATACCACTTCTCAACTCAAGATTACAATTGCCCGGTATAGATAAGAACATTGGCTGATTAATTCAGCAAATCAGATAAAAAAAAAAATCCCTCTACCTCCTCATAATCTGTGATCTGTTAACATTTGCAGTGTTATTTCAAGGATGCTTTATAAAGCAACACTAGGCAGCAAATAGCCACCTCGTGAACTGTATAGGTACTCTCTGGCATGTAAAACAGCAGCAGGTTCTATGCTTAAGTGCTGAGTCTCTTCCTTGGTGAGATACTAATTTTGCTGCTGTCCACTTTCCTCCTGGGTATGTCTGCATGTTCCACCTCATGCAGAGTGGCTAGGAAATCCTGCCAAAATATTATTTTACTTTTCCTACCCTATCCAGAGATGTTCTCATAATTTAAAGAAGCCATCTGTGCGCTTTCTCCTCTCTGCTCACTATCCTTGCTTCCCAAACACGCATGGCCAAACCAGTCCAATCAGTTATTAACCTTTCCTGCTTCCCACATTGCACTGCCAGGAGTGCAAGTTGATTAGCACTTCATCTGTCTCTGTGTGGATTATGCCCAGAGGCAGCCAAGAATCTGGGCAAGACCTATAAATCTGGCAGTATACTCACTATATGGTATATTCTTAGCTACATTATTTACATATTCTTCCCACTGCTCTGACAAAAGCTCTCCAGAGCTCCTGCTTCCGAGCTTAGCTCTGGTGAAGCATTGTGGGTGTCTTCCCACAGGATGCAATCATGTTCCAAAGCCTTGCTGCTGCTCCTGCTCCTGCTCTAGCCAACTGAACCCTTTGCCCCAGATGTTATGTAGCTGCTCCCTTGGAGCCATTTGCCAATGTGTAAAAGCTACTGTGACAAAATAATTCTGAAGGGCTTCCTTGAAAAAGGAAGGAATAGTTCCTTGGCATTAAACAGATTTATCTTACCCATGAATAACTTTGTTTTCTCTTGAACTGACTTTATCTAAGCCCCTTGATAATTGCATTTACAAAATGGATTAAGAACATGGATCAATCTGGCTGGCAAGTATCCAAGTCCCTGTAAGGACAAATAAGAGGTCACATCTCGTTAGACTAAACATGGAAGTATACTCAAACTTCGAACACTGCCTGCAATTTAATAGGGATATTAATCTACCATTTTTGGTACAATTGTAATTTTTAAAATGTGCAGTAGCTGTATAAAGTAAACAAAAACATTCTGATGATTACTAAGTGCCAACTGATAGGCAGGCTGAAAAATACTGAGAGGTCATTGTTTAAGTTTATATAACTGTAAAGAAGTGAAAGTTATCCTCAATGCTGTGGCACAGATAATATTGCTAATAGCAGCTCTCTGTGAGAAGTCAAAATGTAGTCCTGTTACTTTCAAATGTAGATAATATAATTGCTTTGAACTTAGAATGAATTTAAAGACTATAAGGAGCCCATGGATCACCAAATCTGGTATTTCCTATAACCCATGCTCCATAATTTCCTCTCCCTAACCGACTATCCTGCCTTAAATTAAGGTATTAACCTGCTTGCACCTGCTAGGTGGCTGTTATGTAGTTAGCTATGAATATATACTAAAATCTGTTTACTGGCAGGTTCTTGTTCCTGCATCAGAGCAATCATTTACTGAAACAGCCTTTTCCTGCTCCTGCTGTTTATCTTGTGGTCTGTCTTCCAGTCAGAGCTCCCTTCAGGTTTTGGTTAGGCTCAGATGACTCTACTCTTCCAGCTTCCCTTTGTAAGACAGTCTCTCTATTTCTCTGCACGGGGTGAGAGCCCTTCCCTGTCCCTGCACTTTCCTGAAGTCACTTTTTTGGAGTCCAGAGCTGAAGAGAGGTGAGGCCCTTGGGACCCCTGTGCAATGGCACAAACACTTCCCATGCTTCATAGGGAATAGTAACTCTGCTACACACCAGAGATGGCAATTTTCTTATCATGATTGTCTTGCACTGGTGGCTGCAGGTATCTGAGTAACAGGAAAACTTCCTTTTGATTCAGCTGTAGAGCTCCACTTCTGATTATACGGACTTGCTTAAAACCCATACACCAGCACCTAGTTTTCATGACTTTACAATGGCGTAAGTTTGATCCAAAGTCTCTGTTTCCCCTCCACTTTGCATATACTAAACTTCTTTTGCTTCACCGCACTTCCAAAGTGATAAATTCCATTTCTGTAACTTCATTCTCATTTGCCCTTTTGTCTTCCTGTTGAGAATCATCAACCTCACTGAAAACAGAAATAAAAAATAATTGTACTTGCAGGCCACACTTAGGCAAGCTTCTGCTCTTCTCTTTTGGTACATATGGGTAAAATAGTATTCTGATTTTCTTTGCTCAGCAAGTCTCACTATACCTCTGTACTGCCTAGCACTTGTTACTTATGAAAATTTGCTGGGTTTAAACCAAAAGCCCTGTTTAGAAGTGTTATTTTTTTTTATTACCCTTCCCTTCCATTTACTTGAAACCTGTGTAAGATCCCATAAACGAAAGTTATATCACATAGCAGAAACATCCCGAGAAAAAACACAGAAAGGAGGACATAGGCAAGTGTGGTTGCAGTGTATAAGTTTCGTGATGACTCTCACCAGCTTCAGTTTGCAGCTTATCTCAGGCTAACACAGATATGCCTAAAGTGCAGTCTTGACAAACTGGAGACTGTGTTGCCAGATGGGCAAGGAAGCTGCCCTCCTCAGCCCTATACATGTGCTATTCAGCTCTGGCATGGGATTTCTCTGAGGGTGGCACCTGCAAAGCAGCACTGAAAGGTTTCACCACCACTTGGATGTGACTGACCAGAGCAGAGATGTCATGTGGACCTGGAATTTCAGTCCCAGGAAGTACAGGCACTGTTCTTCAGAGAGTTGTACACACCTCTCTGCATGCTGGGAGGTCTGTATGGTGGAAGGATGGCACGCACAATGCTTCTTCCACAGCAACAAGGACAGACAACTGGACAAGCCACATGAATGAAATTCACTCCAAAAAATTACCCTTTGAAATCTGAACAACAGTCTTGTAAAGGTGAGGGACTGTGCTCCTTAATTTGAATGTAAGCAGCAGTAAATACCTCTGCAGTGCAAGAATGCACATTAACCTGGCTCTGGATTGCCACAGATACCCCACTGCACGGCAGACAGCTATTAAGAGCTTGCTGCTTATCCTTTTATCTCCCTTGGATGTGGTGTAGTGTAGCAGAGCATGCTGATATATTGCCCAGATACGGTTCCTACAGATGTCCTAACAAACTCTCAGGATTCAGTTATGAGCACTTGAGATTAATTCAAAAAGAGAGCCTGTGGGAATGTCGCTCTTAGGCTGCTCTTCAGAGTGCATTTCTTTTCCTTCATCACCTCTCTCTTCATCCTGATAATCACTGTGCAAAAGAGAGATGCAGTTTGTCACCCAGTGATGTTAGAAAATAATAAGTACCATCAGGACTTGTGCTAGTCTTCCACAGAAGTCTCATAACTGAGGGTTATTTTAAAATTCCCTGTCAGTTCTGTGCCCATGCTTCTTATAAAACTACACTCACCAGCCATTATTTCTCCACTTGGGCTCATAATTCCTTCTCTCCTCATTACTTTAAACCACTATCTCATCTCATCTCATCTCACATCACTCTTAGCATAAACTGAAGTTGACTGATACCTGGATAGCATCATTCACTGCTTTTGTGATCATTTACACAACACAGCAAGGGGTTTCAAATTCTTTCTTCAGCAGTAGTGTCCTGGCTTTTTCTCCAAAGATAGAACAAACAAAAAACCAACCAACCAACAAAAAGGCAAATGTCAATGCAGATTAAACGTTCGTGCACCAAGCCAAGAAACGTCCCTCTATTTCCCTGTGTACTGAGCTTACCTGCAAAAGGATCCTATTTCCATCGTGGTCTTCTGTCTGCCACCTGCCTTCACTGATGGGGCTGCAAGGGTTGGGCAAGAGAGGCACAAGCTGCCCCACGTCTTTTACTCTGAACTCCAGCACAGCTGACTCTGTCCTCACTGGCACCTGGCCCTTTGGGAGTTTTTTTAAAGAAAACTGAATGTCTATTTCCATGTTCGAATAGACAGGAAAAACACAAAAGTCTGCTTTTTTCTGACACACTGGTCTTTTCAATATTAACTCATACAATTTCAAAATGTCCACAAAATTTTCATTCCTGCAGTATATGGTGAAGCGGATCATTTCTTTCCCGTAGTGCACTGGACGAATGGCCCACAGGGGAGTCTCTGGAGCCAAAGTGTAGAAGTCTTGGCTGCATGGCATGTAGGGGAGGAATTTCCCATGCATTAGCTCTGTGTGATGGTAACGCCAAGGTGGCCGCTGAAAAGTTTCATGGAGCTGCAAGATCGGTTCTTCTCCATACTCCTCCTGCAGGAACAGAATGACAGCAAGGGCTGGCTGAGAAACACCAGCCTTACCCAGCTTCCTGCGCTTCCTGGGCATTCGTCTTTCTGAGACACGAAACAGCTGGAGGTCTGGATGGATCCAGGCTAGAAGCTTATCAATGGCCTGCTGAAGAGTCTTGGATTCACCTGGGTCTGTGATGATATGGACACTAACAAGGAATGGGTCTTGTATGCCTTCCACAGAAAGTTCACCTGAAATATTAAAAAACAGTCCTTTAAGATTTGCAACCAAGTTGTCAACATTTAGGTAAACCTTAAAGGAGAAACATTCTACTCAGACGCAGTGGGATTTTTTTTTTCATCTCTCTGAAGCTCACTTGTGGTAAACAAGTAATAAAAAATGTTCAGCGATATAGCAACCAAGAAAATAATCAGAAGGCAGAGAAAAGTTTCATCAAGCATACAATAAAAGCTACTGTTTCTATGAAATAGCATCCAAAAGATGCTACTCAATGTGCATTTCTGTGTTAGAAAAAAGCTGTTCCATACAGTTGAGAGGCAGGAAAGACAAAAATACTGACATAGAGTGGGAGTGTAAGGGACATTAATGATGTGCAGAATGACAAGGGTGGACAGTGTTCATCCCACCTTGTTTTAGTTTTGCCAGTTGGCTCAGAGCATGGAAATCACACCATTGAACTCCAGTCTATCACCCTGACACTGGAGTTTTACACACAGTTAAGTGTTTTGTATCCTGGAGGCAACTGTTCAAATAAGTAAGGCAATGTTTGTAGGGAAAGGTAATATCTTTTATTAGACCAGCTGATACAGTTGGGGAAAAAAAAAAAAAAAGCAGACAAGCCTTCAGGCACACAGGTTTTTCTTTAGGAAAATGTATTACTTGTCCCCACAAATCCTGCATGATTTATATCTTCAGACTATCAACACTGTAGTACTACTGCTTCAAGGTTTTCTTAAGATTAGGGAAGACTTGTAAAGGGAGGAGAGAACAAAAAAATTACATTTACTGAGGGGGAAAAAGAAACCTCTAGTTAGCCTTGGCAGTGTTTACAGGGACTCTATCTGTTGTTTGTCCCTGAAACTTCTTTGATAGCCCAGCAGAGCTATGGCTGGTTTGGAGGTCTGGGGAGAAATTGTTACTTCTGTTCTGCTGGAGTTACATGCTGATAAAGAGCATGTACATGGTGATCCAAGACAGTTTAATAAATTAACCATGCAACCTTGATATTTTTGCTGAAATAGTTCCCCTTGTGTGGCATTCTGAAACCACCTCCACATCTGAGACCCTGAGCTTGGGCACAAAGCCTAAATGTGAGAAGCCTTGGAAAGGTTTCCCAAGCTTTTCTTTGTGCAGACCACATTTAATAAGGGGATTGTCTCAAAGGCTATTTCCCCTCCTATTAGCAATCAGTACAAACCTCTCCCTCCTCCCTCCTGGCATCAGAACAACATTCCTGTGATACTTCACCAATTGCTGTAATGGAAAAGCAGCTTTATAGGAGTGGTGTATTTTAGTTGTCTTTCAGTATAGAATAGCTGCTAGACCCAGAGAAAATTTAGATGCAACTGCATAGCTTTGCAGACAGAGATGACTGGTAAACGTAACGTCGGCCTCAATTTAGGAGCTGCAGAAAGATACGGTATGCAGAGCAAATAGCAAGCGTGCATCTTGCCTAGGGGAGATAAAGAAAAATCAAGTAAGTAATCAAAAATACAATTACAGCGGAGTTCTTGTATCTCTGCACGAAATGGGTGATGTGGAGTGATTTTCTCAGATGGCTAATGGAAGAAAAAAAAATGAAGCGAAAAGCAAAATGATGTCAGTATGTGGCAAGAGTCTTTGCTGTGGCAATCATTACTGGGAGGTACTGCTTTGAGACACCCCCTGTGGGTAGTCACAGTCTGGGAGAAAGACAAAAAGGGTGTGGGAGGAGGTCCTCTCATGGTCCTCTACATGGGACAGCAGAACAGGAAGGAAAACAAATTGCAGAGGACAGTGATCTAATAAAACGTGAAAGAAAGTAATCACCATAACTACGCAGTCATTCATATTCTAGAACTGGAATAGAAGATGTTCAGCTTTTTTCTCTGATTCCTTTGTTACACAAATGCTATCAAAGCCTGCAACAAGTGACAGGCTTGATATTTATGCATATAAATGACTGCAGCTCTGAAAGAAGCCTGGGCACAACAATGTGAAGCAGAGAGCCATCGTTGCTGGCGGCTTCTTGCTCTGCATTGAAAAAAAAAAAATCCCTGAGCGCGGCTTTTCTGCCCTCTTGTTGCTCAGCATGGTGCATGGACACTGAATGGCTAAAGCATTTTTCAGAAGTGGAGCCTTGTGGGAGCCAGTGGCAGCATTAGTATTCTGCAGCCATCGCTGCCTGTGCCCATCAGCACCAGATGCTCACAGAACCAGCCTCAGAGGCACAGCACAAAGCCAACCTTAGGAGCCAGAGTTAGACACAGAGAAGAGCAAATCATCTCTTCTTTTTGTGCTAGCAGCAACTGTGTGTATAACAGATCAGTACAGAAAGAGCTTCAGTTCTATTTTAGGTTAGCAGAGATGCTTTTACTGCAACACTTCTACATGTGTCGTTATTTGGCTTCTGTGCTTCTAAAATGGCATCCCTTTCTGTTTGGGTAAGAAAAAGAGAAACTTAAGAAAAGCAGAAATATGAAGCAAGGAGAAACTTTCCCTGAAATGATGATAAGTTGCAAATTGTTTCTATGTTACTAACAAGTCTTTTTCCTTCATCTGACAAAGAAGGAGGGGAAACAACACCATTTCTCATGACACAGTTCAATTTGCCCCAGGCAAATTGTTACAGAAGCAAATGAAAGCTCTGCATATGTATTAGCCTTCCTGTGTTACTAGTTAATCCCACAGAAAATATCAAAATGCTGAGGCATCTATTTGAAAATAAGCTTCACAGTTCTCACAGCTATTACATTTTTTCTCTTCCTATGACTGAAGGGGATTAGGTCTCTTTGAGTTGGCAAAGCACTAACTTTGCTAAGAGGTAATTATTACCAGGATTGAAAAAGTATTTTACAATTCTAAACTTTTTACTCATCTGTTAGGTAGCATTAACCACCCATGAGAGGTTAAAGCAGTCAGCCCAAATGCTGTGGAGCTGTTACACTTAGCCTCTTAAAGTTGGGAGTGGAAGATGGCCCTGATATTTTATGATTGAGCTTTGTATGGGTCCTTCTCTACATATTATTTTTATTTTGTTGCTGATGGAATATTGCTGAGCAGAGATAAAAGAGAGTCCTGCAAAGGGGAAAGGCAATCCTGCCCGGTGGTTCTTCCTCCCCTCCTTTCCCTGTCCAAAACCCAGGATATTTCCATCAGTAAGCCAATCTGAAAGCAGTGTGTCCTGTCAAGCCTGCCTGTGCCAGCTACCTCATTTTGGTATGACTTCTCTGAAACTGACGCTGCCTTGGCTTGGGGACAGACAGGATAAGTACCTACTTGTCTATCCCAGTTGTCTACATCCCTTGCTGTGTGCATGGAAAGCCACAACCACCTCTGAAAAACCTGTGGAGGATGATCTTGCCTTCTTCATTCTTTTCCTCCACTCTCACTCTGTAGGGAACAGCAGCACCTGCAGAGGACAGACCTCTTGGCACCCAGAGCTGCCTGGCTGGATGGCTATGAGAACAGGCGCTGGTGGAAAGTGTAGGGAAGAGATCTGATGAGGAGTAGCTGATGGAACTTGTGTTGTTTAGCCTGGAGAAAGGGAAGCTGAGGGGAGACCTTATCACTCTCTACAACTGCCTGAGAGTATAGCCAAGTAGAAGTCGGTCTCTCCTCCCAAGTAACAAGTGATAGGACAAGAGAAAATGGCCTCAAGTTGCACCAGTGGAGGCTTAGACTGGATATTAGGAACAATCTCTTCACCAAAAGGGCTGTCTAGCTTTGGAAAAGGCTGCCTATAGGAATGGTGGAGTTCCCATTCCTGGAAGTATTTCAAGGACGTGTAGATGTGGCACGCTGGGACATGGCTTAGTGGTGGACTTGACAGTGCTGGGTTAATGGTTAGACTCGATAATCTTAGAGGTCTTTTCCAACTTAAATAACTTTATGATTGTATAATCCAGTAACACAAATACCCATGGGTGAAGTGGGAAGCAATGGGTTAAGTGTCTGCAGGGGCAGCCACCACCCGAGAGAGGTGCCATAAGGACTCAGGTATCTGGTAACACCATTCCTGCTGTCTCCTGGCCCAAGGCAGGCACGAGTGGGTGTAATGTCAGGACAGCAACCCCAGCAGCTGGGAAGCAGCCAGACTGATCTGCTAATATGGACAACTGGATTTAACACTGCTTCTCCCTGCAGTATGTATGCATGTAACATTAACCCACACAAGAGGCAAAATGTCCCTACCTATGGTTTCTTCCATGCCACCTGCATAATCCTAGGTTAGAGAAGTCTACCTCTTTCATTTGCTTTTTGGCCCTAGGTCTCTTGTACACTCTGTTCCAGCAAAACTCTGGCCATGGCCTGGCAGTCTGGTCCCTCTTTTACACCATGACATATCCAGGTTGCATTTCCCTCTGGAGGTGCCCTGAGCAAAGACCCATTCCTTCTCACAGCAGTGTTCCAACCACTTTTTTATTTCAGGAGAAGTCACCATCCTCAGCAACCTTGATGAGATCTAATTTTCCAGGCTTCTCCAGTGGACTAAACTCATCCCATAGCAGAGCTTCGGAAGGATATAAGTACCTGTCTCCCGGAAATATCTCTCCTAACCCTGTGTTGGTGAAACAAGGTACGTACCTAAGGACCTCTCAGACTTGCCAGGAGATACTTAATGAAGAGTTAGTTACAGGGTTAAGCAAACCTGGTAAGTATTGTAAGCTAGGATTGAATTTGTGACAAGGTGAGGTTTTAGGCAGACTGGTTCCTGGTCCCAGTTCGTGCATGTGAAAGAGCATTTCCAAACTGTGGCAGATATTTTCAATTTTCCAGCCACATTCATTTTCAGTCTTCTATCCAGGAAACTCAGAGGGAATAGCCAACCTGAAAATGCTTGACAATATTTTTTTTTTTTTTCTGACCAGCAATACTGAATTGAGAATCTGAACACTGGAATGAAAACTTCCATTTTTTCTCACTGCAGCATGCTACTTCATGGGAACCAACACTTGAACCTGTCTTATGCCATACAGACCAGATTCCTTTATCACTACATCAGGCAGTAAGTCTTCAAATTTATTTTGACCCAAACTGCATGAGGCAGTACCAGAGATGTAAATCAGGTAACAGGGCAGGTTCAGAATGAATTTGCCAAGCTTCTGAACTGCAACTCCCATCAAGCAGTCCTTCATTATGAAGAAATAACTGCTATTAGGAAGTAATGAAATAATTCAAAACCAAACGTTACAAAACAGTATCTTTTTTTCACTGTTAATCAATCTAAATATTTCAACTGTGGGAATGTAAAATAATCCCAAACACTGTACAAATAATGTCAGAAAAAAACACACTCTAATACTTCCAATAAAAATTTCCCAAGATTTCTGTTGCATAGAAAGTATCAGTATTTCCCTACTTCAACCATATTGCAAAACACAAAGAAATGTCAAAACGGTAGCATTTCTCAGTGAACAGGACCTTCACTTTTTATCTCAGTCTAAGGCAATAGTGATCATTTCAGGTGTACTAATTGAAAGGCTCATGGGCAGACACGAAGCCAGAGGCTATTTTCATAAACAAGGAGCATCACTTTATGGGCAGCTGCCACACCAGCAGTAACTGGACACCTCTGGCAGCAGAACCCACTGCTAGGTCGGTCATGCTTTGATGAATTATGCAGCATCAATAATCTTTTGAACAAGCAGGATGTGACAGATTCACCAGCTCCTCCATTCTCTTTCCCTGCTGTTTAATAGCATCTGACAAATGCAGGGCTGCTGGATAAAGTGCCTCTCAGCATGCCCTGCTTTGCACACCACCTCAAACTCAGGAAGGATGTTCAGAAGCAAGAAGAAAGGGGATGTTCTGCACAGTTCAGTGCCAAGAGGAGAAAGCTCTTTCACGCTCCCCTCAGAGCAGCATTTTCCTGAGGAGCTGCAGTTAAATATTCTACAATGCTCATTCCTCCATCTGGGCTAAGGAAGCACAGACAATGCACAGCAGACCAGCATACAGACAAGCACAGTAAAATGGGCAATCTGCTTCTCCAGTTGCTCTAGAACAACAACAACAACAAAATCTGAGCAAAAAGAAAACTCAAAATTAAGCCCATTATCCCTCTGATGGAGATAAAAAGCCTTCTCTGGTACATTAATATGAACAGTCTTATGAGGAGTCATTGTCCTTAGCGCACAGCATTGCAGCCTACCCTGAGGGGATGAATCCTGTCAAGACAGTGTATGGGATCTTCATGCAGGCAAACTTAGGATGCTACAGTGGGTGCTGTCACACCGTGGTTACAATCAACTAAACTGCTTGGCAATTCCTTACAAACACCCTCTAAGACAAGGATTTTTCTGCCGATGCTCTGGTCTTCTCCATGAACTCTTTATTATGGCTGCCTGGTGTTCTCCCTCAAAATATGCTGCTTGAACATTATGTTATATAGTTAGAAATAATCCAAATTTCAGTTAAAAAATCCAACAACCTTATCATCTACTTATCCTCTGAAGAGCACTGAAGTCTTCAACCACATACTCGTCTTAACCACAAAGCTACTAATTTGCTGAAAAGCAAGAAGTCCAGAAAGTTGGTGTACTCATGCACTTTTATGGATATTCTTCTGGATGTAAACTACTATAATTTGCCCTCTTCCCTCCCAAACAGATCACCACAATTTGAGAGCTGTTCAAGTCTGCACATGTATCCACACCACAAAACGGATTCACATGATTTGGCATCTTCAAACTGTCTTCACTCTTACAGCTGTCTCCTTTCAAAAGCCACAATCTACCTCCACTTGCCCACCTGGGGCCTAAACGGCTTCATCACACAGAAATTAATTCCCACAGGAGACCCAACACCAACGGGAGAAACAGCAAGATAATTTTATTACCTTCAATATCCCGAAAGGTGTTCCTGCTCTATGGGAAACAGCTGGCAATTGCCATTCTGTGTCTTTCACAAGAAGAACCAGCAGTCAAAAAGCCCTGAGTGGGGAACTGGAGAACAACAAGGAGCTGCTGCTCACAGGTGGTGCCCCCGTGAGTTTGGTGATGCTGGCACCCATGAGCCTGGGCCACCAGGGTAGGATGTGGGATCACATGTAACAGCCCATGTTGTTGCTAAATTCAGTCCAGTGGAGAAATACAGGGAAGGTGCATTAATTATAAATGCTCAACTATTAACTTGATTTGCTTTATTGCTATTTTATATTGTATGTAGAATTAAAAAAAAAAATAAAGAAAAAAACATTTTAAAAAGTTACCTCACTTTTTAGGAGGGGGAGGGGAAGCAAGAGGTTCTGAGATGCAAACAGAGAAAGCAGTACTCCAAATGGCTGCAGATTCCCACTTCAGAAGAGTTACATTTTACGAAGATATATATCCTTCCCAATTATAAAATCTTCCTAAAGAAAAATAAGGATCATAGTTCTTGGCAAGAACCCAGACACCGATATTTGGTACAAATATCAGATTCTGTAGAGAGTCGCAATGTGTAGTAATTCAATTACTACATAAATAAATTACTACATAATAAAACTCCCATCAGCAACCACCAGTAAACCAAAAGCTGTAAAAAATGCATCCAACACAAAGCCCTTTGATTATAGGCATTGTGTTTTCTTAAAATTCAACCCCTATGAAAAGCTGAGATTCTCAAAAATATGTTTTTTATAAAAGGGCAGAAAGAACATTGCCTTAAAAAAAAAAAACAAAAAAACCCAAGAAACACTGTACACTTGAGCAGCTAACAAATTCAGTCCAACAATGAGGTCCATACCGCACACAATGTACTCTAGTTAACTGAGAGTGTGATTTTATGATGGGCTTAAGACAATTTAAGACTTTACTGCTGGCACTCTTCCCCCTTCTATTCTCAGCTAAGTGTTTCCAGTGGTTCCCATGTGTCAGGTCTAGATGCAAGTTGAAAGAGCTTGCTGAATATACTGAAAAGAAGGTCTCAGACTTCAGGAATAACAAGGATTGTGTCTTCTGGGGGCAGTCAGAAAACTAGTTCAGCTAAAAATGTTAACTTTCAGGCAGACCTCTTTTAATCAGTCTGCACTTTTGCACAAATCTTCCTGGTATCACAAAGATGTGGCAGGGAAAGCCAGCCAGAGAGGAGGCAGAAGTCACAACAAAACATCCACACTCAAGACCCATCCAAAGATAATATCGGATCAAGCCCTGAGGCATGGCCAAGCATTGCCATGTTTGTGTCTCTGTAGACAGTGAACATCAGCATTATAGCAAAGGACACATTTGGACTTGGCAGCAGTAGAAAATTAGCTTGAATCTCACAATCCCTTCAGCTGACAGCAGCATGTTGCTCAAAAAAATCTATCCCCTACCAGCTGATGGAAAAGGGAAGCAGGAATAGAAAGCATGCTGTGCGGGCTTTGCTGTCCATGCTCCATCCTGGTCCCCTCTGATGGCAGCCAGGAGTCACCTGGTAAACACTTCATGAACGTTTTGTAAACTACAAATACAATTTTTTTTCCTAAACTACTAATCAATAAATGATGTACCAACAAAAGCAAGGCAGGCAGAGGATATCTACTGCTCTAGAATGTGGCACACACCTATTACCAAATATCCCAGTTTCCACTGAGTGTGCATAAATAAATGCTATTTATTTTTCAAACCTTAGATGAAAGAAAATACCCCATGATAATGTACTATGGCCATAAAATGAGGTAACTAACTGTTGGCATTGGCAACATTTAATAGAAAGTGCCTTAATAGCTTCAACCTTCACAAGTGTTTTGTTATTTGACTCGGTGACTCAGATGGCTTTTCCTGTTCTACCCTAACTAGTGCCTCTGAGTCAGGAGTTGCCGTGGGACAGATTTACTTTTTTAGCCTCCCTCTTTGGGCTTTAACAATTCAGACCGATATAGCAACAATTTCCAGATCATTCTCATCACTGTACCAGCTGAACTTAGAGTGCCAAGAGCTTTCCTGCAACCCATTTCTCAGGGTTAAAACACCCACTAAATGGCTGCCCAGGTCCTTGTGGTTTTCTGAGACAGCAGCAGTAACACTTCCACAGGGGGAAATTTAACCCACATCACCAAATAATCCAATTTAACTTTCTCTGACATACTTCCTGTAAGTTTTTACTAGATCTGTATGGCACTCGATAGTTCAGTGTCAGTAAAGATTTCCTATGCTTCTGAAATATGCTTGGATTATTAAAAATGAGGATGCATTTGGTTACATGGTTTTGATTATGACAATGTGGGCTTAAAAAAAGGAGCTATAAAAACATTTACATTGTCATCCATACATATTATTCTTTCTTAATAACTAGTCCAGTTTTCATCTGCTATATCTGTACGACAAGAAAAAAATACCTGACTGGATGAGGTCAGAAAAGAATATAAAAAACAACTGAAAACAATGTTTTGATAACTGTGGTCCAGTAACTGTTTAGGGTACACTTGCACATCCTTGATACAGAAATCCCAAGACAGCACTAAGCCATTAGAAAGTAATTTAGCCATGGGACACACTGCTTGGTGCATGCTAAATGATCCCAAAGAGCGAAACTCTGAATTTTACAAAAAACAGAGATACACGGGTTACGCCAAGCCAGACAGATTTGAGCAGGAACTTCTTTACAAGTCATTACAAGGGCAATGCCATGTTTGTGGTCAATGCCACTTGGAATGCAAAAATTAAGTCTAGGTTTGATTTCAAGTTACGCATTCTTTTGTGCACATCCTTACACATGACTATGCCTCATCTCTAGGGGTGCCTTCCAACCTCAACTGTCTGAGGAGCGGTACTGTACTTTTCTATCCTGTATGCAAGCTTTTGGTCCTTCATCACGGCGGAACCTGATCACAAGCAGCTACATAAATGTTTTGCACAGCCAAAGACTGGTAGGTGGCACACAACAGTGACATTTTCCTTCTTCACCCTGCCACAGTGGGGAGCAGCATTGCATTTTACGCCTGGCATCATAACATGGGCCAAGGAAAGATATGCAGAAGATGTATTATACTTTCCACAGCTTGATTTTCCACAGGAGCTGGCACTTCAGATTTCATTACTGTATAAAACACCTAAATTTGCTACACTGAGAGGTGCTGCAGGCTAAGACTCTACGTGATTTGAGTCCAATTTCCTCTTACATTTTCCCTCATACTTTAATTAGTCTTCCTTATATAATAATACCTCCTGGAAATGCAGCATGATGCTGGCAAGCCTGTTGTAAATTGTTTTTATAATTGTATTTAATACAGCTCATTGCCAACCATTGTAAAAGCATATCAGTTCTCTATGGAAATAAGAAACAATATACTACAGTGTATCTTTGTATAGCAATAAAAGAATATAATTATATCCTTACACTCATTAAATTACATTGATTGGAGAAATAGAAGGTACCCAGTCCAGGAGTGTCTGGGTCAGAATCAGTCAGAACCAACCTAACTTAAAGTAGGCAACTATATTATGAAATTCAAGCCTTGTGACGGATTTTTCAAAGCCAAAATCGGACTCACTCCCCTTCCTGCTGCTGGCTAGTTTTCATCACCTTTAACAGTTCATTGAAGACAGATACTGAAATGATACACAAGTAACAGGAAGCCATTTCTCCCTGTGCTTTTGTTACAAAGCACCTTATGGTGGGCTGACCTTGGCTGGACACCAGGTGCCCACCAAAGCCACTCTATGGCTCCCCTCCTCAGCTGGGCAGAGGAGAGATAATTTAAAGAAAGGCTCATGAGTTAAGGATAGGGAGTGATCAGTCACCAACTACTGTCATGAGCAAAACAGACTTGATTTTGGGAAATCAGTTGAATTTATTACCAATCAGAATCAAAGAAGGATAATGAGAAGTAAAACAAATCTTAAAAACACTTTCCCTCACCTCTCTCTCCTTCCTGGGCTTAAGTTTACTCCCAGTTCTCTACCTCCTTCCCTGCAGTGGCACATAGGGATGGGAAATGGGGGTTACAGTCAGTTCATCCCATTGTTTCTGTTGCTGCTTCCTCCTCAGGGAGAGGAGTCCTTCCCCTGCTCCTATGTGGGGTCCCTCCCATGGCAGAGAGTCCTCCATGAACTTCTCCAACATGAGTCCTTCCTACGGGCTGCAGTTCTTCACAAACTGCTCCAGCGTGGGTCACTTTTCTGGAGTGCAGGCTTTCAGGAATGGGGTCCAGTGTGGGCGCCCCATGGGGTCACAAGTCCTGCCAGCAAACCTGCTCCAGCATGGGCTCCTCTCTTCAAGGGTCTGCAGATTCTGGCAGAAGCCTGCTTTACTGTGGACTTCCCACTCGGTCACAAGCCCAGGGAGCTGATGCAGATGGCACTGACCAAATGTTGACCAAACATTGACCAGATCCCCAAAGATCTGAATTTATACCAGCATAGGAACAGATTATCTGACAAAAAATTTATTGAAAAGAAACATGTGCAGTAACCCACATATTTTATATCCACCAAAACAAACTTTCTTGTGTTCAGTTTCTAGAACCAGAAGGTGGGTGAAATTCCATGGGTTAGGAACATGAGTATGTTCAACATGGAAATGAAATTTTAATATCCTAGCTCTCAGATTTACCACAAAAGAATATGAACACCCTAGAAGAACTCGATCATTTCCTAGCTGCTAAAGGAAAGGCAGGGGAGCAGGAAGGAGTGAATTAAGCTTTCCAACTGCAAAGCAGTGAGTGACAAGCCCTTTACCTCATTGAGAAGCACAATATGAACTACTGCATGCAACAGGGTTCTACAACTTCAAATGCTCTAAACTCTTCCATGAACTGGCATCTTATCCCATAGGACCATTTTTATGTTTCATTCACCAGCTTAGCTGGACCAGTACAAATGTGTATCCAGGCAGCTACCTGACCGTCGAGCTAAAAATGGTTAAGGAAAAAAGAATATCATTCACTTCCACAATTATTTCTAATACAACCTAGTTATACTGGCTCCAGGGCTGACTAGGTATGGAATATTTCAAATCATAGAATCATTAAGGTTGGAAAATACCTCTAATATAATTGAATCCAGTCATTAATCTAGCACTGCCCTGTTCAGCACTAAACCATATCCCCAAGTGCCACATCCACACAGTTCCAGGGATGGTGACCCCACCACTTCCCTGGGCAGCCTGTTCCAATGCCTGACCACATTTTCAGTGAAGAAATTTTTCCCAATATCTAATATAAACTTCCCCTGGTGCAGTTTGAGGCCATTTCTTCTCATCCTTTGAGAATGTTACAAATGACAAAAGTCTTGTTTTAAAGCACCCATTTCTGGTTTGGGTCTTTCTGAAGAGCCATTATCATAAATGCAAGGATTAAGCAGAGGAGGCAATAAGCAGCCCCCATCAAAACTCGTCCTCCCTGGCTGAAAATCATCCCTGAAACACACAGCTCAAAGCAATCTGAAGATAATTAAAATTATGATGTACAGAGACTGTTGCTTATTGTGCCAACCAACACTAATTAATTATTTCTTTCTTATTCCAACTCTCTGTATGCATATGCCACTTATGGTCGTTATATTTAGGCATTATGTACTTTGGGTAAAAGTCTCTTCTGTGGGCTTTAAGTGTCTAGCACAATTCTCTCTTATACAGAATTAGGGATCCCTAATGGTAATTGAAAAGGTAATTGAAAATATGAGGAAAAAGAAGGTTAATGCATTTCCTAGATTAATGAAGAGCACACCAATAGGCAAAACATCCCAACAAGACAAAGCACTCTTCCCCCTAAAGAACAAAGGAAAAAGTAACTACATACACCTGCACTCAGGTTGGGGAAGAAAAACAAAAAACAAACAAAAAAAAAGGCTATTTCTCCTCTCTGAAATCACATTGCTGTACCTTTGAAAGCTGTAATAGCTCCAAATGCATCATCCAGGAGATGGTCACACAGGTCTGTGTGACCTTTTTACTCTACTCAACAAGACAAGGCAAAATGGCACAAAGTCACCCTGGCAACAGCCATAGCCCGCACAGCAGACACCTGCTGCATCTTCTTGCAGGAATACACACACTGCAAAATTTGGTACTCTTTTCCAAATTTCTTGCTGTACAAAGCCACAAACATTAGATGAATACTGCCAGTAAAAAGCATTTTTAGTTATCTGAAGCTGGGATACAAGGGCAAAGAAGAAAAGAAGTGAGAAGCTGCCTAAAACCCAAGGTCCCACCAATCCACCAGACAGGGCTTTGAACTGCTGAAGCAGTTCACTGACCTCAATAGCTGCTGCCATGTACTCAGAGAAAAAAAGTACTGGAAATAAACACACGCACAGGATGATCCTGCCACTGCCATGCAGCAGCCAATGAGGTTTTACTTCCAGCTTGGGGAGTCTGGAATTCCTGTACAACTTTGCATTGGTGCAAAGTCCTGCAGTCTGCTCAGCTGCTGTGACAGTAGCTGTAGCTGATTCACCTGCTAAGTCTTTCTTAACCTTTTCTTTGGCATGTCTGTGGAAAACCGTTGTCCAGTGAAGTTCAATCAGAAATTGAAAAGATTCTTCATTTGTCAAACATTGAAATCGGAGCCTCACTCCTACCACCAAATAGGACCCCTGTAAAACCAAATTAGCCTGTAATCCTTCTGGAGTAGATACACTCCAATTCATTAGAACAGGAGCTTCAGGTGAAGCAGCTGTAGGTAATGGAGATTCTTTCCTTTTTAATATACAACAGCTCACTTTGTGCTACACTAGGGCCTAACAGCATCATTGACTAGACTGCTTTCTGTACTGTGAACGATACCACTTCTTGAATCTTTTTCCCAAAGAAATTAAAAGGTCCAAATCACCTTTATTTTCCAATCTCTTTTCTCCAATAACCCTTTTTTCAAATGCATTACATACCTACTGACTACCAGCCTCTGATATGAAAGTATTTCTATTTTACTGAAATTTTTTTATGTAACCATTTCTGTTGCTATTGCACTGTCTGACCAAACCAACCACACAAACTTCTCAAAGGGCAAAGTTAAATACTGCTACTTGTGAAGCTGTATCACTATAATTTGCCTTGGAAGCAGAAAAGAGGAAGAAGGAGACTGTTCTGTCTCCTGAACTTCTGTGTCTTTGCTGGAATGATAATATCTCCTTGTACTGACAAATTACTGGTGTTGAAACACAACTGCAATCGCCACATACACTGGGCAGCAGTGGTCAGCAAGACACCGAGACCATAGTTAACATGACACGCTGTGGCTGCCACGTAACAAAAGATTCCCCTTAGAAACAGCTCATTTAAACAAAAAACAAGACTTACTAATGTAATTTGTAACCTTTATTTGTAAAATGTGCAGCAGTCACGCAGAGTTTTTAAGAGGTTCAAACCAAATTTTTAAATGATAAATACTTTACTTGCACCTTGTCTTTTGAACCAATCTGCCTCCATTAGGCAGCTAAGTA
The DNA here is from genome assembly GCA_013397935.1 of Dasyornis broadbenti. Taxonomy (NCBI): domain Eukaryota; kingdom Metazoa; phylum Chordata; class Aves; order Passeriformes; family Dasyornithidae; genus Dasyornis; species Dasyornis broadbenti. Next base: position 280,130 of record VZRN01002462.1, on the reverse strand, counting down.
TGACTCACCATCCAAAAAGTGGAGGAAGTTGGCAGCATATTCCCCAAGCCATCAGCTGAAATTGTGAGCTGAGAGGGTGGTGTGTCACACATCTGGTGTAACCAGGCAAATCCAATATGCTTTTGCTATCACAGAGAAGCTGATTTGCCTCCAAATCATTTCAAAAATTATGCCTGACAGTGAGAATCCAGAAATCTATTTAAACAACAGAATTTAGGAAAAAGCTGCACTAAATTCTCTCCTCAGACACACACACCCTGAGCAGATGGAGGAAAGACAGAGAGTTCCTTGCTAGTCACATCAGCTCAGGAGTCAGACATTACGAATGCTGTCTCATCCAGCTCTTGTTGAAATCAATAAAAGCCCTTCAGTGAAGACCATGGGAGATGGAAAATAACCCTCTCCACACTTCAGCCAGAATGTGTGAATGAGAAACAACTGACAGCTTTCTTTCCCTCTGATTTTCATGGTGTTTAAAGATCCAGATTATAACACACAACTTGTCATCTAGGATTTTTTGATGTGCTTGCTTGGCACAAATAAAGCTCATGTCTACGTGTGAATCAGGGAGACAGACATCACTTTGCACGTGGACAAGGAGGGATACCAGCAGTCATGCATGAATAAGCATCACTGCATTTCAAAGTGCTGCAGATGCAGTGTGTTCTACAACTGAGGAAGTGGTTGGAGTTAAAAAGTGTTCCTTGTTGCTTAAAAAAAATCATTTGCATTAGTGAAAAATAAAGAAAAAATAATCCAGACGCAGGGTTTTGTCTTTTATCAGTTGGATAACCTGAAAATCAATCAGCATCATAAATATCTAGAAAGACTGTGACACTTACTAGAGCATCTATCATCTCTGAAATATAGAAGCTAAAGTTGCTCTGAAGTGTTTTGTTGACATCAGCTTATAATAAACATTCAATTATTCCTGCATTCCCCAGCTCTAATGACCTTCATCACTGTAAACTCCTTTGGCCTGAGGGCCCATTCGCACTGGCCCACACAGTGTCTATCGATTTTATTCTCGTTCTGCCTTGCATCCTTGTAAGCTCCAATATTTAGGACTTTACATATGATTTGTATTTGCATCATAACTATTGAAACAGTTTAATTTTCTACACTGTTTCTAGACATAGATCCAAGAAGAGAAGGAATGGGGATTTTACTGTGTCAAAGTGAACTCTGTTAATAACACCAGGTTGACATTAATGAGTATTAGCAAGCAGAAAAAAAGAAAATATAAGAATCCATTAAAAAAAAAAATCTCAAAGTTATACTCACTGCTGGTAGAGGACATACGGCTGTACTCAGACCTGCAAGACAAAGATTTTAATTAGAATGTATTTAATCTAAAAGAGGTAATGAAAACATTACCAAAACTAACACACACTGCTTATTGAAATAGTTTAATGCCCATTTAGCACTTTTTTGGTGCTATGATAATAACTGGAACAGGTTTTGAACACTGCTTCAGAAAAACTGGCATCACAAGTGAATTTTGAAAATATGTAACGAGAATGAATAAATCAATTATGGCTTTGTCTAGGGGTTACTGATGCTACCTAACTCTAGGTGTGAAAATTAAAGGCCAGAAGACTCTATATAAGGAAGAAAGTCTGCTTCAGACACAGGTTAGGAGTAGAAGTCTACTAGACTTTTGACTCAACTCCTTCCTCACTTTATGTCCTCCAAATGCTACTTTGCAAATTATTTTTTTTTTTTTTTTGGAGTTCTTTTTAAAAGAACTCTATTTGAAGAGCAGAATTTTTATAGTACTATGGTCATAACTGGCAGGGAAGAAAAAAAAAAAAGAATGCCAAAATATAACAATTTAGGTGACAAAGCTTTTTGCTTTGGTAGACCATTTTCCTCTTGAAGACATTTCAATAAAACTATACAGCCATGGGTTCTAGTTCAGTGCATACTGGATTGCCTGTGAGAAAGTCAGAGCAGTTAAGAATTTTGAGCAACAGTGCAATTAATTTTTCAGCTGCACATAACCCCAAAGTCCTGAAAACCCCATTCTGAGCTGATTAAAACACAGCCCATTTATGTCCTGAAAATCCAGAAATAATAAGGTAAAACAAACATGCCATCACTTAATATTTAAGGGAGAAAAAAAAAATTTCCACTGCTGAGGCCCTACCTATGACTTTGAGTGTTTGGGTTTGGAGTTCAGAGTCACTCAGCCTCTACCCTCCCACTTGGGGCGTCCCCAAAACAGGCAAAGTGCTTGGGGAGCCCTGACACAGCTCTTGGATTCAAACCTCAAAGCTTTTTTTACATAATAATTGCAGCAAGTTTGCAACATTGCTTTAAATTAAAGAAACCACATGAGCCTTGACTCCCAAGAGATGTGTGTGGAAGTAGATACTATCTCAGTATATTCTCAGGATACCCTCATACTCTAGGCTCTCAAGCATCCAAGGGAATAAAGGACATCAGTCCCACATATCCATAGTATCTGCTTTTGATTTTAATATGGACATACCTCTGCAGAAGAAACAAAGCAAAAATAGTCATCCCCATATTTTACAGCCCCTTGTTTTGCACTCAGTACTCTGCAGATCACATGCCAAGACTACTGGTTTAGGTGAGAAGACCATAAGGAACTACCCCCAGCCCTTCTTATCAATCCTGCTCGAACAGTCAAAGATGACACAATCTGAATTTTTCACAGAACTCATGAAAAAGGATCCACCAATACCGTCAAGTACCATGAGGTTATCCTAGTTTTTGGAAAGGATCTGGGCAGTGCTGGAGAAACAGTTGCTGATGGGGGCTTGCAGCTCTTCCTTGCTCACTCTCTTTTGGTAATCCTGTACCCCCAGCCACTTTGATAAGGCCAAGGAGCAAGGAAATATCTTTGTCCCACTGGCAGAGACCACAGGTTAAGGCCATGAGCAGCCACTCTCAGCCACCTGCTACACAGCTCCTTCTCCATGTATCGAGTGCTATCCCTCATCCAATCACCCCCAGGACCCTTACATAGCTGGGAAGGGCAGCGGCAGTAATGACATTGTTGTCCCAAATGCGGGCTTACTGCCCAGGCTGCAGCACCAATTTACACACCAAGACGAAGTATTCCCATTTCTTTCGTCTAGTTTACGCAGAGCAGGGAGCTGGTGTGGGCCAGCTCACAACAGGCAGGCTCCCCAGTCATCAAAGCTCTACAGCATGCATAGATTTTAGCAAACAAAGAAATCAGGGCTCATTGGCTACCAGTCATACAGTTCTCTTATTGACCACAATTCTACCTTTGATTGGTAAAAGATTCTCTCTCTTCTCATGTTAATGATCAGCCTATCTCTCGAGCTGGTGGGTTTCTTGAGTCAGTGGTCTGTGAGACAATGGTCACAGTCTCACCCCGACAAAATTGCTCTCTACCCAATTAGAGGCAATTTCAGCACAGTTGCTGAAAGAAGTTGGCTTGGTTAGTTTCTTTCTTATCTTGCGAGTTCTGCCAAATGTCCTTGCAGCCCATAAATCCTGCATTCTTTGTGCCCACTATCAGCAGCACATCCCTCTCCCTGAGCTTTGCTAACCTCCCCTTAGGTCTGAGGCCACTGGAGCATATCAAGCCCTAAAACTTAACAAAGCAATTCTACTGGCAGGTAATTTATCTTTCTAACACCTGGACATCAACATAAGCAGAAAAGGAGACCTTGTTCCTACTGCTGGGCAATGTACACATCACTGGTCTGGCTCTGGGCAGGGACCCAGGGGAAGTGATGCCAGGGGCTGGCTAAGGTGCTGTGCAGGCCATAAAACCGCAAAGTAGTTTCAGTAGCGAGTCACATCGGTGTCACTTGGCACCGCGTATATTTGAAAGGGTGTGAAAACTGTGTAACATGTCACTCTTCATAAGCCCAGAGGCAAGCAATATACATCCAGCTGCCTCCGAGCATCCCAAGCAAGGATTCATTTAGTCTGCACTTCTGTTTGAAAACAGCCTGGGGCTGCCCTTCAATGTATCTATGTTCAGCAGTTGGCAGCTAATTCAAAATGAATCTGCACTGCTTGTATTTCGGATGGAAGCGAGACAACATTTTGCCTTTTGCTTACTGCAAGTTGGAACAGCATTCTATTACTTCACAGTGTTATTTTATTATCCCAAAGTGCTGCAGGCACATTATAGGACATGGAGAATTAATGAGTCCTGAACTGAGGGAGTAGCAGTCTATGTACATGGAAGACTTGAAAAATGAGACGAGAGGAAAAATAAAAAGATGGGGACTGAGAAAGGAGGCAGCAGTGTACTTGGAGACTAATTGCACAGACACATTTTAATAGGCTTTAGAACTGTATTGCAGGGGGGTTTTTTGTAGTTCTAATATGGTTCAAGCTAATATTTAATTCATGGTTTTTGCATAATTGACATACACATAATTTAAAAAAGGGTAATTAAGCTCAAAGGCTAATGCCAACCTCAGACACCGAAATGAGGGCTCTGCCCTCCTTAAGCTCCCTCTATTGTCAATAAAAAGAAAGGTCTGAAGCATCTCTCCCTAGCTGTTGTCTAGACAAGAAGCCTACAGAAACCACATTTCTAGTCTAGAAGCCTAGACCACTTGTCTAAACCCAAATGGGATGAATATGAGTCGCTCTGTGTGCTCTCAGGGACAACCTGAATCACATTATGTCCTCCCTCCAGCTCCTTTCCTTGTCTTGAATCCTGTCCTTGAGATAAAAAATAACAGTGCTAATAATAGTAAAATCTTAATATTCTCAAAATATTAGAAGAAACCATTCATACTTACAGCATGCATTGGTAAGTGGCTTATAAATTAATTTTTTTTCCTTACAGTCAGCTATTTAGGGCTCTAAATTCTGAAGTTAGTATAAGTCTTTTAAGCTTTTTAGACTAGCACACACAACATTCCCTTTGACAAAACCATGGATTAGAAAAATCAAGTACTGGAATAAACATCTCCTGGGGCATATAGGCTCTCTGGACATCAAGTATCTGTGTTCCTTTCTGCTCTTTTCATTCCTGTTTTAAACATCCTGAGTATTGACTTTTATAATTTCTCTTGGAAGAGGATTTTCCCATTAGGGTAGATCAAGAGTAAAGCACTCATGGGCTTTAATGGTGACACCTGGGACCATACTGGGGCTCAGAGGTTCCAGGCCTATTACATGGTCTTGCATCAAGCTATTTCCTCTGTTAGATATTAGATTACAGATAAAAGGAAAAAAAAAACATTCAGGACAGAGACTGAACAAATAGAGTACTGTTCCCTTTATAGTCACATAACGAGAAAAAAATTATCAAAAAGGGTATTGAAACAGTGTGAGGTACTGAAAAGGAAGGCTTATAGCTCAATCAAAAGACACATCAGTCTGCAAAGAATGTGTGCTCAATGGTCAGACCACCAGCAAAGAGGAGCTGTGAAGATGTCAAGAGACATTAAAATAGGAATGTAGAAGCTTGAGATAAAGGTGGGACCTCAATTCCCATTACCACCATTGAAGGATCAGACTTACGCATTATCAGAGATGGTAAGAACATCAGGAGCACAAAAGATACTGAGCAATCCTCTGAGATTTGTGTGCACCACTCATTGCTGATTAGTGACACAGAGCCTCAAAATATCCAAGAGAGGGAAGCATTCCACTGAATGCCAGTAAGAAGCTGCTGGTGCGACTTGTATTTGCTGAGTGTGGTACATATAAACACTCTCAGCCTGTTTCTCTGGATGAGAACACTGCTGCTTTACAGCTCTGGCTCACACAAGCAATGCAGCCACTCCAGAATCGTGCTGTGCTCAGGTTTCTTTGGCTCAGTGATCAGCTGTGGCACAGCAGCACGCGAACACAGCTACAGCTACAGCCATAAACAAACACTCCCAAGGGAATTGCCTGGGACGGAGGCCAAGTGTCTGCACCTGTACCAGTAAAACCTCTCAACTTCCAAGACATACTGGAAAGCGGTCTGCAGGGAATGATCCCTGAACCACGGTAATGTGGCAAAACAAGTCCCTGGACCATGGTAAAACATACCTAGGAAAGACGTGGGAGAGAGCTGGATGGCCCCATTCAAACTGATGCCATCAAACCATTGTAAGGATTCAACACTATGGACAGCTCTGTTCCATGTTCAGGGACACCCCTGTGTGCTGTTTAATGCACTGGTATAGCTGGAACCACGGTTTGTGAGCTGTGCAGCATTTCCAAGGCAGCCTGCTGTGTAAAACAAACACATTTCAAGTAATTCTAACATAATGCTACACTCCAATATGCCCGTGGTCTCCATTGCCAGGGCTCCTTAATCCCACACCCCCAAAATGAAATAGTGGAAAGTTTACAATCTCTCCTGCTCTCTGCATCATTCACTTGTCCAGCACTGATGGAATGGCATCTGCTGGATGTACATTTTCCCATGCCTTCTCTACGTAGAGTTGTAGTAGATTTCACTGTTTGATATTAAGAGCTGTATTTAACAGCTTCTTTGCCCTCCCCTCCTCAGAAAGTGCTCCACAGGAAATATGGTACTACTTTACAGTTAAAATTCCATGCATGAATTGGAAGACCTGGCTTTATAACTCTGTCTTGGGTTTCTTGTCACCAAATTCCTGCAGGTCAGATTACAATCTGCTTCGCTAATACCAGTTCAGTGCAAATCTGTTACCCTCATCGTACTTCTACTTGAGCAATCAAGATGACTGACATGGAATTAGTCAGAGCAACTTGTCTCAAAACTCCTTGCTCTGGATTTCTAGTAGAGTGACAAAGTCAGATGATGGGTTCCCATTATGCAGCTCTCACCACTACACTCTGGAACTTCTTACCAATAGCAATGTTTGAGATCCCACATGAGAGACATCATCAAGGTATGAAGATGAAAGTTGTTTGTAATCTTCCAGAATGCGCCTGATGAGGCAGGACCATCCTGTGCTTTAGTGAGCACACCTGGCTGCACACGCTGCTCACCACTCCTTCACAGAGCACTCCCAGAGGGACCCATCAGGTGCCATGTATGTACCCATCTGAGGCCAGGGGCTGACTTATCCTCCTGAGGTCCTGTTCTCTTAATTAACCACACAAGAAGACTAATTTATACCAAACGTCAATCCTTCACACAGCTACACCTAACTGTGGTGAACTTCACTGCTTGCTGGGACCTAAAAATTCCGGGTATCAGCACAGCGTTCGTGGCCTCCAGAATGTGATTTAAAGTCTATTTCAACCTTGCTTTCCGTGCCTCACTCCAGTGCCTGGCACTTGCAGGTCTGTCTGCCCTGAGGCTCAACCAAACAGCTTCGCTTCACTGAGTAAATCTGGTTAGAAATGGTGCCTCAACCCCAGTTTGTGACAAATAGCTCAACTTTACATTATTTGAATGTCAAATCAGAGACAACTTGAGTACCATGACATATCTGGACTGATGGGTCTTTATATGAAGCGAAAGTGTTAGCAAAAAAACCCACAACAAACCAAAACAAATGAAGCCTCAAGGTAAAAAACAGGCCTTGAAATAGCTTTCAACATCAGTGGTTTGTGTTCCTGAGAGTTTCTCATAGATGGATGAAATATGTGACAAGATATGACTGACGTGTCATTTTGAAGGACTGCCATAGCAAATTGTAAGTGTTGAATTCCTCAAAGCCAGAAACATGAGACATGAAAGCAACCTCTCACCTCAATAAACCATTCATTTCATAATTTAAGTGACCCATTCTGACTGAGGACACACATGGATTACAGTATTCTTAATATTTTACCTTTAAGTGGGCTATAACTTTACATATATATATATATATATATATATATATATAGGCTGCCTTGTCTTCTATTAACGAGTGTGTTTTCTGCTTTAGAACCTCACACGTTTTTCAGAACTGCAACAAATACAGAAATGTTTTTTGATCTGCTTAAGAGATAAGCTAACAGAGGCTCAAATAATTTGTGATTTAGCCAGGATCACACAAGCAGCTAGTAAGAATTGTAAGGAAAACCAACAAACAAGTATAGCACAATCAAAAAATGAACAAAATCTCTGTAAAGTTAATTTGAGGAATGAGAGACAGGAGAAAATGTAAAGGAGGGAACAAGCACCGTGAAAATTTACTGTAACTAAACAGCAATGAATTTTGCTAAATATATGTTATAAATAGCTGCTGCATGGTACAGTGTCATAAACTTCTAACATTTCATTTTTCTGTTTTGCAATGGATTTCTCTATAGCTTGTTGAACAGTTTCTTTGCAGTTGCCTACTACCAAAAAATAGTGTAACCTTCCTTTCTAAAATTCATCAAATACTGAATAATTAACTACTGCTTAATACAGTTTGCATCATTAATACTTACATTTTAAACTTGTTATACAGAAACCCTCCCCACCTAATACTTCAGTAATGTCTCCCCACTTTCTCTAAAAAGATTATTCATTTATTTGAAATACAAGTGGATAAGTTGAAAATTCAAATAAATTAAAAGTTATAACTTCTCAAAACCTAAGCTTAGGCAAACTTTGAGGCAATCAGTAAGCTAATGATTAAAGTGTAGACCTTTTAAGACATGGGATCTTACAGCTGCCTAAGTGAACAAGTAAACTTCTGCTGGGAACTGTCATATATGTTGAAATCTTTGCTGATGCCAGGTATCTCACTGAAGTGTTATGCTCAGTTAATGCATGTATGCTTGGAGAGGAGAGAGTATTCCTTGAGAATTACTCTAATAACATGACCAAATAAAAGTTCAGGAATAAAAAATGAAGGACTTTAGAACTGAGAAACTACCTGGTTTTCCGCATTCATTTGGGACATCGGTCCTGAATGCAGTAAATTCAGCTGATACTTTGTCCTTGATAACAGTGGTAGCCAATCTGTCTCATTGCCTCAAAATTAGGCATGCCTAACTACGTCTAAAATTGTCTTAGTTTGCCATCTTTGCTCTGATATTCAAAGACAGTGAAATAATAGCATTTGCATGGCTTGAAAAACAAAGAAAACTTTAAAATTAATATTTCTACAATTCATTTTTAGTAACTTACTTTTGTTTTTCTTGTTTTTTTGCTTTTCTTTACCATTTAACTATTGTTCCACAAACACATTTCTCTTCCCTTCAATCTTTCTTTCCCTTGTTTTTCCTCTCTGTTTGCTTTCTAATAAAAAAACCAAAGAAATACTATTTTCTTCTTCCTAAAATATCAGGTTTTATAGTACAAATCCACTACTAAAATTATTACGAGAGAAAGCTCTGTGTCCCATACTTCTGGGCTAAAAGTTTTCAGTAGCAGATGAAATTAGGTTTTTCTACTGAAAACTCACACAATATGTTTCATGAGAAGATACAACTTGTGTAGGCAAAGTCTCTCACATCAAGCATGGTCAAACTGTTTAAAATCTCATTAATAAACAGCCAATATAAACTAATTGGCTTATATGTTCTACACCCTTTATTTAGGTCCTTGACAACACCAGCTCAATCCATTCTTATTGGATTCAGGAACTCAAAATACGCTATTTTTGTTCAGCAGACTATTTGCCAACCCTATTTACCAAGGCAAATGCAGTAAGAGGCACATATTTTCCAAAAGATTAGGAAAATGAAGACTTTGAATTGCAATTGATTTTGCCTTTAGCACAGAGTTTTGCCTACTTCTGTAGCTGGTAGCCACAACAAAACCTTAAGCAACATATGCCCTGTGGAGTACTTGATGTGTTCAATTTGTTAGGTGCTCTAAGCAGCTTCAGCATCCAGGCTCCGTGTAAGAGCTCACACATCATTATGTACAATCATCGAGATGACAAGGGCAGGCAGTGCCTGGATTTACTACAGCCACTGTCCACTATTGTTCCCTGAGCGACAGAAAGGGACCGCTCCATGCAAAACTGTTACTGGATTACTCTGACAGTTGTACCTGCTTATTCTTTCAGAGGAGGAAGGCTGAAGCTCAAAATAGTTAATTAATTTTAAGGGTTTTTTTTAAACCATTAAGTAATTGGAGAAAAAAGAATACAGTTCAATTTAGCAATAGCTGTGATGGGACTGAGACAAAACACATAGCAGATCTTCTCGTAAGAGGGAAAAGCAAGTGCTATGAACAGTTGGTTTGGTGAGAAAGCTGAAATATAAACATTGTGAAAGAGACATACGCAACATGTTTATCAGAATTAAATAGCTGCTAAACAAAACTAAAAATAATAATTGAAATGCAGAGACCCATTGCTTTTCAAAATAAACGTCAGCGCAAAGCACTGCTGTTATTAATTGCCATATGTCATTATTCAAATTCCTCAGACAGACCCTTCCACTAGCCTATACTTTCTGGTGGCACACATGGGACAGAGATGCTTCATAAAATCATCAGCTTTAGCACCTCATCAGCACCAGGCACAGGCAGCTGTCATGCTGGTCACTGAGGCCTAAAGGCTTATTTCACCAGCTGGGTCAAATCCTTCCAAGTGCCTGTCCCAAGGAAACCCAGGTTTTTCCATTCCAGATAAACACAGCAAATTAAGAGTGACTTGACCAATCAAGGGGTTTTTGAGCTTTGAACCAGCCATGAGTTCACTGATTACTTTTTCTTCCTTTTACCCACATTACCTAACAGGGACTAACCCATACCTGGAAAAGAGGCCTGGATTTTTCCCTTTGAACTCATGTCATATAGAATATTTTAAAGCTTTCACTGTTAGGTGTGCCCACAATATAAGGTGATGGGAAAAGTCCTTAACTTCTCAGACTACAGAAGAGATTAAAAAATTATTTGAATTAACAGCCAGATGTATGAGAAAGATCACCATATGCCCTTTTCACCTTTCAGATTTTTATTGTAATATTACTACTTCAGTTTTGGTGTTTGTACCTGACACCACTGTGCAAAGAATTAGCTTTACAGTTTTGCAAGAGTCAGAGTAGAGGCCAAAGGAGATACACCAGGCAAGGAGCTTGGAGGAAACAACTGGAGGAGCAAGGAGGGAGGAGAAGGAAGGCTCAGGAAAGAAGAGCCTTAACAGGAGCATGCAACGTCCTTTTGCTTGTCTGGAGCCAGGGAAGGAACAAAGGCTCTCTGCCATTCCTGACAAGATGCCATGGCAGCAGCATGCAGGACGGGCTGGAAAGCACTTCCCTTTCTCTCCCACAGAGATGATCTGAAGGTATCAGCTGAATGGGAAATCCCATGGATCATCCTTGCAGCCCCATTAACTTAGGAGAAGTCATCCAACTAAGAAACATAGCACACCACTGGCAGCAGGGTCATGAAGTTAGGAAAAAGAAGAGTCTTTCTCCTTGACTCTTATATGACACTACCAGGAAAGTTTATAGCAGTTCACAGGCCAGCACAATGAATATCACAACAGCAGCAACCCATTTCAGGGTGTCTACAAATCTACCTTGCTTCTGTATATGGCTCTTAATGGTCCTTCTAAGGAGTCAGCTCTCTCTGCCTGATGCTGTTTGGGTGTCACCGCTACAGGAAGAATACAGGTTCTAGCTGGACATGCTTCCAGACCATCCTCAACTGCACAATCCCTGGGATACAGGGGTGGTGCGGCACCAAGCCCTGAGTAGCGCATCTACAGCCCACGAAGCTGGGCGCGGGCCCCACCGCCGAGGCACCACAATGTGCTTTGGAGCTCAAACTTAAAGCCCACAGCCACGATCTCCCCGTGTCTTTCTCCTGGTGTGTAGCAGGAGGACGGTGGGGACCTTTTCCCTGCTTTATCGAAGGGGAACGCGAACTGCACAAGGCAGTCGGAGTAGGGTGACGGCTCCCGCCTCGCCGGGGGTCACACGGGACCGAGCCCCAGGACGGCAGAAGGAAAGGAAAGGAAAGGAAAGGAAAGGAAAGGAAAGGAAAGGAAAGGAAAGGAAAGACGAGACGAGACGAGACCCGGCGCTGAGCGGGTTGCTGCCGGGGCGCCGGCCCCACTGTAGGAGGCAAGCTCTGCCCGGGACACGAACCCGCCGCCCCAGCCCAGCCCAGCCCAGCCCCGCCGCTGCCGGGACG
>VZRN01002462.1:220441-267913 GCA_013397935.1 Dasyornis broadbenti | reverse complement strand
GGCCCGGCCTCCCCGCCCCGCGCCGGGGGAGGCACCGCCCGCCGCGCCCGCTGCCCTCCGACACGGCCGGCCCGCGGGGACAGCCTGGGACAGCGTGTGCAGGGGCTGCACAGCACAAACTGCTTCAGCACCTTCGCTGTGCCACTTCTGTGTTTCCAGAGCAAAAGGTGCAGCGCCCCGTATCCTGTGGAAGTTAGGAGAGACTGTTGGATATACAGACGTCCTCACTATCCATCCAGTCTTGGAATATCCGCTGTTACAGTCTTTTATTTGAATTCTTTCACTGTGTTGAGCTTTCTCCAGGTTCCCTCGGTGCTGCCTGGCACTTGTTCATTACATTGAATACAATACAATCGAATACAATTTTGAAATTACACACCGGAATGGGCAAGGGGTGGTCTTCCAACCCGATGAGAAATTCTGCAATGATGCAAAAGGAGCATTAGAAGCATTTTGAAAGCTGCCCGTGAGGAAATGCTGATGTAGGAAAGCTGAGTGATAGTATCAATAATCTGAGAATGAAGGGATAAATTGTGGATGCGCTCCTGTACCCTGTGCTGGTCATGCATGTCTACCTATTTTGTATTTCGATGTGAACACCTCGCTCTTTCTCCATCAACTACAGAAATACAAACACCCACCCATGTAGGTGTGAACCAAGATCTTGCTCAGTCAATAATAAAAAAAAATCGGTCTTCCTTTAATCCACTCAGTCATTCAGTCTTTGGCAGATTTTACAAGAGGAGAGGGCAGAACTGGTTTGTTAGCTTGGCTCTCCAACCTGGGAGACCAGCTCTTTGTCTCTTCTGAATCAGGTTCAAGCACAAAACTGGGATGGGATGCTCTGTGTTCTTCACAATGTAGATATTGGGGGACAATTAAATCTACCCCATAACTAGAGACCTCTTCCTTTAATACATTGTGGAAAATGCTTTGCATTTGATGAATTGGAATTTTCTCTTCAAAAATCTCTAACAACCACCAAATTTCTATCAGTTGCAAGAAATGACCACTTGCAGAATGTTATCAGAAGTAAAAAAAAAAGCTTTTTTAATAAAAAATCCTTTGCTTATACCTTTTATTATTTATGTCTTACAAGAAAGAAGAAAAATAGTGAAAATCTTGACATAAAATTGACCAGCATATAAAAATACACCACACAAAACAACCTTTTGTTGGTGGGAGTAACGCTAAACTGGTTTAGTTTGCCACCAATAGTTTTATATCCATCTCTGCATTGCATGGCACTGCTGTCCTTCATTTCAAGCCCGCCAGTGGGTCTCTTAAGTTGAATATGGTAGCACAAATTAATAGTGAGACCTAGTATTGTTTATCAGGCTAGGTGTAGTTCATGCTACTGTTGTCTCCAATAGTGCATGGTCCTGGTTCTCTAAAATAATCTGGATGTGGATAGGACTGTTGTGAAATCAAAGGAAAGGAGAACACCTTGGGAAGAACTGTCAAGGTGTTGTTGCCATGTTGTAGGAGCAGCAAGTCGGTACCATATCCCAAAATGTTCATTGTGAAACTGGTGAATTCCCACTGCTCTGCCTTGGAGAGACACTGAACTCATGTGCTGTCCTGTGGCCTCTGAGCATCACGGAAGGTCAAACCCACTGTGTGTCTTCAGAGATCTTGAGAGGAAACTTTCAGCTTCTACTATTCACCAAAAATTAGAAAAAAAAAAAAACCATAGAATAGGAAAGTTGGTATTTGATCTGTTTTGACTATCTGGAAAGGCTGCATGTATGTCATTTTGAAAGTAGATAAATGATTTCTCATTTTATATGGAAAATTTCACATTCATATTCCTATAAGGATTTAGGTATGGAATCAGCCTCCTTAATTACAATTGCTCTTCCATCCTCCCCCCAGCAAGTTGTTAAAAGCTAGTTTGGACAAAGTGCTATAAATGAACAGAACAGTCCTGTACAGGCACCTACACAGTAATTCAGAACATATGGGAACAACCTCTTCTATGCTTGGTGACTGGTAAACTGCCATCCAAAACAATTTACTCACAAAATTAAATTCATACAATTTCTTTTAGGACTGGGACCAAAATGCTGTGCTTCTCTGGCTTGCTAAGATTTGAATCATCATATTCAGGTAGGTGGCATTAATGTTTTCAGATACAGTGCGTCTTTAAGAGATTCCCCCAAGGCTAGAGAGGGGCAAAACTGAGACAACGATTTGGTATATCTTGATTCCCAACTCGGGCCGATGTTTTGGGTAAATATTCTATTCTCCATCACTGCAATGGCCACAGACAACCCTGAGCCCTGCAAAAGTCTCTGTCACCAGGATTGGACAAACCTGCTTGTCTCTCTGATTCTTAAACTATACACATGCATTTATTTAGCTAGTGCGACTGTGCTTGAAAGCAGGTCACTTTTATTTGCTTCTAAGAGTGGTTTCAAAGTGAAATAAACTGACCCTAGCCACTGTTGAACTGATTTAAGATGTAACCAAACCTCCTTAAATATTTAGAAATAGGTTTAGTTAAATTGATACATTTCTGTGTATAAAATTTTAGGTGGTCAGCTAATAGATCTTTTCCATTTCTGACTTTTATTATTCTAGTTAGTTTTGTTTAAACACTGGCATATGAGGGGATCTGGAACAGATTTTATGCTGCATTTAAGATTAATTTATTCCATCTGTCCCAGGGAGGGAAAAAAGAAACATTCAAAGGAAATATATAATTAAGATAGTAAGTAAAGCTACCACAAACTCTAGGTTCTCTTATTTATATATTTGCCCCATTTAACTCTGTTTTATTCTGGTCTTTCACATAATTATGGTGAAAAGGAGACTTCTCTACATTAAATTCCAAGCATTTAAAAGATTTTAATGAATGAGGTGTTAACTCCTGGCCCTTAGGCTTTCTCTGTTACCTGTACTTCACATTAGGTCCTCTCGACCATTTCTTGAAGAAAAGAAGTTTTAATTACTTTACTATACTTATGAGGCTGTGATATCAGTTTAAAGACAAAGATAATAGTGAAAGTATTTCTAAGTTAAATTTCCTCAAATGCCAGGCCTTTCATTTAATAGCTGTGGTTGCAATAACTAGGACGAAAAAGTATCAAGAGACTTTGGATCTTCAAAGACGCCAAAATAGCAAAGCATTCTGTTCTCAAAACCAAACACTGAGGACATGAAATGAACATTAGCTCTGCAGGAAGTTCTCTTGCTCCTACTTGCCTAGATCCAGATCTAAAATAAGACCTAAGGTACTTTAAAGAGGCTACAAAGCCAATTTTTGTGACCGTGTTCAAATCTATTATCACGGTAAGTCCCACCCAGTGGCTAATTAGGAGGTGTCTACCTTTCAAAGGAAACTTCCAATGTACCTGGTGCTGTATGTGCAAATTGCCCAAGGCTGACCATTTTAACTTGGATCAGCAAAGTTATGCACCACCTAATTGCAACCTCCCTCTGCTATAATCTCTGTCCTCACAGAAACAAATGCAGGCAGCAGAACCTTCTCCTCCTTCACCACACAATGGTCTCAGCATGCTACAGGAGAGCGAGAGCTGCAGGCTCCAGCTGAGGAAAGGCAGACTGGAAAGCTGAAAGATGAACTGCATTGGATCATACGTGGACTAAAACAGAAGGGGAAGCAAAAGCATCCATTTCCCTGATGAATCCACACCTGGATTCAAATTTCAATATCTTTTCTTCTCCCTCACTTCTGTCTGTCAGGGTATCATCTTTCCTGCACCAGTCGTGAGGATGGAATGTGAGCAAAAGAATGTAGTAGGCTAAGGAGAAAGGAGAAAAATGTGTCTCTTTTCATTTAACTAAACTTCTGGTGATAGCGGCACTCTGTTGGGGGAAAAAGCACTCAATTCTTTTCTTTTCATGCAGCATTTGGGATCTCTCCCTTTTTCTGTGTAGTTCTAAAACAAAAGGGGACAGATGCCACTGCAGTTCCTTCTGGCATTATGCTATAAATTAGAAAGTCCTCTTAGCTTTTGAGAAACAGACCAAGAACCTCCTAGCTTAGCAGAGGATCCAGTACCATAGACAAAAATATAACAAAGATACTAAAGGATGGGATTTTTCATTCCCAAATAAAAACTTCCAAATTACGCTGTCTCCACCCTCTGCTACCTGACTCTGGAGGCAGAATCTCACCCTCTAATAAGGGGTTCTGGATTCCATTCCTGACACTTCCCACTATTCTAGGTATTGCAGTGATGAACTTCTCAATTTGCAGAATCTGACATTTATAGAAAAGTTTTTCTCCTTTAATGATCCCTGTGGTAATTAGCCCTCTGCAGGTCGAGGCTTTGTTAATATTCACTACTGGACTTAAGACACAGGGTTGTGGTTTAAAAGAAGAGACAATTGCAGTTTTGGAAGGAGGAGGAGAATTATGGCTTGGCATGTGGTTCGCTCTTCGTGCTAGGTCAGCCCTAAAAGGCTGGTAAATGTTGCCAAAATAGTTGTGGCAGTTTCTCACATAGACTGTTGGGTTGTTTAGATTTTTAAAGGTTATGATAAGGTCACTTTCATTTGTGGTAGGTCTCAAGCCAGACACCCAACCTCCTAAAATTCTATAATTGTGAGGTATAATACAACTATGCAATAAAAAGCTGTTTCTTCAAAGCACTAAGGCGAGGATTTTCAATGAAGTTTAGGGCAGCTTGGTTCCCAGGTCCCACTCTTTTAAATTTCGTTTGAAAACTGTAGCACACACACTCTTACTCAAATTCATGGTACAGTACAACAAATATTCATTTTATAAGCAAATTTCTCTTTTTTACTTGAATTCTAGTATATTAATGCTTCTATGGGAAACTTCTAGAACTATAAAAACTCGACTATTTGTAGGCCTTTTCAGTATCATCCTGAAGCCCAGAACTCTACGGGAGTACCAGAGGAAGTGGAGTTGCACCCCATCAGTGTGCAGGCTTCTGGTTGGAGGCTTGACCAAACTGGGTGATGGAAAGCCATTTCCAGGGAAAGTAAAGTTAAGGCTACTCTGTATTACGGACATTAGGAATTAGTCTTGCCCTCACTTTGCTATGAACCCATTCAGAGAGGTCTTTCCGGTGGATGTAATCAGTGATTTGCTATGTGTGGGTGCCACAATCGACACTCAGGTTTGGCCTTCAGGGCAGTGGCTCTGTGCCAGGCAGTGCTGAATCAGTCTCCAAGCTCTCTGAACGCACTGATCAGTACTGACATCTTAGGCAATGCCTAACAGCTGAGTGAGCCTTTGCTCCAAACTTTGACCCAGCCCTTACTGGTGTGAAGGAACATAGAAGGGCTTAGAAGTAGTTTGGGCAGCCCTGAAGGTGGAAAGCCTGGTGTACAAGGGCTGCATGCCACAGCTGTGTGAAGGGATGTGGAGCTCATGTGGTTGAACTCCTCATTTTTTGCTCACCAGCTGATAGTGTTACATGGCATCTCTTCTTTGGTGCCCTGCAAGAGAGTGCACCAGCACAATCCAAACAGGGCCAACTCTACCTTTTCTAGAACTAGAGAGGTGCCCTCAAAATATCAGGGGTGGATAAAGGCCTACAAATTTGCACATTTCCAGGTACTCCTAGCCCATTTGGCCAGAGACTACTCTGATCTATGCTGGCTGACGGAATATGGAGTTGCCTTCTGCGGACTTGTTGAGGAAGGGGGACAGTGCTTCAGCTAGAGTATGGGTCTGGTGATGCTCAAGTGTTTGCCTCGTTTCTCTGTTGATGGAAGTGTTTAAGAGTGTACTGGCACACATCCACTAAAGCACAGTAGAAATGTTTCAGTCAACACATTTAAAGAAGTGCTAGCCAGCGTCATGGGGTGCCACATGTGTGAAAAGTATACCAGAAAAGCAGACAATGGACTTGCTGTCACTTTTATGAGGTCAGTGAGATAGTTCTGGCTTCTGGTGAGCATCCTGAACCCTTCACATATACTCAGTGAATGATTATTTTGTTCAGAAAAGCACTCCTATATCGGTAACCATGACAACTCATATTAAATGAAGTTTTTCACGAAATAGTGTGCTTTACAAGGCAGAGAAAACATTTATTTTCAAGGACCAGTCCTGTACCCACTAGTGTTCAAAGAGGAAAGATTAAGCCCCAATGGCAGCAGCACTAAATATTACAGGAGCTTTTACGTGTAGACTCTTTTGAAAGTGAAAATGATCTTCAGCTTTTTTTCCTTTGCAGCTGGTCATGACAGTAAAAAATTTTACTCTAGAAAGCAGCTACATTTAAAACACTGTTGGATCTCCAAGGGAGATTTTATTTCTTAATTGTTCTACCACACTTTAAAAAAATAAGTTTTCAATTACCTGTGATACAATGTTTTAATCATAAGATTGGCAGTCAGATAATTCTATTACATTTAAGTGTTTTTACTAAAACTTTTCATCCAGTAGCTGTAAATGTTAGTAACTGGCTTATCAAACTAACAGTAGGGATGCCTGTTTTATGCATAATCTAAACCATGGTAAACACAGTGAAGTAGATCACAGAAACAGAACGTAAGCAATTTTTGCTAGAAGATATTTGATTCTGTTTCCACTTCTGAGATCTGTAAGCTGGAGTAGATTTACTGGTGTAGAGGGAGATATTAAAGTCCCGCTTGCTCTGGCTGGTGTAGGAGCTCCTGTGTCCAGTGGCTTTGTGCAGCCTTCCTTTCCCTCCCTCATTGGACTGAGGCTATGACTGCCATATCCCTTCTCTCATGTCGAGAGCAGCCTTGCATAAATGATCTCTCTACCTGTGCCAGGAATATTAGAAAGCAGTGATTGAGAATGAACTGTGGGTCCAGGAGTGTTTTGTTTCAGAGGCATCATTGCTGATGATCAGCATGGGGAGAGGCAAGTGTGAGAGAGAAGTTGTGCTTCATATAAACGTGTGCTTGTGGATGTCCCATCCCTGAAATGCTCTGGGACAAGTTGGATGGGGCTTTGAGGAACCTGTTACAGTGGAAGTTGTCCCTGCCCATGGCAGAGGGGTTGGAATCAAATGATCTTTAAGGTCCTTTCCAACACAAAGCATTCAATGATTCTATGATGCTGATTCTATTATTCTACTAAAAACTGGCAAGGAATGAAAGCAGAGTCTTGCACAGGACCCATAGGAAGAAAATCATTGGGACTCAAATCGAAACACTCTGCCCCAAGATATGGACCAGGCAGTTTTTAAATGTCTTATCAGAGCTGGTAAGTTATTGAAAGAATGTAAAACTTCCCAGTTTTCTGGTTCATCCATGTACTTGGGTGGTCTTTTCTGAGAGTTTATGGATCATATTAAAGGTCTCAACTAAACCTGCAAGCTGCATCATCCGGTGACCCACTGAGCCATGAGGTCTCATTCTTGTGCTAGCAGCAGAGCTACTCAGCAGCTAACACTCAGCTAAAGGGAGGATGAACATTCGGCCCTTCTCTCCTGTCCCTTCCTGTGCATGTGCACCTCCTCATCTCCACACCACCTGAACAATTTGAAGGAGCTGATCTGACTGAAAACCAGCCTAGCAGAAGAAAAAAGTGGTTCATCCTCAGACAAATTACTTTCATAGACAGACTGAGCTGCGCGCACCAAGTCCAGCAGCAAGACAACACAGAGATACAAAACTGCATGGCTGGCCATGGATGGCTCCTCCAAGGCAGAGGACAGGACCCCAACAGCCCAGATTCAGTTTCACTTCAGCTGCTGTTCTCAAACTGCACTGAAAGATTTGCAAAATTGTAACTGGGCCAAATAAAAGTATAAAGGGCAGAAACTTGGCCCAAAAATCCATTAGCCAGAAAGGATTATTAGGAAAGAAATTTGGATGCTATTTCTGTGGTCTGCAAATTTTAACTGAAAATTACATAAGTTATTTTGGTCTGTATAAATCAACTTTATAAAGTATCTTTGATGTTTAAGAAGCTCAGACATGTAATAGCCAGCTCTGGCATTTTGCAAGAAGATCATAAAAAAGCTGAAGACCATTAGCATTTGTTGTAAACTCATTCTGTAGCCTGAGAGCCATCTGCTTATCTCCAGAGTTTATTGCCTTCCATCTACCTTAATGTTTTGGATGGCTGCCCATCACTGAAGCACGAGTGCCTTTCCTTCAGAGTGCAGTGCCTCCTGGATTCCCTGGCTGCTCTGCAATCTTCTTTCATTAGAGACTATTAGAATAGCTGTACTAGGTCTTATCCAAGATCCATCTAGCCCAGCATCTATCGTGTTCAGTAGCCAAAAACAGACATTTAAGAAAAGCGTAAGGACAGGACAAACTTCTAATGATACTTTCCAGATTTATCTCTAGATGCAGTTTGATATGTAAGAAGGCCGGGGATCATAAGAGTGTATGAAGTGGATCAGAACTTATCCCACTTCTTCTTGTGGCAATAGTTTGGCTATGAGAAAATGTGGCTGATTTAGTGACTGCTACACATTCTAGCAGCATTTTAGGTGCATCGCATAGCTAGTGCTGAGGAAAAAAATCTTAACAAAGCAAGAAAACTGTCTTGGTAGCAGTTACACTCTGATTTCACTCCCCATGGAATTCTGCACTGTGTAGGTGACAGAGCATCAAATGGCAGTTGTCCTCAGCTCTGATATGCCTCAGTCAGGGGTTTTGATGTAGCAAAACTTCTTGGTGAATCTGCCAAAACCTCCAAAACCATGAGTGACTGGCAGAGCTGCTGCCTGGAGCCGTCCTCCAGTGATTTATAGGTATCATCCTGTACACAGATCACTGTAGAAGACACATCAAGAGGCAACATCCAGCTATCAAAGCTGCCGATGACACATCTCAGCTCCAAGCTCTTTGATGCACAAGTCAAAGTGAAAGGAAACCCATCCGTATTTAAACGTTCTGTCTTCAGGAAGAAGAGGGTCCTGTTCATGACAGTAAGATTGAAATGTCTTCTCTCCGCCATGCTACAGGATTTGGCCTGGCTCTGCACAGCCCTGCTAGTCCCACTGGCCCTCTGCCTTGTTTCCCTTTGGCCACAGCTGCAATAACAGAATCAGTCTGGCTCCTCTCTTGTGAGAGAGGAGAGGAAGAGGGCTAAACTCTCATTTCCCTGCTCACCAGTTATTTTACTGGTTCCTATAAAATTTCACATAGCTGGTCTGCTGGGTGTACAGAATGTGTGTGACCCAGGCTGGAAGGGGTGTGCTGATACACAGAGCCCCATAACCCGTAGGAAGCCACCACAACCCAGGAGAATGCAAGCTGTACTCAAGCTTTTAAACACACCAGCTCTTAAAGATGAAAGCAAAAGGTCTGACTGTAACTGTGCCCACTGCTATACCTACTGTAACAGATCTCTTGTGGAAAGAGTCACTCTCGTTTCCCTGCTCCGTATAACAGGTAAAATCTTTACAGGTGAACTTAGAAATAATGATGCAAATAAAAGCATTTACTTTACTAGTCAGGATCAGGTTTTGCAATGCAGATGGAAGTGAAATAGAAAAGTTTCTTTCTAAACTTACTCCTTTTCTCTGCTGATTGCTGGATTTCCCCCCAGACTCGGGCCCGTGAAGCTCACTGGCAAATAAATCCTTTCAGAGAGCCCAGACGGGCAGTAAAAGGGTGACTTGAGAAAAGGTTTCCAAAAGCTATTCTCAAGGCACCTAGCATGTAGCAGCTGAAAGGACAATAATATGTGCAAGACACTCTTAATCCAAATCCCAGTAATGGAGTTACACGATAGGCTGCTGCCTCTTGCCTCTTAATTTATGAAGGATCAAGTAGTATTAGAGCCGGTCTGCTATGCATCATAAAGTGCTCATCACAGCATGTCAGCATGTAAAAAAATGCCACTCTGTAGAGAAAAAGGAATAAGTTCATCATCTCTCTTTAAGATGATATTCAAGGAAGCTGATCAGCATGTTCTTGTCTGAGGAATGCTGTTTATGCTCAAAGAAATGGTGTGTGACTTACATGAAATGGTTTCGATATGGATTCTGGACAAAACAGAGTTTCATAAAACCAATGGAACAATTATATTCATTGTCCGAAACTGCACTGTTGATCTTAACTCTAGGGCAACACTACTCAATTTTTTTATCTGTTCAGAAAATGGTATTGCTATGTACTATGTACAGCATTCTGTGTTTGCAGGACTGATCACATAAATAGTTCTTTTCAAGATATTTTGTGTGATAATGCTATAGATATGAAGACCACAAAAAGCCTGAAATTTTTAAGACTAAAAAGGTCTAACAACTTATAAATATTTTATTCTAAGTCTGCCAAATGAAAAAGTCAAAAAGATAATTTTAAGCAAGTGCCTTTGCTTAAAAGATGTGAAAATAAGTTTTACAAGTTATTTTAGCTTGTTCAGAAGTTGCTCCCATAAATACTCTTCCAAGGTTCTGTTCATGGAGTAATGATAAAGATGCCAAGTTTATTCATCTGGGATTTATCAAATAAAATCTCATCCTACATTTAGACAATCACTTTCAGTCTTACATCCATTTAAAGTTAGGTGTCTACATCTGTGTTTAGGTTCCCACATAAAACTGACTGGATTTTCAGGGCTTACTGCCCACGGACTATGCAGATGCTCAGTAGTCTTCAAAATCCACAACTCTTTTATGGCTCTATATATGAGCCATTAATTCAAATGCTGGTTGCAGAGGATAAGGAAGCTCTTGAGCATGTGAGAAAGGGATAGAGAGGTTGATAGAAAGGCAGAGAATACTCTTATACCATCCAAGCTTACACCATTCCCCTATCTTCTTCCAGTTTTCATATAAATTGCCATCTTCTGTCCTTTATTTTGACTCATGGTCCTAAGGAGATTATTTTTTTCACAAGTATCTTTTTTTCTTTGACTGCCACACCTTGACCTCCTTTATGTCATCCTCAGTGTCTCTACCCTATTTGTTCATCTTCCTCAAAACTCCGCTGTTTTTCTTGGTGCTCTCAGGAAGCCACTGCAGAAATTCCCTCTTACTATGGGTTCCAGTATCTGCATATTGTCCTCATAAACTCAGCTGAAGTTTGGAGACTCTTTGGAGAATCTTTAGCATAAGGCAGTGCTGGAGCAGAGGACAATCTATACTTCTATAACCAAGGACTGTGACACTTTCTTCTTCCATTCTCCCTCTACACCAGTCTGCGCTGAACACATGAGAGCGACAGAGGGGTTTGTCCAAAGAAGTTATTAGTGTTAACTTCTGGGTAAAAATGGCAGAGGCATGAGCCACCAGCCCAGAGAACATGCACAAGATAGGAGAATAGTGTCCACTTGGGGAATATTCAAAGGAAATTACTTGTCTGAAAGAAGATTAGAAAGAGAAGAGGATAAGTTGTCCATCTGTGAGAGCAGGGAGCTGCTGATGTGTGTGCAGCTCCATTTTGTATTCAACGTAAACAGTGACCTTTCTGAGCAGGCATTGGACAGAATGAATTTTGCTTAACATTAGACGCTCTTCTGAGCAGCTAAGTGAAGGAACTAAGCTGACCTGGGCATCTGCCTTCCTTAGTTGATGGAGAAAGACAGGCACCTTCAGGATAATTCACATTGCATGGTATCTCTCTTAAAAATTAAGGAAGAGGCCTACATGTGGGTGGTAGGCAAACTGTGTCCAGGTTTATGACCGTATTCTCTATGGATACCTCCAAATTCCTCATTCTTGAAAGACCCTTATAATACTACCTATAAACTGCAGTTAATGTAACTGCCTCAGCATACTGCCTACTTCTGCTAGATAAACATTTCTTGTGGGATAAGATCATTTATCTGAGGAAGAAAAGTTTCATTTAGTAACTACTATCGTTACTGTGGTTGCAGTATCATGAGATCACCCACATGAAGAAAATGTTTATTGGATTGTTTGAGTGATTGCTTCCTTTCCTGTGTTTTTGGCAAAGCTTTTGGGCAGTGGAAGAAGTAAATGGACCAAAAAAGTCTTATTCACCTCCCCACCCACATTGTCAGCCATAATTATATCACCCATGATATAATAACATGTGTTTAAACATTCTGTAAGTTAGGAAGAATTTTAATGGGTGATAATAGAGGAAGCTTATAGTGTAGCTTGTGACTAATTTTGCAATGGTTGTGGAAAGTGTAGTAGATGGCTCAGGGAACCAAGTGTGAGCTCTGGAATATTTCACCAGCCAACAAAAAATAGCAGTGTTTTACTGTCCAATAACTGTGTAGTGATTTATCTGCTGCAGTTTCTCTTCTACTGTGAGTGACAAAAGATCACAGCTATATCTATCCACCTTGAAAAGGCTGGACATAGGGAAGCCAGCCTTCCCACAGAGTAGGTTCCTGGTTAAAGTTTGATTTTGCTGGGGCATTGAGAGGATTGATGGCTTTGTTGAAGGGGTAGCTAAAATTTACACAGTACTAAGAAGACATGAGCAGTTGTAAGACTGTTGCCTTTGTTGTTTTGCATATGTTAGTGAAGTCTAAAAGACTATGAATCCTGCTGCCAATCTGTTATCTTTATTTGCAAATAAAACTCAGCTTTTAACAGCATCCTCAGCAGCAGTATATTTATTTAGTCTCTAACAAGAGACATTACTATTTGCTTTTCTCACTATTTGTACAGATCTGGTTATAAGAGGAAACCTTTCCATGATATTCATCACACTGTTATTTGAACTAATTTTAGAACTGCTCCTCAGTTACAACTTGGCTTTCTTTTCTTTTTCCATTCAATTAAGAAATGTTCAAGTCCAGCGCTCACTCCTCTGCATCACAGGTTGGCAAAAATCCCTTGCACAGAAAGGAGCTCGCCCGATTCTGAGTGCCCTGCCCAGGGAGCAAGGGATGGGATATCACTGTGACTCCAGGCTGCCTGTCTGCTGCCCTGAATGGCACTGGAGATGTGCTGCTGGAGAACTGGCTGTGTGTCAGGAGATCTCCCTCTCTCCCATGTAGCAGAGGTTCTTGGAGAAGATACATGGGCAAGCGATCCATCTGATGAAGTTCAGACACCCAGGATGTGACACGGATCCCTCTGGACTTCCTTCAAAGCCAGGGAAGAGAAATAGGTCCTCTGAGTCACCTGCAGAGGAATTTGTTCTCTTCCAAGTACTAGGCAGCATGTTTTTTGCAAGTAGGTGGTACCTTGAACAACTAATATCATCACGTAGAGTTAGTGAAATCAATAGCCTGTGCAAGTACCTGCAAGGTGGATTTTGTACCCTGAACCAGAAAATTCACATAATCCAAGTCTAGATGACAAAGACCAAACAAGCAGTTTGTTGGAATGCTGCATTGTATGTATACATATACATTGCACATTATTATGTGAGCCTTAATTGATTTTCAGGGGTCAATTGACCAGTTCCAGCAGGGTGGCCGGGGACATGGAAAGCAGCTGCAAAGAGGGCAGATATTGTGTGACAAGGTGCTACTGGTGTTTATCTGAACTTCATTTTACAACAAAATCTGTAGAAGTCACATGCCTCAGGTATCCTGGTGGCATTTGAGTTCCAACAACTCAAGAGCTATTTTTAAAGAATATATCTCTTTAAGTGATGGACTTCTTTTTCTTCTTTTCCAAGTGTAACTTCAACTGCTTTGAAGTTACACTTGGACAAAAGAGGAAAGGGGCTACTTGTAGAGAATTAGAAATCCACTCTAGGTTTTATCAGTGGGATCCTACGTCTGTGTGCTAAAAAGCTATCAAGTAGTTCCTTTCCCACTTTACAATTCAATGTCCTTGATGTGACCTTCTTTCCTATGGTGCTGACAGAAGTCCTTGTCTAACATCTCTCCATCTGTGTCCGTGGAAGGAAGGAAGATGTTGGAAGGTATGTCTGTATGAGGGCATGGAGCACAGTACTGAGATTCCACAGCTGGTGGGGACTCTCCCAAGCCATGTGGACTTTGCAGTTCAGGTCCCAAATCACACTGACTGAAGTCATGCAACAGTGCATCTGAAACAAGGTTTGTGAAACTGGGTGCAGTGCCATGTGAACACAGACTGCTTTGGGCCCTGAGCCATATAATATCCACTTACTTTCCTTCCATTTTGATAGCACTTCTGTGAAGAAAATTAGCTCTCTTCCAGCTGAAACCAGGATAGATTTACATTAAATGGTTCTCTCTAGCACCTCTAGCTCCTTTAAGGCTCTGTTTGAAATTTTTCTCATGCTTATGCAGCAGGGAACATCCCTAACAGACTGGATAATCTGGCCTTGAAAAAGTGTGCCAGTGAAAAAGCAGAGTCTGACTCTGCATGAGTGGTCACATGGTGATCATTCATCTCACTAATGAGAACGTTTCCCCTAATCTGCTCTGTGTTTTCCAGTCCCTCCTAGTCACCTCCTTTTCTACATTTCACAAGAACAGGATTATGGCTGACAGTAATTTTTTTTTCCTTGTGGAAAAAAGAAAAATCTAGAACCAGTCTATAAATAGCTGAAATCTGACTGCACTCATGAAAATAGGCTTCATGTGTGTGTGTGTATGTGTATATATATACACATATATATATATTTTTACACACACGTCTCAGGGTCTTTCCCAGTAACACTTAGTAATAATTTCCATATAATCCACGGGCAAGTCCACATGACAGAGGGTATTGTTCAAGGCGGAAACTGCCTGTATCTGCACCTCTGTAGATGAGAAATATTTATGGTAGGAGTGCACAGATATCTCTGCCATTAAACTTGGCATCATTGATCTTGGTCCCAGACTTGCATGATGAGTGAGATAAGCCATTATATAGCCAGGTCAGTGGTCAAGGATGACAATTAGCCAGTCATTCCAATACTGAGTTTGTTATAGCTGAATAAAACACAGCTTGGGATCAGGTGAGTAGAAACCAAGAAAAAATCTTCACAAAAATGGAGATGAGGAGCTGGAAGAAAAGGGGGAGATAACTGCCATACTTAGGAAGCTGCTGCAAGAAGTTTAACACATAAGGGACTTTTCCAGGGGTGTGAAAGCCATTTGAAATGAGTTCTCACTCACATAGAGGCCTCATTGTGATCTCTCCTAGTGTTCTCATGCTTTTGCCTACATAAAGATAGACCCAGACATGACGAGCACAGCATTTCATGTTTCTCATTACACCAAATAGTTTGTTTGGGGCTTTTTTTCTGAAAAGTTCTCTGTTCGTGCCCAGAAAAACCTGCTGAAATTTCTAGGAAGTGTGAGCACTTTGTAGGACAGCTGCCTACGGGCATGAGAATACAAGGAGAGCCTGACAGTTTTCATTTCTAGAAAGATCCTTCTAGCAACTGTTGTCATTGCTGTTCTCTTCTGTCTGACAGCAAGGGCAAATATGACCATGGCTCTGACTCCTGGGCACAGAGCAGTCTGCCTGCATCCCCACACTCCAGTGGCTTCATGCCATTAACCTAATTGTATCAGACATTGGAACCAGTGAAGCCTTTAACTTATATTTCTGGCTGGTAAAACAACATTAAACTTTGAAAAACTGAGCAGTCAAAAAAAGTTTTCTGCAGACACCTTTATTAGTAATTAGATTAAGGGACAGATTGTGAATCTACTGAATTTGGTGCATGTCTAGGTAGCAGTTGGCTTATACATAGATGAAAAAAATTAAGCAATTCAGGCCATTAAATGAATGCTCACATGACTAGTGTTATAACTATAGACTAAAATAAAACTGAAATCAATTATGAATTAAAGTTATAGTCATCAGACTGGCATTCTCACCTCTTCACGTGTAGCAGCTTCCCCTCTGTCTGTGTGGATTTTCAACTTGCAAAATCTCAGGCATCTGCAAATCACAGAAAACTGAAAATGATTAGTATAACAAAAAGGTGCTATTTATAGAAGCTTACTGCATATTTATGATTTACAGTTTTCCATTCAATAAATACAGTTCCTGCCACATAAGGCAGTGATGAAATACAGTGACATCATCCATCAATCAATATTGATACTGTTGCAAATGAGACTTTTGCTTTTTCCTCCAAATGGCTTTCACAGTACATGGCACTTCTTATAGAGACACTGGCAATCTGAAGTGCATTTAGTTTCAGAAACTAGTTCAGAATGTTTTCCGATAGTGCACCTGCTTGTGATTCTTATCTGTTGGTGCTTTGTGTTCTTTTATTTAATTTTTTTCCCATTCAGCTATAGCTTCTTCCTTTCCTTGTTGCCATATAAAATATGTACATGAGCTGGATATTATTAGTTCAGACTATTGTCCTGTAGTGCCCAAGTTGAGGCAAGCTTAGCCAAAACCTCCAGTGGTGCAGGACCATGCTATAACCCATGTGATATGCTTCCCAAGGAATGAATGAGAATGTGTATGCAAAGAAACCATGCCCAAGTTGAAGATTTTTCATCCATTTCAGTTACAATAATCCCCAGTGCTAACTGTGGTTACATGAAACAAACAATTTTCCAGGAAAAATCATTTTCTTGCAGTGTCTTAGATATACTATCTTTAAACTTTATGTAGTTTGTCCCACTGAGAGAACAACTGCATGGTGTGGACTAACTCATACACATGAGACCTTCTTCTTCTTATAATAAGCAACAGTATTGCTTATTAAAATGCAATTGCTTCACAAGGGTGGTACTTCTCCCCTCTTCTGCCCCAATCCACAAACAAGACAACCAATAAAACCAAGCAGGACTACAAAAAAGATTGACTTAAATGAACAGAAGGGATTAATGACATCTGGAGTAATGACAGCACAATTCTCATCCCAAGCGGAGATCAAGAGGAAAGAGCTGCTTGTGAGGCCCATGAGAGTGTAGGTTCTGCTGTGTTACACACAATTCATTTACAAATGGCAATATGAAATTCCCAGGTATTTTATAATGAAAACAAATCCATATGGTTTTTTTCCTAACCTGTACTGATCTGCGCTAGTGCGTACCAAACCCTTGACTCCAGTGAATGTGTGTAAATCCCTTGAATTAGCTTATCTATACCAGCTCATGTCCTAGCCTTTAAGAGCTGTGCCTGGGCTGTTGGGTGGCACAGGCCCATGTCCCCATGCAATCCTGACCAGCTTGGGATTGTTCACACTGGCTATGTGCTTTTTGGCAGTTTTGGCTTTTATCATCTAGAGCTCCAACGAACAGTGTACATCACAATTTGGGCAAGAGCACAGACTTTCCAGCTGGCATTAAAGGCAAATCCAGATATTTTGTGGGGAAAAAAAGGATTTATTTAGATAGATGTAATGCATGCTGTGTCTGTTGCCCTGAGACTATCTGATGTACCTGCACAGATGTAGCCACACACACCACTGGTGGCCATGCATAGAATCTAATAACCTAAACTGTTCTGAGTTTAGCACCACTACAGAAATTACAGCTGTGGTACCGTGTGGGGGAAAAATCAGGGATATACAGCAAGATTACAACAGATATCTGCACTTTTATTTAAAAAAAAAAAAAAAAAAAAAAAAAAAAAAAAAAAAGAAGAGGAAGAAACAAGGAGCTTCTATAGGCTTATAAAAGTAAGGACTAACTATGCATGAGCATCATAAATTCTTTTCACAAACAGTCTTCTGACTCTGAGCAAATTTCTATAAACTCTGTTTTCTGTTTGCTTTGTGTAAGTATTGAAATGAATTTGCTATCTCCTAAATCAGTGGAATTCTCAGCTTCTGACTTGGCATTAGGGAGCAGGAATATCTCCCATTGATTTCATTGATGTTAACTAAGAGCCAACATGAGTTTTCTGCAAAAAGCAAATTCTGAGTTCATAATTGTGAGTATTCAGCAGTTCATATCCCATCACTGAGAGCTACTTCCTCAGTCAGAGAATGTTCCCATGAGAGCCATGCACCCTAAGCACCTTGAATCTGCAACATAAAAATTCACATTGAGCTGGTCGGAAACAAGATACTAAAAATATTCATTCATAAGAAACATTTATCAAGTAATTTCTTACAGCAACAATTGAAAACTCACTCTTCATTTATGTGCTGCTTGCAGCCAGAAATGTTGTGGGAAAATTGGAGGATATAGCTCCTGTTTATGTTGTGTCCTGGGAACTCAGGGCTCCTCTGGGGACCTCAGTGCAAGCCCAGTTATAAACCACGAGGGATTACCCGCTGTGCTGAGGCTGAAGGGAACCAGTGATTTCGCTGTCTTCCCTTTGTTTGTCCATGGCCAATCTTATCTGGCTTCGCATAGTCTGTAAAGATACAACTGTTGTAAGCTCTCCAGTTTTGTCTAAGAAAACCACCACACCTGGGAGGTTTATACAGTTTTCTAGCTTCCGTGTACGAGCCAATGAGCTACAGAAATGTCTGAGCCCAAAAATATTTTTATTTCAATATCTGACTCAGAGCAGGTAAAAAACACTCATCAGGGAGCTCGTGTGTGCAATTGTATGGTCAGGATTCTAACGCGGAACTCTGGAGGTCAAGGCTTCCATCTAGTGGTAAAACCAAAAGGTGCAAAAGGAGCAGATCACGGGAGTGAGCATTGCTGAGGCCCTTGCGAGCACCCTCCTGCTTGTTCCAAACTAGCTGACTGAGGAGAAGAGAAATACAGTGTAAAAAGACAGGCAACCCCCAGCATATCCAAGGTTTGGGACAAGCAGTTTCATTCACACAGGAAGGCAGCACAGTTTTCTGGGCTGGGTGTTGTCTTTTACTGAAAGCCAGGCAGGACATTCTGCAGATGTTCTGGCAGTAGTCAAGGGACTGCATCAGCTGTGGGCCACAGGTTCAGGCATAGCAGAAAGCAAAATCTGGGCTCTGCACAGGGACCTGTATTTTCCCATTTCCCTTACAAGAAAAAAAAAAAGTGTCTGTCATGTAGAGTGAGGAGAACAACATAATCACTTCTGCAAGAATATGCCAACGAAATGGAACAAATAGAGCACTTATTGGAAAATATAAGGACAATATAGGCTCCACAACAGCAGCAAATTTTGTAAAGAAAGAGGTCTATGACCTTGTGGAGGTTATTTTTGCAAGATTAGCCTACCTCTTTCCCCCCTGAAACCACATCAATTTCCCCCCAGAAACCCCACCCAGTCACAACAGAACAATTTTTGATACCCACAGGCACACATCCAGGCAACATATGAATATAAGTGCATATTTCATAAGCACATCAATAACCATAACCATATTCACTATGCAAAAAATGAAGAACAGTGACACTTGAGTGATAAAAGATGGTGTTCTGTATACTGTTGAAGTCAATAAGGTGAACTGAAGTGAATTAAACTGAAATATCAACTCAGTTTTTGCTGCCTCATGTTTTCAGACAATTGGATTTCTTTTTTATGCAGGGAGAATTATAGATGATAGATTACAGTTCATTTCCACTGCAGCAAATGCTTCTGGATGTTCCTGTTGTATCTACTCAGCCCCTCCACGAAGTGCTTGCTGAGTGTGTTTTGACTCAGAAATGCTGTGACCTTTGCTTGCTGCCAGCTCTGGCCACTATTTGATCTGTAACTTTGGCCTGCGTGTTTCTGTGTCTACCACAGTTTCCTGGACATGCTTTTTCTGAAAAACAGTTTTAGAAAAAATCACAAGAGGAATGCTGGCTGCCTCAGTCCTTGCCATTCTGACTGTCTCTTTCATTTTGCACTGATGCTCAGATTACAGGCCTGTAAGACTCAGCTGTTCCAGTTCACCAGAGTTCACATAAATATTTCCTTCTGTTTCAGTTAACCTAGTTTCATTCCCTCCTGCCTGACCTGACAGTCTCGGAGTAAAACAGAGTTAGCACCTCTGTATTCTCCCCACCTTAGGTCAAAGGCACACATTCTGCCACGTTTCAGGGCACAGGCGTAAAAAATCTCTATGTTCCCTTGAGCACAGACTAAGCTAACTTGCAAGCTTTGTGAATTTAATGAGTAGCTGAGCCTGGAAAGCGTCATTTGGTTTTGCGGATTACTGCAAACACCTTGCCAAGCTGCAAACCAGTTTCACTATACATGCCCACCTGTGCCTATATCTCAGTGCTTTTCTGACCTGGTACCTTTGCTAAGACTTCCCAAGTTGTTTTAAAAATGTTAGTAGGTAACAGTTTAATTATTTTTGTCTTACTTTCTTCAGTATTATTGGTGAGCCATCTCAAATATGAACCCACAGCAAACACTGTCCACACCAGGGACAGCTCAAGTGTCTACTTTTGCAAGTTGCCAAAGGGTTTCATGCAGGCTTTTTGAATCTAGATACCCAAGAAGCATCTCCCCTGTGCCCAACAGGCTGGCAGTGAGCATCTTCACAGCTTCTGTGCAGCCACTGCTTTTGTATTATATTTTTCCCCTCATATTTAGATCGCACATCAGAGGTCAGCTACTATGGAAGATGGTGTTAATTGATTGAAAATTCCTTAGATTACCTAAATCTCTTGATTGATCTAACCTGCTATTTGCAGGGGCAACTCTCTTTGCCCCTGCAAATAGCCATGCCTGTGTGTATGATTTGACTGGTCACAGGGAGGGTAGGAGAAATGCTCTTTGAAGTTTAGCTTGAAAGTAGTAGGCATGGCTGTGCAGCCACCTCTTCTTCTCTTTCCCCAATCCTTTAAATGTGTCTTACTGAATATAGACTGGCAGGGCTGTGTTACAAGGGCAGTGGAAGGGTGGGTAGGTGGGAAGTGAGTAGAGACAGAGGATCAAATTATCCAAGGGGAAAGAATGCATGTTCACCAGCAACCACATTTTATGTTAAAACTGGCAAATGAGCAAGAACAACATGGAATCTGATTTCTCCTGGTTCTTTACTGACCACTCAGAGAGAAGCAATAAAAACTGCTCCTACCAAACCTGGTTAATAATCATCCTGGTTTTTTTTGGGTTGCTTCTCTTCAGGGAGCTACTTATTATCAGTGAAACCTTTGCCTTTCTGACAGTGCATGGAATGGTGTCAGTAGCTTTTGGAGCAGACAACTGGTGATGTATACCCATGGTAGTGATGGTGCTGTAGGATTCAGTTCTTGTATGGTGTCATTGCAGGACTAGCTGCTCCCTGCTGAAAGGGCCCTGAGTGGCTTCTTGTATTCCGTAGAATGACTAAAGTTGCTTGACTTGGAAAGTGCTTTTGCAGGTGCTGAAGGCGATGTACTAGGAGATGTGTTCCAGAAACCTACAGCAAAGATAATTGTCCCCTTTTATTAATTACGTTGTGGCAGCAGGGGCAGGGACGGGGCAGGAACCCTGTGCTTTAGGCTATATGCAGATATATTTTTCCCCAGAGACATTGTGATGTGAGCAGAAAAGAAGTTTACACGCAAAAACCCCACTATTGCTAAGTGCTCAAGATGTATATTTCTCCTCTGTCTGTCCATCCTCCCTAAGGCTCAAATGATACCTCGCTTGTACTGAGCCTCTTTCTCAGATACCCCAGACAAACTACTCCTTCTTTGCTTCTCCGCTTAAATTAGCTCTGCCCTGTTTCATGGGGTTAGCAGAGCAGGAAGAAGAAAAGAATGGAAGGTAGAGATCCAGGAGTGCCTATGAAAAGGTCTGTAGGTATCGTGAGTGGGCCTTGCCTGGGAATGACTGATATGGTCTGGCAGCCCTGTGACTCGCCCAAAGATACACTGTCTCCTTTCATAAATCCTCCTATGGACGTCCTTTGTGGCAAGGGTAATAGTGTACTAGAATTTAACTGGAATGAGAAACAGATGATCCAGTTAAAGATCAAGACAGACAGATCATTTAAACGTTTGCTTTCTATAAACCGATTTGAAGAACCGCTGCTTACAACATCCATTCCTCATTGAGCTATCATGAAGGAATCTTGGCTATTTATCACATTTGCCTGCCAAAGACTTTATCAATGGGTGATGGATGTGACAGGCAACAAGCTAGAAATCACAGTAATTCTTCAGCCATCTTGGGGAACAAAGGACTCAAGAGGCGAGACAATATCTAATTCAACAAAGACTAACAAAGCTCTGAAAGGGCCTAACAGAGTTTCCACTAAAAGGACATGAATTCTTACAACAAAACAAGCAAGGCCAAGGGGTTGTCCCTTGACCCCGTGTGACAGAAGACAAGACAAAGTTCCCTTGTCAAGCTTGTCGCAGAGATGGAGTTTTTAATGATAGCAGGGTTGTTTGAGGAAACAAAAGGAAGGAGGAGGTTAGATATGACAGGGGTTAAGTGTGGTAACCTCTCACCCTCTGAAAAGGCTGCCAAACAACAGCAGTAGACACAGGTCTAAAACAGAGTGGGTTTCACTACTGTTCATCTTATTGCTTTGTCACAAACATACATAAAACTTTTCCCAACAGTGATAATAATTTTTAAAAAGACTGATATCTCATTTGTGTAATAATTTCCCATGCATTTCTCTGTACATGAATTGGCGTTTCTTTATTTTCTCATGCCTAGTAGGAGTCCAGTCACTGCTTTTGTTGGACACAGGCTGTACTGATGCTGCAACAAAACCTGTTCAATGAATGAAATTCTTTATGTGGTGAAAATTTATGGAGAATATACATGTTCTAAGTCAAATGGTAATACTTAGATTAAGATTGGGTTAGATGGAAAGATGATGTTCCAGATTTTGAAGGAAACCTTTTCATCCTTTGGTAGAAGACTCAGTGTTCTGACTCAGCTGGTTTGATAGGTTACTGTTGTCTGACACTGCTCAGGCATGTACACCTAAAAAACAAGATTGACATGTGGGCAACACAGAGAGATTTCATTGCATTTTCATCTGAATAAACTCAAATGAAAATCCTTATTTTCATTCTCAAGAAACTGATTTCTCCAGTTTAATGCCTCAAAGAAGCAATCATAGATGTTTGAAATGCACAGTGTCAGAATGGATCTCCTTTCCTATCCTCTCCTTTGAGAGCTTCCCCAATGAGGAAGAATATCAAAGCCGTTCCTGATTGCAGTTTTGGAAAGGCAGAACTCCTCCAGACTGTTACCTTTGTGGGCTGAAAGAAAAGAAACAACTGTTCTTGAAGATTCTTCTTCTTCTTTGCTTTGTAACATGGTGAGTTCTTCCATCTTCCCTTTTAGCCAGTGAAAGGTGGGAACCTGTGGTATTGCGCCTCAAATAGTGGTTGTTTCTTGCCACCCTCCAAAAGCACTGACAATCAGCGTCTGATTTAGGATTTGGGAATGCACCACTGGCTCATATTTTCAAGTGTGGTCTACACTAAGTGTCGTAACAACTACCATATGCAGGTAGGGATGCTAATTTTTTTTTAGAGTTGAGCTGCTGTCTCAGCATTCTTGCATTTGTTGTCTTTCTCTCAAATATTTAAGAGATTGGGGGAGGGGGTTTGTTTTTTTTTTTGTTTGTGTGTGTGTGTGTGTGTGTATGTGTATAGTTTGCAGAACTTCAAGGTAATATATGAAATAGTCAGGGAGTAGCGAGCAAAGTGTTGATACTTGCTGGAATGAATTGTTTGCTCTGTTTTCCTCTGTTTTGGGCTCTCTCAATTACCTCTGTCTAAACAATTTACTCTTTATGCAGCTATATAGACATGCAGAGTTCAGAAGAAACTGACAACAGCGCTCTAATTTCTGAACTATCTAAAATAACACATCTCGATAACTTCCCTATCCACTCACATATCTTATGTGTGGATATTTTTTTTCTTTAAAAGCAAAGGAAGTGTTTTCATTTAAATTTTCAAAATATAATAAAATGTATTATTCTAACTGATATGATACAACAGGTTGATAGAACTTTATCATAGAAAAATAATACGTTGTCATCTACAGTTTGTCAAAGGTTTTCTTCTTTGAAATCAGAACTTTGTTTCAAGGATGACTTGACATTCATTTGTATCAGTCATGATGAAAAACAACAATCAAGTAGATAGACTTGTATGTCATGTTATTCTAGAGATAAAAATGCATTTTGATTACTAACTTCTTAAAAATACTTAGGTATATTTATCTATAAATTTGATTTCATAGGGTTTTTATCAATTGTGTAGTTAATTTAGTTAAACAAAACACATATATTGGATTTTCTAACCTGATTTTCCTATCCAGTCATGATGGATCAGGAGCTGACAGAATGCCAGGGCTAGGTTAAAAAAATCAGTTTTGGGAGTGACTGGGTGTTGTTAAATGGAACTTAGATCACGCTGGTAGCTACGAAGAAAACAGAAACATTGAAAGCAGAAATAGAAAAGGAAGTTACTTTAAACAAAAAACATTGAGTAAATGAAGTCATATTCAAGTAGACAGAAGAACAAGCAAGGTGTGAGCATTGCCTTGTCAAAGTCAGTAATCTTAGATGCTGTTAAATATTTAGTGTT
This sequence comes from Dasyornis broadbenti, assembly GCA_013397935.1. Classification (NCBI taxonomy): domain Eukaryota; kingdom Metazoa; phylum Chordata; class Aves; order Passeriformes; family Dasyornithidae; genus Dasyornis; species Dasyornis broadbenti. The sequence goes on along the minus strand of VZRN01002462.1, from coordinate 243,780 downwards.
GTCTATTTGATTAGTGTGGTCTATTTGATCTGCTTCTCACAAGCTCCTTCTTTGGGAGGTCTTTATTTATGATTTAATAGCTGTCCATGAATTTGGAACTTTGAATTAACAGATCTAATTTTCTGCTTCAGCCGTATTTACGATTTTATGAGTGTCCGTGCAGAAGGAAATCATTCTTGAATAAGACCCTCACTTTTAATTACCAGCTATCTTAGGTAACAGTAGCATATTCAGTCCACAGCAGTAACTCTGGGGAAGAGACCTCTGTGGTGGTGGCTGAATTATAACTGCCCCATTATTTACTCAAATAGGGACACTTACAGGTACATGGGAAACAGAGTTTGACTATAAATAAATGAAGCACTGTTCTGGAAACATGCTTCAATGAAAATGACTTATAGGAAAATGTCTTTAAAAGACATTTCTAAGGGCATTTCTTTTCTTAGAAAACAAAGTAGAATATATCTATTATTTCATCCTTTAAATTTTTAAATCCATGGAGCTATTTAAATTACAGTAGATACTCTGAAGGAAACAAGTAAATATTAATTTTTACAATAGGAGAGGAAGATTGTCTTACTGGCCATAACCAAAACATAAAATAAAATAGTCATGTCTGAAACAATTGTAAATGACCATTTATGAATACAAATTAAATTCTACTATATGATGCAGTTACTGTATTTTTTCATGCATTTATTAATACTTCCTTATTTTCATAATACTGTGAACAAAGGGAATGACACATATGTTGGCACAGAATGAATGTGACCCAGTAAGCTTTTCAAAAAAATGTGAATGAACATGTTTGAAATTGAGAATCCTCTTTAGAGCCTGAAAGCTTTTTTTTAAAATTAGCGAGATGTCAGTATATGTTTTCAGTACTTAGTTGCTGCAGGGTAGGAAAGACTATGGCCCACATAAAATATTTTTCAAATCCCAGTGTGTATCATCAGATTTACTGTTCAAAGATGTACCTTTTTCTATGGTTTCATCAACAGAACCTTGGGGGTTTGGTTTTTTTGGGTTTTTTTTTTTTTTTTTTTTGGTAGATTGGTTGGTTCTGGTTTTTTCTTTACCCTGTAGCTTTTTATAAGCCCAGGAGAACTTATTAATCATTCTATTATTGAAAGACAATATCTGATACTGTAAGCAATTTCTTAGTGGAGTTCCCAATGACTTTACTGATTCAAGTCTTTATCAATAGTTTCTTGAGTTGCCACTGATTTTCTTGATTTACAGGTTTTCTGACTAAGAGGTCACTTAGAGTGCCTCTCTGAGGTTCACTGGTAATGTATCATGTCTATAAACAAAAACCGGTATGTCATGTAGGAAATCTAAGTTAGTTATTCTGGAATTCTGGGAAAAAAATCTCATTTCCTTAACTTAGTAAACAAGCTGTCTGGAATGACTATGACAGATATTTACCTCACCCACTCATGACAGTACATTAAAACCTCCTTACAGCCTTTTGCTCTGAAAAAGAAATGGATATGTAGATGGAATTATTATTATTCTATGTTAGTATTGATGACCTGTAACTTTATCTGTCTCAGACAGGTAGCTCTGGGGAGAAAGCTCATATTTGTTTTCATAGTTCTAATGATCTATGCTAGCATAAAGTCAACTTAATCTATTACCTAGCTGGGGGACTGAGTAGGCCTTTGGAGAGAATCGATAATGGAATACCTCCATACAAGTACTAGATATCAAGCAGCTGAATGTATTTCAGAACACTCTCTAGGTTGCTTTCAGCTGCAATGGGAATTGCTAACATTAGAAGGCAGAAAAAGTAGCAAAAATTAGTTTGCTTCAGTTCTTAGTTAGGTTATAAGGACATTTCAACTTCAGCTATAAATAAAAGGGGGAAAGTGCACATTTTAAGATAGTTGTGGTGTATATTTATTATCCAGATTATCAGAGGTCCTAAAGAAATAGGTGTAAATTTATATTACAACGTATCTTTTCTGTTGACATCCTCCATATCTTAGGATGTTTAATCCTTCAATTAGCGCTTCCCGGGGCATTAGAAGAATTTTGCTCGGTGTTTGCAGGGTGATATCAATTTGATTTTCAAAATAATTACTTTTCTCAAGCAGTCAGTGCTTGGGCAGGATCACTTATGAAAACTCCTTTGAACATGGCAAATCTGGGCCTTTCTGCTTGCTTTTAAATAGTTGCTGACTGTCTTAGTTACAAGAAAAGAATAAATTCACTATCTGCTTATTTCTAAAGCATACACCATGTTGTCACATAGGCACAAATACTACCAATGTTCGAATACGCCAATAATAGTCAAATGCTCTCAGTACTTTCAGCCAAAAATCAGTCATCAAGCCTGCTGTATTAAATGTTCTTGCATCAGTCTAGGAGGAGAACTAATGTGGAAAGATACAAATTCTTAGGTTTCTGTTGCAATATTTTGCCAGAGGAGTACTTTGGGAGAGTGTTTTATTTTACAGCATCCCTTACACAGGGCATCTTTGTATTGAGTGTAACAGAGCCTGACATCTGAATCCACTTTGTTCCTGGCAGGGCTGTGGTATCAGGTAGCTGTGGCCATCTCCTGGTTACTGCCTGGTGAAACCCAGAGCGACTTCTTTCAGCAGCTGAGCTCCACTCGACAGAAACTATTCTTCCCCACCCAGGCTTTCGCTCCTGTGGAGGCTGATCCCAGCAAGCTCTTCCCGAGCAGCATCCCGCGGCGGCCGGCGGATGCTCGGCGGAGGCGGGAGCGGATCAGCACCACGGCCAGCGCCCGGAGCCCCGCGGCCGCCCGCACTCGGCGTTCAGGGGAACCCAGGAGCGAGCACGAAACGTGGGAGAGGGAATTCCTGCCTCCGTGCTGATGTTTTTTATGGGGACCAGACGCCAAACAAAAGGTCAAAGCATGATATTTGACCTCCTCAATTATATTTTAAACCGAGGAAAGGACAAAGCTCTTTCACTGACACAAATGGAATAGAAAGACATTTCTGCATTACCATGATGCTTCTCACAATGTGTTAGACGGAAAACAATTGGTGCAGCCATAGGCTTCTTTTTTCTCCTCATTACAGAAAATGGCAAAATTTTTTGTCTGCTGAGGGCAAAGTTAACAGCTACTGATTACCAGACCTAGAGTTAACTAAGGAGCTGAAAGAGAAAAAGTATAAAGGGGAGGAAGAGACACACTATGTTCAAAAAGATCCATTCTATCTTTCACCCCAACTTCCAGCGAAGAAACTTGACAGATGACATTCCTTACTGTGATGGCACAGGTTCTGCAGTGAGACTGATCCGCAGCACTTCTATGTATGTCCTTGGAGCTGAGCAGGAAAAAGTTAGTGAACCACTAAAAAAATGCAGAAGTACAAGCAGCATCGACTCTTGCTTACAGCCAAAAGAGGAAGACAGAGACTGGATGTACTCTAAGACTCAGGACTGCTTGAAGTACCTACAGGATCTGTTAGCCTTGAGGAAAAAATATCTTGACAACATCAATAACTTGAAATCCATGCATATGGCTGCAGATTCTCCAGCATCCACAACATCATCCAAAACTGGAAAAAAGTCGTTTCTTCCACTTCCTTCCAAAGAGTCTTCTAAGGTAATATCCAAGAACTTTTGCCATGTGCTTAGTCTTAAGCAACAAAATAATGGAAGCTGTATGACCTATATTGATTTTCTGCTTTATTGGTTTCAGCCAGTTGTCATTTTACTGTTGCATCATTTGAAATGTTGCTAAATACCTTAAGATTCTTTCTAAGTAGTGTAAAATTAGGAATGAATGGCTCGTCATGGAAAAAAATGTCTATGCCTATGTTTGAGGGAGGTGAAGGTTGGGAGAGAGAAAACAAGATAAAGTTGTGAGAGTATGGAAAACGTTATGAAAGAGCAAGCTCTGACAGACTACTTAAGTACCTCAGCACACTTCACTATGATTATTTATATCTGTTAATGACTGACAAGGGCAGTAATCCCTGGATTTCCTGGCAGTCTTTTTATTGACAATAAATTATTTACACAAAATAATTATAAATTCACTGAAACAAATAAAATTTTTTTCTGAGTGGTCAGTTAGCTTGTCAGTGCTACATTCAGCATCAGTGCAAGCTCTTCTGGTAGGCTGTGGGGCATGAGGAATTCTTAAGTGTTCCTTTCTCTGTTCATTAATAAGTTGGGGGTAGTTCCTAGACAGTGTAATTCTCCACCCTTTGCTGTCGTGACACTACAAAAATAAGACTGAAGTATCATCTTTGGTGCAGATTGTTTACATGTATGCTAGAAAGAAAAGCTTGGTTTGTATGTCACTAGACAATCCAGTGGTTACTCTGAGCCCAGACTTGATTCACTGAGGACAGAGCAAAGGACTGCATCAAGCGCGATGATCTGTTTAGGTAACATGACCACGAACAAGACTTTGACAGCAAACTCACAGATTATGCTGTGCAGTCTTTAAACTGGATAATAATGGGAATGATGGGAAGAAGGGATGTATGACTGAACTTACTGATTAGGCCAGGTTACTTTAAAAAGTGGTACTGCCATATTTAGATGTTCTGTCACAGCAGAATGTCAGAATGGCTGAAGTTAAGCTCAGTTGCAGGCATTGCTTAACAAAAGGACAAGGGTAATGAGTTTAGGACTAGATAGTATAATTTTTTTATATTTTACATTGTGTTCTACTTCCCATTAGGTCAGTGGAACTTTTAATTTGGTTTTGTTAGGCTTTATGTCCTCTTTTTCATACTTTGAATGGTGACTCTCAGCAGCTGGGAATAATGGTAGGAAACAATAGTCGGCTCAGTGGGCTTGAGAAGATAGATTTTACAAATATGTTATTGTTTAGTGCCAGAGAAATATCCAAAGAGAATGACTGAAAGACAGAAGAGTGGCCTGGTGGTGCCAGGAGACAAATCCCAACACTACAAATACAGTCTGTGAACTGACTGTGCACTCTCACTTGCTTAAGGCAAGGGAAGTTTACAGCATAGCTGTTTCCTGTTGAGCTGAGCAGTGATGTAGCAGAGCAGTACATGACTAACCATGAACTGAAACCTTGCACCAGGAGGCTGGTTAGATTCTGCACAACTAGCCTTCAAGCAGGTTTGTGAACTTCTGAGATTTGCTGCTGAAAATATCGCTCAAGAAAAATACCAAAAGATTAACTTGTTTTTTGGCAAACAATTGAATCTCCCACAGTCTGAGGCTGAGTGCTGTCATCTGGCTGTGGCCAGCTAGCCCCTAAGAAAGAACAGTCCTGGTAGTGACTGACATGCTCGCTCTGTGAGCCATCCCCTTGGGAACAGAGAAGAACATCAGCAGGATATGTCATCCATATGAATCATTCTCGCCAACACAAATGGCAGGGTGACAGCTGCACACCTCTGGCTTTGTAGAAGTTAGGAAGAGGTCAAGAAGTTTTTTACAAGACTCAGACTATTCTTCTTCCTAACTACCCATTTTATGTTCACAGGTACAAGGTTTGTGTTATCACCGGGCTTGAATGGTTTTGTCCCAAGCTACCTGTTCTTGTTAAATTACCTGTCAGTGGAAATTCACTTCTTTCTCTAACCTGCTGCATGATTTATGGGAAGGTAATTTGTCCAGACAAACCTGTCTTCATGGGAGGTTTAATCCAAAGATCCTTGGGTCCTGGAATTCAGACTGACCATGGATTCAAAATGTACCACTTGTGTCTAGTGGGAGAAAAGAGATGCTGGGAGCACATAGGCATTTCTTTAAAATGCCTTTTAACCAAGAAGGGCTTAGTCATAACAGCAGCCACTATTTCCAGTAGATGTGTGGTAGCAGCTATCTTTTAGCACTTCTGAGGATGTCAATCAACCCGTAATGTCAGGAGGGGAATCAGATAGTTCATCTCTCTGCTTCCGCAGAACAGGGAACAGGCTGATCCTTCAGGGACATGACATGGCACGTATCCTTTGCTCTCATGTTTGAAACCCAAGGTTGCAATTTTCTGACTTGGTATTGCAGACTGACAATACACCTGACTTGGATTTGCCAGAAAAATATATGTCCCTTCATTAGGCAGAGCCTGGCAGGAATTATTCATCCCATATATACCTTCAGAATTGCTAGCCAAAGCTTTATGACTGCTTCAGCATTCATAGATAGGCATTTGATTTTTTATCAAGACAGGATCCTAATTTTAAACTGTGTGGCTTTCCTGTGGGAATTATCACAGTGTTGAATGACTCATATTTTAGCGCATACCATCCTTTTTCATTTCAAAAAGACTTCAGCAATTTAGATCTGGATTAAAATCACCTAACCTAGGCAATTTAATAAGATGCTTAAATTAGTAACAAAGTTAGCCCACAATTCCTTTTCAGCTGAGAGAAAGAGCTGCCTGCAGAGGAGGGTTCAGCCTACTTGAGGCCTGACTCATCTTCTGAAGGTACTGGACTCCAACATTAATTACAGAAGGAACCCTGCATGACTACATTTCTAATGTGTGTCTCATTAGGAGCCAAGTGCTAGGCAGAATAAATTTGGCCATAAAGCCCAGCTGTCACTTAGTCACCCAATCAAATGGTCTGGTACATGGATTCTGGGGGTTTTTATAACACAGTGCCCAAGTGTAGGATATTTGGTGTTGAACATGTAACAGGATCAATATTTGTTAGACGGCTGTCCTGCTTTCTTTGATTTCTACAAACTGTGGAGAAGCCTGGACCCATGTTTCTTTTCTGACAGCATGAAGTACAGCATCAAATACTTCTTCCTCATAGAGTTTGCTCATTAAGAAAACATTGTGCCCAACCCTTGGCTAACTTTTTTCTCCTTTGTATGATCAACAGGCATCCATGGAAAGAAAACGCCCACAGTGCAGTTCAGATGTAAGAGAAGCAATAGCTTTCTTTGACTCAGTCATTGCAGACCTGGATTCAGAGAGATGGCGGAGAGTTCCTGACGTGGATCTGCCAAATGTGGATGTCGATTTTGATGGTGCGGTATAAACCAGCTGAATATGATGTTTTCTGGTGTGCAGAGGGTAGAGGGAGGAACGGCATTGTCTGATCATGTTTGTTTATTTAATGGACACTATTGTCCTCTAGTTTTGCTTCCCAAGTCTAGGACCATTACTTGCAGTATATGAAATTACAGTAATAGAGGGCTTGCTCCCCGTTGAACAGGTGCAACTATTTTACCTGTGGTCATTACATGGCAAAGGTAGCATGTATAGTGTTGGAGAGTTCTTGCCTTCTGCTCAGGGCTGAATTCCATCCTTCCGTCTCTACTTCAAGCTGTCTTTGGAGAAGAACTATAAAAAGTATAAATGCTTTTTTTCTTCATATTTTTCTTGAGAAATGGCTGAATGATTCCTTTCCAGCTATCAAAAAAGAAGCTTTTTAGTGATTAGGCTAAATAACTGGATATTTCCATCAGAAAGGATAGGATTGCCCGAAGAAATGAAGATGTGCCCATCTGTGATAATCATCTGTCCTGTATGATCAGCAGAGTGATATAGGTATTTCTCACCTTTGCTTTAGACTAAGGTGAATATCTGAAACAGGTCATTTTAGCTCAGCTCTGGGAGTGTGTCTGAAAGGACTAGCTCTCACATACATATTTATGCTGCAGGTGTTGAAATTCTAGATAGATAAATCCCATCCCAAGTGATATCCTGCAGTGAAACAAGGTTTGTTTCTTGACCTTACCTCCAGGAAGGACCCAGCAAGCACCCTCTTCTCTCACTGTGCAGATAAAAACAAAACTGACAAACTGTTAATCCCAGATTATCTTCTGTCTTTCAGTTGCTACCAGTACGAGTGAACACAGTTTGCATTCAAACTGGATCCTTCGTGCTCCCCGGAGATACTCACAAGATACTGCCCAAGCAGCTAAGGCTGCAAACCAATCTCAAAGAAACAGCCAGCGGAGAACCACTGGCTCCAGGAAGAGGCTGGAGAGGCATCCCATGTACTTGCCCAAAGCTGTGGAAGGGGCATATAGCACTTTAAAATTCAAGCCTAAAACACGCAAGAAAGAATGTTGAAAGAAGAATGTTCCCTCTTCACCCGAAGACAGAACATATGAAATAGGGCATGTAAGACTTGTTTTTTCTTTTTCTTTNTTTTTTTTTTTTTTTACCACTGATCCATCACTTACACTCTAGAAGTGACCTGTGCAGTCACTGAAGGTTCTTCGTGGGGGGACATATTTTAAGCCATGGCTATTCCAATGTCGAACTCAGAAGAGGGTTTAATTCATCAAATTTTCTGTGCCTAACAATACTGCTTTGTCATTCAGCTTGGGGGGAATTCCAACTTGACAAGCCTTTTTTCTAGTGCTGTTATAGAAAGCAATGATTCAGAGATTGCCTGGTGCAGTAATTTTTCTCCTGACTCCAGTACTGCAAAGCAGTTCAAAGAATTCAGCAAATATGTTGGAGCTTTTGCAGCAGTGTTTCCAATGTCAGAGCAGTGAAACAGAGTTTTCTCCTTCTATTGCTTGTGAAAATTTTTATGTGCCATCATTGACTCTATGTTCTGAGAGTACACAGCAGCACCAAGATACACTCAGTCTGTGGTACAAGCAGAAAAGAGTGAAGGAATCAGCATTAGAAACTTGTGTTTGGAGGAATAGTGTGCTCCAGTGTGTTTTGTACTCTGCTTGCTGTTGGAAATGGTTCTGTTGTTGGATACATCAAAAGATTCACTGCATGCAAAAATGTATGCAACCCTTTTCATATGGTTACACCACCTGCTAGTTTTCATCTATTTTAACACCCAGCAGATGAATCCAGACATCCCAGTGTATCCTAGAAAAGTTTAATGTCATGGAGAACATTTAGTGAATAAATTGGAGCAAAGGTTGTTCTCAGGGGCAAAAGACAACTTGCAGACAAAGCCATCACAACACCTTTAGATTATATCCAGTATTTGGAATTCTGCTACTACATCACTAAAGACAATATATTGGGATGAATGCAGTCTGGAAGTGTTTCTCTTCATCTTAGAGGTGATATATATTCCATGTGATACTTGGAATTAATAAGACCCATGCTCTGCCTGTTTTACCCAGCTCATACTTTGTCTTAAGAATTTGCTAAGGTGTTTGGGATCAAGCTTTCCCTTAGTCTGAATTTTTTTCACCTGGCATCATTCAGTTGGCACTGGACTATGACAGATGGATCATGGCAGCACTGGTGTGACCAGCTGGTGATTCGCTTGTGTTTCCTTGTTTCTATAATCAGTAGGTTTTGTGTCCACAGGCTTGGGTGAATTTCCTAAGGCAATGGCCATCAATATAGCCCATCTGATCTATCAAAACCTCCATAAACCTTGTGCCCTGACACAGAACATTTGTCAGGTGGCAATTCTTGCTGATTTGTGTTCCCTGTCTTTGGGACTGTGTTATTCAAACAGCATTTCTGCCATGGGTTGCAAGTATCTCTCCAAACTTAATGATTTAGGCCACTTTCTGTCATAAGATAGGAAAGTGCCAAAAACCCGTATGTTCCTCCATTCAGAGCTGGCATCTCCTGTTTGATTAAAGCATTTTGATTCTTTTTCTAGTGATGTTTGTGAAGGGGAGGGAAGAATTGTTCCCGTAGCACTTTAATTCTGGAGGTGCTTTTCCTGCACTTGGCTTAGTTTGCATCCTCTTGAAAAAGACCAGTTTAAACAACATAATTGATACACATTCGAGAAGAGTTTAAATTAAAGTCTAGGTTTTGTCTCCCTGCTGTTGGTGCTTTTCACAATAGTCTGTATTCTTTTTATTGTGTTGCCGCCTTTGTACTTCGCCAGTCCCGTACTGACTGCCCTGAGCTGAATGCCTTTAAAACTGTTCTGCCTCTGAATGTGATCACTGAATGCTACTCAGCCAGGCGGGATAGCCAGAGCACAGCATGTTCCAAACACACCCCTAGGCTCGGGCATGCCTCAAGGCTGCAGTTCTGTGTATGTGTGAGAGAAGGGGGACAGTGCTCAAAACTGCACATTTTTGGCAACTGTGTCACCCTGAAACTCCTCTCCAAACAGAATCTCATACTGAAGTTGCTGAGGAACATTTTTACTCAGTGTGTGGGCATCTTTTTGCTACTAGAACCTGCAACATGGATGGGTGCTGACAGAAAATCTCACCATCTTGTTTGAGTTACTATAACAGGTTTAGGCATGTGCATAATTAAAATACTGATGAAAAAGAAAGAAGAAAAGGATTCCAATGTTTTTTTTGCCCTGGGCTGTGTTTCATGATCGTAGTGCCAAGGTTTTATGCATTGGAGTAGCTGATCTCTTTGCTACTGTTTTAAGAATGCATTTTGATGTGCAAAACCAGACTGCTTCAGCATGTGTGACCTTCCCTGTGACCTCTTGTCTGTCCTTGTAAAACAGAGACGTCTCTGGTCATCTGGCCATGACAGAGGTTGAGGGTCCCCCTGCTGTCCAGCACACAAGCTTCAGTGTGAAATTGGGTATGCTTTTACGAATAAGAGGCAAAGTGGGAAAAATCAGATTTGTAATTTTTATTTGTATTCTATGATTAATTTTTTTCCCTTTTCTTAAAGGTCACTTCAAGCCAGTCATCATCTTAGGAAATTCTAATTAAGCAAGTAAAATAAACCAGCTTTTCTCTGAGAATACATTCTGTTGTCCAACCCATAAATGAAGGCACCTCCCTTGTTCTTCTAAGATATTTGCCCTTTTACGCTCCTCACTGAACATGGCTCAGCTCCAACAGAAGTATGGAGAGTAGTCCCTGCATCTTAAGACACTCTCTGGGGAGATGGGAGCTGAGGATTTAAGGGTCTTGTGCTACCTGTGCTAGACTGGCAGTTAAGCAGAAAGGGAGCAGGTGAGAGGAAAGGGGAGCATTTCCACCCCCAGTGTCAGCTGCCTCCTCAGAGAAGGATATAGTGTGTACAGCAGACCCCGCTGTATTAGCCCAAGACAGAGCCCTGCCCCTGCCAAACACTTGCTAACCCTAGGCAGCGTTCCACACAGTTTCCAGGAGAAGCTGGTTGCCCTACAAAGGTGCTCCCCATCTGCTCTGAATCATTCCCTCATGGCTTTGTAGGCAGAGCTCTCTGCATGGACACTAAAGGGATTCTCTCTGCCATGGTTATGTCCTTGAAACGACCTTGCTGCAACACACAGTTTTCAGGCACTGAAACGTAGAAATTAAGCACCTATTAGAGGTGTTCTGACAATGCCAATCACACAGAAGAATTGCTCACGACCAGCAGAGCTCAGTATGACCTAGATCTTTTGCAGAGATTGTTGGTGAGCTCTTTCAGTCACGCCCCCAGGCCGTGACAATGAAGTACATCAACCAGGAGCTCTATGGATCAAGGCCGCTGAGTTCGAGTGTTCCCTGCATCACTGTTCTCAAAGGTCTTTCCCAGAGTGCAATGGAATAATAAGCAAGATCTTTAGGAAAGCATCTTCTATTTTGTTGTTTCAAATCCAGCTCAGCTGAAGTACTGGGGTTTGTCAGGTCGCTCTAGCTTGTGTCAGTGCTGAGCACTAGCTCTGAAGGGGCCCTGGCTGCAAATTTCAGTAACACTGCATTCCCAACTGTCTTTGAGAAACTAAAGACATGGTTTACAAGAATCCAGCAACTGAAGAGGAGTGAAGTCTGCTGAAGAAATCATGTCCTGGAGGATTCAAAATCATTTTTTCCTTTTGTGTTGAGCAACTCAGTGTAATCACAATGCATGTAAGCAAGGTGAAATTTTGTAAGGGTCTTTGGCAGAAAACGAAGAAATATAGGCAGCTAATGGAAAGTTGGCAGCTGGACAAGATGTATGCTCTGGTTTGAATCTTGCAGTGCCATAAAGTTACAATGAAGGCAGAAGGTGTCAGCATTGCCTTGAGTAATGCAGGAAGTCCTCCAAGGTAATGCATAGCAAAAATATATGGTTATCTGCTGCTCCAGCTTTGAGGGGGTGTATTAAAAATATTAGATTAGCACCTAGTGGGTGTCTTGAAACTTTTCACAGCTGTGGGGTCAGTTTGTTGTTCTGTTTGGGTAAATTTGGGAGAGTGCTTGCTGTGATTTCATGGTGGAGCAGGTCCACAAGGAGATGAAAGCAGCACGAAGCTGACCTGTGACAGCAGGCTATTTAGGAGGTTTTTGCCACCTTTTGGGCCTGTAGGTCTGAATTATGCCCATGGTAAAGAGAAACCGAGCTGCATAAAGTCAGAGGAATGACTCTTTACATACTGTGAGTTTAACAGGTAGAAAAACGTTCTGAAAGAATTTTGAGGGCATATCGCGACAAACGAGCCCAGCTACTTCAGACCAGACTGAGAAGCAGAAGCTAAAGCCTGTTATTTGATTAGCAGCAATTTAGTGCAAGCTTTCTACTAATAGACTTGTCATACTAAAATATTGTCTATATTTTTCAAGGCAAGACCAGGCATCACCACCCAAATGACTCAGTGATTATGATACCCTGACTCCTTACAGAACATGAGGTAACCTATTAGAGAAAATATAAAAAGAATTTATGGAATTAAAAGTAATGTGTTCCACCCTTTTATTAAAGTGAGATTGAGAAGGGAACAAGGCTTTACCAAGAATCTTATGGACACAGATAGGGAATCTCTGCACGTGACACCCAAATAAAATGTGTGATTGAGCACAAAACTTTCACTCGTAAGTACTGGAGACTGTCACAGAGCATCAGCTCTTGAAGATTTCTAGGAAGGTTGCTAAAACTGTGTCTTGGCCACACGGTGGCAGTTCATTCCTAGCTATTCTGCAGCCCTACTATTTCTGTGAATAACAAGAGCACTCAGGATGAAAGTAAAAGGGAAGTTTAGCCCTGCTTCATCAAGAGACAGTCAGTGTGTGTATCTGTTATTCACTTCTGGGTTCCTATTTCCCAGGCAGTTGTTTGGCAGTTTCCAATCAACATTATTTCTTTAAATGCATTTACTTTTCCAGGGAGATGATTTCCTCAGGATATAAATAGCCATGACATCATAGGGGACACTGAGACCTCAGTAAATCATGTCTGAGATTGTGACCACTCGCCTTTTACTATGTCTGGAAACAAATGGACAAAGTAATGTCATCACCAGGAATAATGCACTCTAAGGTACAGAAAATACAAATGGATTAAAAATAATAAACAGAGGAATTTAAGATTCAGAAGTTCAGTCTTGAGACAGGCCTGAGCTAAGAATTCTGACCTGATTCTGGAGTTTCTTCCAAAGCTCAGGAGAATTGATATATGAGGTTTCCAGCTTCTTGGGATCTGTAATGCTGTTATTCCAGAATTTGCTAATCCAAGCAGTTTGGTTAGTCAAAAACCTAACCTGCCCCTGCATCAGCTGCTGGTGTGTCTTCCAGGGATATATTTATATTTAGGGCATGCATGCTAAACTTCTAGATTTTTTTTTTCTTCTGTTTTATGCCAAAATACTAATTTACAGAAAAAGAAAAGGAACACGTTTTTGCACAGCTTATGACTACAAGTCACCAATGGCAGATTTAGATGGTTCTGTGGTCTCAAAATATTCAGACTAGTAAGATTCCCTGCATTAATAAGGCCCATCAGGACTGGCACTGCTCACATACAGGCTCTCAGACTGTGCTTGGTTGTGGTTTGATGTGACACCATGTCCTTTTTGGACCAACACGGTGCCATCATCTTCAAGTATTTGTTTTTGGAACAGCAAGCGGAGAAGGGGCTTGAGCAAGAATAAACACACTGTTCCTAAGTTAGATCTAGCTTTAGTATCACTTCACTGAGAGAACTGAACCATAGCATCCTTGCCCTTCAGTAGCTTCACTTTTCAGTTTCCAATATGCAGAATTAATTTTACCACCCTCACATCAGTGTTAAAGATCATTGCTGTGCCAGGAAAGCAAGGAGTTAGGTGGAAGGGCTCCAGTGCAAGCAGAGTTGACTTGTAATTACAGTTGAATAAACTCAAGTGAGTACACTTGGGGCAAGATTTGCAGTCACCCTTAGTGGGATTTTCAAGAGGCTCGTAACCAGCATCAGTGGGAGTAAAGTGACTCTGACAAATGCACTGGTGCCTGACTGCTTCTGGAAAAGCTGGTCTGGAGCCAAGCTTGAGCAAACACAGCTCCACTTCTAGGAATTAAATTAGACTCATGAGAAGTCCAGAATTAGCCGAGTCTGTCTGCCTCTAAGCCTACTAACTTTAAGGCCTTTAGTGGTGTAATTCTGAAAGAAATAACTGTCCCACACCTCTGTCAGATTTCTGAAGTCTTGCTGCTCTCTTCCTGCAGGGATCTTCCCATTTAATCTGAACCCCAAGAATTTGTTGACAACTTTCCTCGAAGTTCTCAAAAAAACAGAATTTTTATGAATGCTGTGCGAATTTGAGAAATGCTGCTGCTCTTGTATTCACACAGGTATGTCTGAGGGCTCTTGCAAGAGGTATTCAAAACTGAGGTACTATTGAAAGAAAAAAACAATAACAACAACAAAAAAACATGAAGGAGAAAAGAAACTCACATATGTTGTGCCAGAACAGGAACAAGAAGGAGCAACTCGGTTGCTGCAAAGAGCAGAGAGCACAAGCTGCAAGCAGAAAGTCTAACCCTGATGAGCTTCTTCCAGAATCACTGTTTAACATGAAAATATGCAGTGAGAGAACAAAAATTCAACAGCAAGCTTTGAAAGTCAGATTAAAATGCCAATTGTTGTGTGGTTTTCCCCAAAAAAACCAGTTGCCTTCCATTTAAATCTGATATGAGATCCATTAATTTCCTCTTTTTATTCTGTCAATAGTTTGGCTGTATTTGTTCTAAAAGGATTCAAATCGCCCAGAATTTATTTTCTTGGAGCTGTCTTTAGTCACACTCTTGATTCAAAATTTACTGTTTTCTTTATGGAAACTTGAATTATTGATGAGAAGAGTTTAGGAGTGGGGATCAAAATAAGCAGAACTATTAAAAGCACAAATGAACACAAAAATGAGGACACTTTTTTTTTTTTTTTTGCTTAGGGGTTTGCTATCACTCTTTAACTAGCATTTCATGAGCTCTGTTTCTCCCTTTTTATTCCATGAGGTGCAATATGTTAGTGCCTTCCCTTCCTTTAGTATGGCTTTATCAATTCCTGTCTGAAATCTCTTATTATAGAGACTTTTGACAAAGACACGTGTGAAAAAACTCAAGTATTTTATCCTCCAGAAGAGAAATACAGGTCCAAATAAGGATTTTTTTATGGAGTCAAAAGGGGTTAATATCTGATTACATGGTGAGAAGAATTATCAACAGAATTGAGGCCCCAACAGCTCTGCACTTCACACTTATAATGAGTTCTGAGCAGCCTGTGCTAAAATTCAGTGCTGAGTCATATCCCCATAGAAGCTGAGTGGCTTGTGCTCAATGCAAATCAGGAAATAACTCAGAAGAGGCAAAGACATCTTACATCAGTGGTGACAGATTCATTTGCCCATGAGATTAATAATGCCATTACCTATAGCCAGGTTTACCTTTCATCTCTGGGATTTCATGCGTCCAGTGTCATAAAACAGACTTGTTCATTTGGACAACCTGCATCAGGAGACAGCAAACAGCTGACAGGGACCCACTTGGCTCGGTGGTGACCCTCCACCCTCTCCTGGGTGGAGGAAAGCTGTGAGCCAAAGCCACACCAAATGCCAACAATTCTTTGAGGGAGATGGCCTTGACTGGAAGAACTTCCAGAGCCAGGGAAGAGGACTCTGTGCAACTCACCCTGTGCTGTGGCATGGGGTGGGAAATACTCCACTGGGAAACTCATGAGACTTGCCTCTCCACAGCCCTGATTCACTGACAGGAAGTATGATTTCATTAACAGACCACAGAAAGTACATTTATAGCTGAAAAAAGTCCTCAGTGTGTTCATAGCATGTTATTAACTGAGCCCATTACTTTTGGACCATGTTCTTGTTCAGCAGAAACCTTAAATAACAGGCCCATGGCAATGGACAGCCTAACGATGCACTTAGGTAAAAATGAGTAGTGAGGCTTCTCACTAGTAATTTTTGAAACGAGTTTCAGTGCCTGCTAGGTGGTTTGCACAGCACACAGCTTTGTTCCTCAGGAAGGAATTTCAATCCCAATCTGCGTTGCTTGACTTAATTATTAGTATGAAGACTAAACACAGACAGATGGCAAAATAAACTCTGTTAGGTTGGTGTGAATCTGAAGTTCTTTCCACCAACATAACTGGGAGCAGATACTGAGCCAAAACATATAGAAAGCTCTTGATGTGAGTCTGAGATGTCACAGTTTGCATAGAAAAGACCTGAGAGTCAAGCTCTTGGCCTCTGGGGCCTGTATATCAAACCAGAGAGGATGGTGACATTTGTAGAAATTTTCTGGCTCTTTTCAGCATGCATACACATGCTTAAGTTGGGCCTCACACTAGTTTTTTTCTGGATCTGGCAGCTTGCTTTCTATGCCGAGCTGATAGTAGTTTTGTCTTTCAGATGTTTACTTGTGTTGTGCCTGCAAACTCGCCAGAAACACTCAGGCTGTTCTGCCTGTGCTCTGATTCTCTGCTCTCAGCCTCTGAAATGGATATGCACACAGTGTGTTTTATTTCTCCTTCTTCCCCCCTCCCCCCTTATAACTACTTCTCTGGTAGTGGCTTATAGCATTAATATCAGGAGAACAGGAAGAAAAATTTAATGATAGGTGTAGCCAAAATACAGGAGCATGCAGAGAAAATGGACTGACTGATATAAGCGTTTTCTATTCGATGAAAAAAAATGCAGACATGTGAACTCTTCTTGCCAGGGCACGTGGGCTCCTCTTCAATCTGTGTGACTCTGTCTGGAATGACTCTTACCAGCTAAGGACTTAGGCATCCAGCACAAGCCATGGCTCTACTCCCTGTGCAGTCAGCAGAGGCTGATAGCCATTCATGCAGGATATTCATCTCAGGGGTAGGATGGGTAGGAGTAATCACCTTCTCAAAATGCCTTTCTCTCACAATCTGTAAAGGGCTTCAGGCCATTTGCTCTGGCTCCACGCATGACTTCTGGCAATCCAAAGGTAGGTGAAATGAATCACAGATCTTTTCTTTGTGACATGTGTGATATCTCAGAGCAGTTCAGCCTGACTGCTGCCCAGACCTGCTCAAATCCAGAGCTCTTGATCATAGGTGGAAAGGAATCATATGCTTAAGCACACTGCAGGTAGCCTAAATATACCTCTGTCTCTCCCTCTGCTGTTCTCATGCTGCTTTGTTGATGCTTACAAGACCATCAGGAAAAAAATCAAAATTAAATCAATGTCAGTAGCTGCACTGAGAAGGTGTTTGAATTTACTTCTGGCTGCTTTATGCCATTGATATTGACAATCTAGAGAGCAATCATGACAGGACCTGTTTTATCAGGAGTTTCATTAGGAAGGTAAGAGTGACATTTATTTATTTATTTCCAACTGGGAATCCAAACCCTACTTTTGACATCTTAGTGTTAATCATTCCTCTAAACTCATGACATATCTCTTTCCTTCTCAGCCTTTCCCTGCTCCCACTGGGCCAGAGACACTTTCTTACTCAGGTTTTTGCAGCATCTGACACACCAGGACCAAGGTCTTTTCTGGGCCCCTCTGGAAGTTGCTCAGATGCAAAAGATGCAAAGGAACACAGGCTACACACATGCTCTGAGGAATGCTTGATGATTCTGCGTAGTTTTTAATCTATGGCATTGATTGATCTTCTTTATCAGTGGGGGAGGAGAAGAAAGCTCTTCACTGAGTTGAAAATACACAGGATAAAAGAGATAAGACTCTCAAAAGAGATAAGGCTAAAGGACTGCATTTTCTTTCCTCATATGGCTATTTTTTCCACTTGTGTTTCTGTTTGAGGAATCATACCTCGTGGACAAAGGATGGAGAAACCCTTGCATGCCCACTGTGCTCCCCTCAGCCTACCACTCCAAAGACCTCTTGACAGGGATTGATCCAATTTCTCTCTTTTTCCTTGGAAATTGCTTTAATTAAATCAAGAAGTTTAGAGAAATCTGGGCCCTGCTTTCTGTCTCCCCTGTATTCAGCCCTGTCACTGGAAGGATCATTTTCAGAGGGAACTAGATTGGTTGATTTTGCCTGTATCTTACCTGAATCATTGTGCTCTATATTCTCCAGCACCCAGGCACAAATCAAAAATATCTTCATGACTTGTGCTCTGTATGATGTTACTGATTCAAGTATCACATTCCAATATGAAAAGACATTTTGGTCCTTCTCTGTGGCTTAGAAAGCACATCTATCCCAGTGCCTCCTGGCAGACCCTGATGTCATTCTGAGATGTTAGATTGTTAAGGAAGTTCAGACTTCTGTATGTCAGTGTCCACATGTAAGCTAGAAGTCTAAGCTCCAGGATGGTGGAGATCTAGTGAGCAGATCAAATGGAGTCTGCAGTCATTCAGCTGACCAGATGTATACAGCTCCTCCAGGAATGGAATAACTCCTCAGATCCTACTCACTCATTCAGGAGGAGCTCAGTTTCAGGTGCCTTCAAGCCTGTCCTAGAGGTTGTCCCTACAGAGGGATGGAGACATGGACATGGCCACTCAGTGCATGGAGAGCACAGCACATCTGTGTGAAGAGGCAGTCCTTGTTCTCTGAATTCACTTTGCACAAGATCAACAGCCTTCCCTGTTATCTACAGGTTCTCCCTGTAGACAACCAAAGCTCATGAGAGGGAAGCACTTCTGTAGGGCTTGCACCAAACTAGCCTTGATTTTCATTAACAATATCTCAAAATATAAATAGAAATCTCCATGAAGCAAACAGAAGGAAGGGGATGCCTCATTCCAGTAGGTTAGTTTATTTTCCTGGTCTTTGCTCAAGACATATTTCCTAGGTCAAATAGGTAGCATACTGATTCCATCAATAGCTGATATGTCCAAGCTATTCTTGGTGTCTCTAGGTCTTTGGAAGTTCTGCTCTGAAATGAATGCACTATCTTTCCATTTGGAAAGGAGGACAGACAGAGCAATGCTTCTTCACTGCTCTTTTGCCAGGGGAGGCCTTTGTGATGTCTCACTTGTACTGCACCGGGCCAGGCATGCCCTGACAGTCTTGCTTTGAGGAGAACTGAGAAGAGGACACTTGCTGAGAAAGAGTAGTTACATGCAGGAATCAATGATGCAAAATACTTCAGTTTTTCAACTCCAGGCCCATCCTACCCCTCCCCAGAATTTAATGGTTGCTTCTCTTAGTCCTAAGACTCTAACTTGATCATACCCAAATAACAGTGGTTATATGGCTGGTGTATGCAGTGACAGATACTCTACAAATACCATAGGCAGAAAATAATTGCAGTAACATTTAAAGAGTCCAATGAACCTTGTATTGTTTTGTTTATAATTTTTAAAGGTGTGTGAGACACAACTTGCTTTCCCAGATTTTATTAACAGAACCATAAAATTGCCTGGTGTTTTGATTTCTGAAAGACACACGTTATCTTGCACACACACCCCACGTAACCCCACCTCACCCCAGCACATGCACACAGAAGCTTCACTATTTGAAGTTCTTACTCTGGATTAAATTATGATCCAGATGTTGAATTTGGTTATTCTGGTGTAAATCTGGAATCACTATGCCTTGACTAATATTCTTTGAGTTTTACAAAGCTGTAGGAATATAAATCATTATTAAATCTTGCTATAGTTTTTACCTTATACAGCATATTTTATACTTAATTTTCCTGTTGATGTGGTAGCTAAGAGCTAAACCATAGGCTGAACCAGAGGGAGAAAAGATATTTCATCAATAAACTTTTTTAAAGGGTGGGATTTGACGTAGAATAATTTACTTTAATCATTAGGACATAAGATGAAGCTATGACTGCTTTTAAATGAGGCCATCTAGAGTCTTTTGCCAGAGTTCTTCAACAGTGAGTGCCAGTGGAAATTTTTAATCAAGAAGAAGAGTGCAAAGAGGAAGAGAAGCATGTAGTATTTCTTGTGCTGCAGAAGTTTAACAGCCCAAAGAGGAAAACAAGAATAGACACAAATTCAGAAAATGGAGCCTTTCATAAAGGTAATGAGGTGCACACAATGATTTACAGAAATGAGGAAAATTGCTTACAATTTTCTCTGCCGATTTGGCGGTTTTTTTCCGAGTACCAGAAATATTTCAGTGATAACACACATTATAGCTTTGAAGTTTAAAGAGGGATGCAGATGAATGAAATTGGATTGTCTTTTATCTTGTCATTCACACAGGCCAATTGTCTGTGAGCTAAATGAAGGCAAGTGGCTGTATTTTATACAGGTGTAAATGCTTCAAGGGTACTTCTCAAGTATGATTCAGCTGTCATATTTTGGATGTCTATTTTCAGATGAGATGAATTTCACTGCAGAAATGCCTGTTTCTTCTTAGTGACTATAAAGGGAGCCTGGGGTGACGAGCTCAGATAACTGGAAAACATAACAAAAATGTGCAAGAGAGTATTTGAGAATAAGTGCATGAGCCTGTAATGAAAGAATGCATCATCACTCTTTCACAGACTGAAGTAAAATGAATCTTGCATGCACTACTGCCTTCTCATGTTTAGTAAGTGCTTATCTTTCAGCCTTTGTGTTGTCTAAGTGCATCATGTTAAAACAGTCTACTAAGATGATTCGTGTCGTACACAGGAACATGTGCACTCTCACATATGTTCTTCTCTGTGCTGTTCCCTAGACAGCACAAGTTGATGCTTCACAGGAGAAAAAGATCTGTTCAACATTGTCATGAAATTGAGAAAAGAAATCCTGCTGGGATATCGTGCAGAGTGTGTGAAATTAAGGCAAGGTGAGAGAACATCCTCTTTATCTCCTGTACAAGGATCAGAATGAGTTATGGGTCTCAGTGGTACAGACACTTTCCCACGAGGGAGACAGCCTGCTGAATATAAATATTGTAAGCAGTGAGTCACCAAAGGTGATGTCATTGATTTATGCAAGGATTGCAGAGTTTGGATTTGGTGCGAGAAGTTTTCTTGTCTAAATGCAGCCAGACCACGATATGCAGTGAGTTTATTTTCTTCTAGTTGTCACAGACTTTTTGCTAACCTAACGTTTGTGGTGCATTGGGTTATCATCTCAGGAAAAATATGTATTCTGCATCTCGCTTTGTTTCTTTCAATTATTTTGTGTACATTTGTCCTGAAAGGAGATTGGTTTTTTAGCAGTTATATAATTGCTGTGATTGCTTATACAACTAGAGGAGGAGACCAGAATGGTCCTGTTAGCTTTCCAGAGAAGTGTCTGATGTGAAAAAATGAAACACATCTTTGATAGCTGTTGTCAGATGGGACGTTGATGTCTGGAATGATGATGAAGAGGAAGAAATGGTTTATTCTTTGTCAGAATGGTGACTCCTCAGATTCTAGATATGCACCACTGATGGCTGTCTACTACTACCATTAGTGTTTATACACACACAGACACACGTGGACACTTACAGGGTGAAACCCCACAGGCAAGAGTTTGGAAAGCTGTGTTTACACGGAACCACCTTATTGTCACGATGCCGTACATTTATGGAACGTAAGAGAACACATAGCCGCTGGTTTATTTTTGCACTGGCCACTGATGCAGACAGCATTCGCCACGCTACTTCACGAAACCATGTAGGTATTGATTTTTTGTTATTATTCCATGGGCAAGGGTGCGAAGATTTTGATGGTATGTGCTGTACAGATTTAAAAGATGAATCAAAATCAACAGACATCTGCATTCTACGCTTCTTCTCCTTCAAAGTTGTTTAACCGTCTTGTTCAAGGACACAGCTGTAACTCATCAAGGTCAAGGCTGCCTGCAGCCCATTCCTGTCTTCCCACAGACACTGGCTAAAGGAAAGGTCCCAGTTTCAAGGCCCGTTGATCTAGAACCTACAGGATTCATGTACAATATGTATTTGTATACATTCCTAGATGTGTTACAGTTCAGCGGTTTTGGTAGACTGTCTTTGGCTTCTTTTCCTTCCTTTTGAACTATTCCACTGGTCAGCCACAGAATTTCAATAGGCTGTGGCAGCCAAAATATTACCAATTCTACCAAGCCACGTGACCTGTAACTCTTGCTTTTCTGTGTTCATGGGAATATTTGTGATGAAGAAAGAATCATCTCATGAGTCATTGGAGGGAGGCAATCTCTGGTGCTACACAAAGAAATTTTGTATAGCAATAAAAAAGCATATTTGCATTATTATGTTCTGGACCTTTTTCTGTCACCATTTTCACAAAACTCATGTTCTTATGTTACTACAACCTCCACAAGCTACTATTTTCTAATTTGCCATAAAAATCATCTCATTAAAGAAATTTAACAAGGTTTTACAGAATAGTTTTGTTAAGATATTTTGTTTTGTGGAAAATAAAAATATTTTTCTATTAATCAACTGATGTTCTTGGACTGGTTTATTACAGATAAAGAAGGTTTCTGAAGGTGCAAAGAACAGAAAGAAATCTAAGACCTTCAGCAAGGCTTTTGGGGTTTTTTTTCTGGTTTTTTTTGGTACCATTCATGATTCATGCCTCTCAAAATCCTCTCTGTGGTCTTGGTGTCTCTATTTTGTCTTATTATGTTCTAGAGAACTTGTAACTCATTTTTAATCCTGTTTATCCAGAGAAGCTTTGGGCTGAAGATAGACGAGACTGCTGTGCATTTGCTTCCCAGTCTGTGTTTGATGAAGCAGTAGGCCAGTATATTTGGGTTAACATGGAACAAAGCCTTTATTTCAGAGAAAAAAGTCTATGGGCTGGCTCCTTACCTGGAAAAAATTACCCCAGCCTATTTTGAAATTAATGCAGACTATTTCTTACCTGGTGCTGGAAATCAAAGAACATCACATTGTCAGCTTGCTGCTTGCATTAATGTACCTGGGAAATGAAAATCAGCTTAGACTGCATTCTTAAACAAGATGTATTTCAGGGCTGGGAGAATGGGGCTCTGTCATCTTCATCACTGGTGTTTCCCAGAGGAAGGGGCTGAGTCTGACAGAAGTCTGGTGTCTGTGGAGTCACAAATCTGTTAGAGATTGAAGCAGAGAAGTTACAGGTTTGGTTGGCCGAGGACCCCTCTACAGTCAGTGAGGAGGGGAAGATCTTCCAGAAATTCCTCCTAGGAGGCTCAGAGTTCAGAGCTTTTCAACTGCCTGTCTTTATCCCTTGACTAGAGAGGGAATTTAGAATGACCATTGTCCATATATTGTGGGATGATATCCCTACATTAACTGGCTTAATGTGGTATGAACTGTACTGATATAAACATTGGTCTCCTGAGATCTTTCCTCAAGAAAATAGTAGCAGCAGGCCCTTCTTCCAAAGCACGGACAAGAAATAGGGTTGCACATCCATCTGTCTCCTCTCCTCTCCTCTCCTCTCCTCTCCTCTCCTCTCCTCT
>VZRN01002462.1:118050-220345 GCA_013397935.1 Dasyornis broadbenti | reverse complement strand
CCTCTCCTCTCCTCTCCTCTCCTCTTTTCCCTTTCTCACTGTGATATCAGTCTTTCCTAATCCCCCATTCACACATATCTGCAAACACACACTGTGTCATTATATTCCTTATGAAAGAGAGCTTTTAAATTCTTAATCAAAAATTTCATTCCCTCAGCTGTGTATCAAGCAAGCATATATGAATATTAAAGAGTTCACATCAGGCATATGAAATTCAGGGGCCTGTTTAGGTAAATATTTTGCTGTCATCCATCTACCAGTTGTTTTTCCCATTTTTAGCACAAAAAAATGTATTGTCAACTTTGTTGTCAAAGCAAAAGGAAAAAAAAATCTAAGACAGGGAGAAACACATGCTGAGGCTCAGAAGTATTGTTTTGCTTGTGTCTTTGTGGAAGAAATCAGAGAGAAGAGAAGACAAAAAAATCCCACAACAAAACCAAACAACACAAATCTAACAAACAAAAAAATTGGGCATCTGAAGATTTTTGTGAATATATGTTTTATACAAACTCAAATGTTATACAGAATATCAGCTTTTCTGGAGGCTTTTTTTCCTCTTAGCACCCTCCAATCCCAAGCACCTGAGAGCCTACATGTAATTTTCCAATATGATATGAGATTTTCTCATTGTTTCTTTACATTGTCATGGCAGCTCCCAGTAAAAACTTTAGTTCTGTCTTCAGTGGAACAAAGAGAAGTTGCCAATGAACACATAAAAAAATCTTTTCATTAATGCATCATTACAAATGATTTTAGCTCCACCTTTGTTCTTCTCTTGAAACATTTTGTCTGTGTCTCCATGAAAATGACAGCTGTTTATTAAAATCTCTGGAAAACCTTCCAAGTGTCTTTGATTTTCCTCCATGAAAGAAGTCTTGCATTTATTGTGTCACAGGGCAGGTATTGGAGATAAAGGATTGCAGAAACAACAGGATTTGTTTCCTAGAAAGCCTTTTGGGTATAGAGAGCTCTTTCTAGATTGCTAGATACAGTCTTCTCCTATTCTGTGGCCAGGTGCATCAGCCAGATTCTTAAGGGAGTTGATTGTCTGCTTCTAGGACATGGAAAAAGAGAGTATTGTGTCTCCAATGAATGAGGTATAGCTCTCTCTGTGGGGGAGTATGATGATCAGAAGACAGAGCTGTACCTCAGCCTGTGCAGGAGGCTTTCCTCATTTGTTTATACTGCCTGTTACAGCAGCTTTTCTTCCAAAGAATCTTGGGATAAGCACTAATAGATTTGTCTAAATAATATTAAGCATTTCTAGATTGTGTTGTTGCTATCCCACACTAATCAATGGGTAGGGAAGGTGTAGAGGAGAAAAATGTGTGCTAGTAGTGTCATTGACCCACGCTTTTATTTCAAGGATAATCTGGGGTGATTTGGGTGGAGTCCATCCAAGTATGATGCCCTTGTGCTCCCTCAAGTTCTGCAGTTTGGTGTAACTAGAGGAGCTGAAGGTGGAACTCCCTGACACTGCACCTCATGATGTGGCAAGAAATCTTCTTCTGATGAACCAGTGGCTCCTGTCAGAAACAGAGCTTTCAAATCATCTGGAGAGGAAAAATGGAAGAGGTCCAAGAATTTGGAGGCCAAAAAGACAGAGAACTTGCTGTATGCCATGCTGCCAAAACAAATTAGGTTAAAGAAGATTAAGGAATCATCTTAAGGAAGGGGAAAAGGTGGATGCAGGTATTGGAGGTTCCTTCCTTGTCCTCTCCTTATGGTTCTCCTAATGTCTTAAACTTTGCAGCTCCCTTTGTAACAGTGCATTTACCGAAGCAATTCCAAGGTATTCTTTTTCTCCACATGATGAATTACAACACCCAGAGCACAGAAGCATCATCAGGGACACTTGCAGCTATGATGATGGGGAACAGATGGCTGCACATGAAGAACAGGCCTTGCCTGGAAACTCCAGCTAGGAGAGCTCCATCGTAAATTCATGCCCAAGCAACACTGATACAAAGCTTTTTAAAAGAGGACCCTGTCATGAAGAAGTAGGTGTAGAAGCACATAGCTCATAGTGAGAAAGGAGGGCATTTCTGGCACATGTACTGCTTGATCTTCAGCCTGGAATATACCAACTCAGCAAAGTCCCATGCAACAGCTGTTAAGCAAGCCCTTTTAAGCCACTCCAGCTAGAGGTGTCTGACTACTTCTTGCTTAGCACACAATAATTAACTGCCCACTGTGCATGTGTTTATTTGTGTTAGAATTGTGAGCTTCAGTGTATCTGCACAAAATGGTGACAATGAATTTGGAGTTAATGCTGCAAATTTATGCTTTTGACATGAGGTCCCCTCTGTGGCTCTGGGCACCTGCACTTCTTCAGGCAAATCCAGCCTATAAACAGATGCAAAATGCAAGTGACCCGAATTCTGTCCAATATGGCTGAGGATATTAGGACACTCAGGCTGGGTTGCCAAAATAAACTTTGAAAGTAGATGTCCACACTTCAAGCAGTGTAATTCAGCTACCAAACAAGAAAGTTGGGAATCTCTCCTATGCTTACAGAAAGCTTTTCTTCAACTATCAAAGCAATTAATAGAATTTTGGCAAGTTACAGAAATCTGTTGTCAAAGTCTATTACTAACTTAGTCAAATAAGAATAGAAGCCATTATGGAGAAATGTACATTTATGAGCTGGCTTCTTCCTCATGAGAATTTGATTCCTGCACAGTACTCTTCAGTGATGTTATGACAATCACAAATATCTGTTCTGTCTGGGAGCCCTTCCAAACGGTGGATATGATGAATTCAATGTATTCCAAATTTGATTTGGCAATGCCCATCGAATTTATCAAGTAAATGTTTCCATTATTGTTTTCTTTCTTACTGTTCTTTTGTGTGTATTTTGTTTGTTTGGGTTGGGTTTATGATGAGCTTTCTTCTGTCTAACCCAACAGGACCTGATGTCATCACAGGCAGTGAAACTGGCTGAAAGTCTGGGGTGTACATAGTTCCTTCAGAACTTCAGACATCAGTTCTTGTAAATACTCTTTCACTCTTTCCAATACTTTGAGATAAGAATTTAGAGATCTCTTGAACTTCCCTTTCACTCATCTATGTAAAAAAAAAAAACCAACAAAAACCCCCACCAAACTAAAACGCTCTCATTAGGAATTTTTTGAAATAATATTAAAAAAAATTGCTTATCCATGCTAAGGATAACGACTTATCCTTTCGGTGGCTGACACCCATGCCTTCAATGGAAATGCAAACATTTAGCACATCATAAGACTGGGACATTGTCTGAGTCCATCTCACCCCTATGGGAGCTTTACCATTAACTTCAATGAGTCATAGAGATTGGGCATTGCTTGACTGTAGAATCTCCTGCTGTCCAGATGAAACAATAGAAGATGATGGTTGGAAGCATCAGTCCCCATCACCAGCCATACCCAAAGAGCAGCCAATCTTGCATTTGGCGTGGGAGTTGCCTTCAAGAGATCATGAACCCCATGGCTGAAGAGCCTGATCAGAGAGGTAGGACTTGATCCTTGCTCTCAAACAGTTGCTATATACCAGTAGATATTTAATCAGGACTTCAGGTTCCAGTGAATGTCAACATGCCTGCACTTCAGGTTGATATTCATGTGTAATGCTATGCTGAATTCAGGCTGTGGGACTAATTTTGCAGCAGGAACAACTTTGCAGTCCAGAATCAAATAATGCACTAAAACATGCATTTAACCACAGCCAAGCAGTCTGTTTACTTACAATTTAGAGAAACAAGTACTCAGAAACAAATTCTATCTTAATCGGTGTTTGTGCTTAGGGATAACCAGAAAGTCATTTAGTAACTCATGCACAGACACAAAATAATCAATGTAATGATTTATTTTGCACTTGCTCCTTGCCTGCTTGTCCTTCTTACACAAGGACATGTTAAACTGCTTATAGAAAATACACAATTTTACAAATCTTCATTAGCCAGCTACAAAAGCATAACATTAATTGCATAAACACAGAAGGCTGACTTTAGCATGCTGGGTTGTGAGCAAGAGAGGCTAGTCCAGTGGAGACATGTTCAGAGTGATGATTTTCATGGGATGCAGTGGGACTGTAATCCCTTTGTCTCTTCTGCCAATTGCTGTCACCTGTGTGACAGTCACAAGATTATAGGAAAACAACTAAGCTGCTACAGTCTCAATTGTCTTCTCCTTAAAAATACTACCCTCCTTGTCATTAGTCCAAGGCTATAGCTTTGTTTCTCCAAGGAAGTGCACACCTCTACAGAGAATAAAGATGTTATTTAGGTCCTAGAATGCTAAGTGGGGACCAGCCTGTTCAAGTTTCTGTGGGGCGTGGCTGTTCAAGAAGGACAACAAAGTATTCTAGGTAGTGACAATGAGAAGCTGATATGATGAATCATACTTCCTCTTTGATTCATAATAGCTGATCATAGCTGGGATCTGCTCTGGACCTGTGCTGGCGATGGCTGGTGATGAGAAAATGCCAAAGTGCTGTTTGTTCGGAGACACTGTCAACACAGCTTACTAGAGAGAGTTACTGTCTTCCAGGAGCACCCACCACAGCCCAGCAGCTTTTACGTATGGGAAAAGAAGTGCAGATGGAGACACCTATTCTTCCCCATCACTTTTGGCTAAAGCAATTATACAACAAGGGTAATTTTGGAATTATCTACAGTAGTCTGCTTTGGAGATTTCATTTTGAAGATGTCCTTAAGGTCAGTCAAATCAACATAAGTCAGTGGAAAAAGGTAGGTAGTTCAGGGGGATAATCCATCATGTCTAAGAAACACATCAAGGGAAGCTGTAAGTGGAGGTGTGAACACTGCCACCCACACACACATACCATGTGAACAGAATTATTTTCACATTACTTAATATTTCCATCCACCATCTAAAATCCAGGTGCTTAAATGGAGGAGTAAGATTCTTCTAACCCTCACCTTGTAAAAATCCTAGCAATTCCTTTACTCACACAAGAGCCAATTGTTGGCAGACAGATCCAGACCTCTCAGCAGTAGCGTGCTTCCCTGCCTGGACAGGTTTCCATGGGCTCAAGGCCTCTCAGAGACACAGGGTGTACTGAGGTAATAACTTGGAAACGGTGTAACATCCACTGGCTTCTGTGTTTGGACTTTTTTTGCTGGCAGGCTCTCCTCTTTCTGCTCAGGCTTCTACCTGGAGAAATTTGAGCTACACAGGATCTAGAGATTCCTTAAGCATCTTAGACTTGTCCTTTCTAGTACTGCTCAGAAGGAGTTCTGCAAGATTGGTGCATTACAGAAGTACTAAATGCGGGACAAATATGTTGAAACCAGGCTTTCTGCGGATGTCCAACAAAGTGAAAGCGCAGAATAGAGTCATAAAGAAGGCAAAATATACAGAGGATGCAGAAAAGTTGCTTGGGCACATAAACATGAGTTCCTTGCACGTACCTAAGGATTTTGTGGAATAATTGAGGCAACTCCCTTAGAAACAAGGATTTCAGATTTACACTTACCCATACCTGCAGAAGGAAAAGGAATCTATTTCCTAGTAGCCCTCATTCTGGTTTCCTATTTTATATTCTCAGGGTCTCCAGCAGGAATATGGTGTCTCTGATTTATGATTTGCACATTTTTTTTGGTCATGGTCTTCCAGAATAATTCACAGCCAAAGCAATTTTTGGGGCATCCAAAAGAGCAATTGCTTAAAAATAAAATTTCCATGACTTGCATTGATTTAGTACCTGGCACAAATCCTAACCAACCCTAAACTCAGCAATAAATAACTTACGCAAACAGCTTTCTTACTGTGGCATTACTTCCTCCCCTAGCGAACGAGTGAAAAGTCCAACACTGCATTCCACACTCAGGCAAAAATTCTGTTGATTTTAGAGGGACTTTCCCCTCAGGAGCCTCAAGTCTGGTCTGCAGTTGTCATACTAGTGACACAGTGGATTGAAGATGCTCTGCTCTGCTCCCTGTGTAAACCTGAGGTTCTCATCTGGCTCTCACATCCTAGTCACACTGGGCATCACTTCATATCACACAGCCCAGAAAAATTCTGGGTTTATCTGCAGAAGAAACAGTGCCCAGTTTGTGAGATAAAGTAATTTACTTGTTGTTATAGAAAGGAGGAAAAAACGCTTTAGTACTGCACTTTAAGAATTGAGCATCATAAAGTCTTTTTTACTTGCTTTGTGCATTACTGGCACACAACAACAGACAGAAATATTCATTAAATGAAGTCATGAAATGCTGCTTGCTGTGCTTGACTGTCTTGATTTGAAAGACAGGTGTCTGTTAAGGAAGGTTGGAACCTCCTTTAGAATAGAGAATATGACCCCCCTTCCCTCTGAATTGTTATAACTTTGAAATCAAGGGGCTTTCAGGCAAAGATATGGGAAAAGGAGTAACAATTCTTTACTAGTATTCATAACGAGGCAAACAAGCAGCAGCAGCAGCAACAATCAAAACCAGAAATCCCATAGCAGTTTCCTCTGGGCTGCCAGGCACCCTCCCCTGTGCTGCTGTTCCGGTCACGGCCGGCAGGGGGCGCTGTTGGGCTCCCTGCCGGGAGGGCAGGGGCAATGATTCCCCGCGCCTGCAGGGGGCGCTGTGGCGCGAGGTGGTGCGAGCCTCCCTCAGGCGGTAATGGCGGAGAGGCTGCATGGCAGGACGGGGATACGGAAGGGACCTCAGAGCAGGAAGCAGAGGCAGTGGCAGAAAAACGGCAGAGCTAGGGAGTGGCAGCTGGGCTTCTCTGCAACAGCTGCAGCACGCAGCCGAGGAGGTGCCCACCCCGGGAGGGGAAGAGGGCCAGGGTCCTGGGCCTCTCCCTTCAGGCACCCAAGTTGCTGGCAAAAAAAGTCCCTCCCAGTCAAATTTGATGTTAACAAGGTCCCAGTTCAACGACAGCTCCCACAAACAAAAGCTCATCCCGTGCTGGGCTCCCCCGGTTGGAGCAAGCTCCCTCGCAGGAGAAAATAGCAGACCCCTATCCCCTCCGATGCCCAGAACACAAGAGAGCTACGGGCTGCCCTCAACTCTCTTTTTCTTAGCCCAGTTCCTTGTGGTATTTCTCCTGCCCCCAGAGAAACCCTCGGATAGGAAGAATGCAGCCAGGTGCCCTCCTCCCCTCAGCCTGGCAACTTCTTTTGTCTCTCTTAAGTACTCGGTCCTTATTGTACCTTAGCAACAAAATGGGGAAAAATTCCCCAACCTCCAACATTGACATGTAACACCACATATTTCACACCATCAATAACTAATTTAAAAGTGCAATAACAAACAGCAAAATAAGTGTGCAAATGAAGCCTTAAATGTCTAGAGCAGATCCCTTTTTGAGAAGCTTTGCAAAGTTCTCTTTTGCTTAAAAATTGCTAGCAACAAGTAATTTTTACTAGCCCTGCAGAGCTAATGGAGCTGTAGGAGAGAACTCTGAATTCCTTTCTGATTCATGCTTCACAGTGGAATTGTTAAGTTCCAGTTGCAAGATTTTTTATTTCTGGTGTTGATGTATGAGCCAGAAAAGAGCAGAGGCTGAATGGTTGCTGAGCTGGCATTCGTGAAAGAGATTTCCTGGTAGAAACTGAGCAAATCAAACCAGAATCCACAAATATGGACCCTCACACTCTCTTTTTTACGGGCTCATTTTTTCCTGATTTATGTGTGAAATTTGGATACTTAAGTGAAATATACATTACAGAAGGCTTTGCTGAGCCCCAGTCCTGCAACATGACATGCCTCAGCAGAATGCTACATATACAGGGAGGGAGGCAGAAGAACTCCATGCAGTTTAGCTGTCAACTCATGTGCTGTGCATTAGGAACTACTTATTGAGGGGTTATTGAATACTACTTATTGAATTCTGCTTGAATTCTTTTGTACGGCTCTTTAATATCTAGAAATCCTATCTTCCATTCAGCTTTTTTGTATCCTTCCTCAAAGTCAATGGATTTTTTGATATCTCTTCCAGTGCAGGTAGATCCTTATCATAAGCAGCAAGCAGTGGTATATCGTCTCCTTGGAGTGTTGGGGCTGACACTATCAGATGCTTTTTTGCCTTGCTATGTAAAAGAGCACAGTACACAGGAAGCTGTTTGCACCCAGAACCAATAACAGCACAAACTGACCTAGAATGATAAGCTATTGCCTTGGGTACCACTGCCCTGGCCATCAAAATGTACACAGCAGTAATGATGGTGCACTGTCATTTCAGTTTTTTAACTTCCTTTCAATAATTCTTGGTCACCATGTTGGTTTAGGCTTCCTTATCCGAACTTCCACATTTTCTCTTTTGCAGACATCTGCCAAGTGGAAAACTTTAAAACAGATTTAAAAAGAGAAACTAAAGAGGAAGTGAAAGGAAAAGGGCTTTTCAGGGAAGTATCTACATGCAGCTGAGAATGAAATCAAAGACTCCCTGCAGCCAGGCTGAATAGAAAGGTTCATACAGGAGGCCTGCTGGCCCAATATAAAGCAGCTAAAACAATATTGATCTGAATTCTGGGAAAAGGTAGCAAGCTCAATTTATTTTGAAGTGTCAAGTAATTCAGCCATTCTCCATTTAAGGCCCAAAGAAAATCCTTCAAGAAATTAAATTTATATCCCCATGCCCAGTTATACCTTCTTTACCCCTTTACTGCTGATTGTCAGTGAACACACTAGATGATATGAAAATGAGATAGTAGGATGCCTTTTGAAAGTAGGTGTAGAGGAAAATTGATGTAGCAGACAAAGAAATAGATCTATGCCTCACCATGCTGTGGAAACCATACATGGAAAAAGGGGAAAATACTGCCCTGGCCCAAAACAGATAGTAACCAAGCACCTGAAATTGGAGGACACAACACAAAACCTGTGTGAATAGGATATCAAATTACATAAGTGCTAAAGTTTCTTTGTTGCAGTTACTTTGATATTTTTTAGAGTGTCCGTGGAAGGGCAGAGGAGAGCCAGCAAACATTCAGAGGCAGGAATAGGGGAACATGTCTCGAAACACTCCGGCTAAACCAGTAGAAAGACATGCAGAAGGACAAAGGAGCTGGCAAAGAGCTTGGCAGTGAGTCAGGAGAACAAATAGAAATTTTCTGCAGGATGTAGGAGACGGAAGTTTAAGGAATAATTTAGATTTAGAAACATGACTCAAATGGCTGGTTTTGAGGCCTTTTCCAGCCCCAGGATGTGGAATATGGACTGCTGCTCACCTTCCCATGCAGCAGCCTATGATCACACAGACAGGTATGCCACATTGGGCCATGTACGCCGTACCTTCTGCCAGTGGGAGCCAGACTAAATCTGTATCTAACACATCTCTGCCCCCAAGAGGAGGGGACTTCACTGCATCACATGCTTAGTGGCTGGTCTTTGAAATGCCTGTGGGTGGGGCATTGACTCCTACCCTGCAGTAAATAAAACAAATGTCAGCAATGTACAAGTGTCCCATGAACTGTGTCCAGATGCAAACACTTTGCCTGTTTGTTGGCTCATATATCACTGCATGCAGGGATGGCACCTCACCTTAGAGTGAAATTCTGACAGAGCAGGAGCACTCATGGCAGAAAACATGTCAGCAGGATCCCACTTCACATCTAGAGAGAGGAAAAGGCTATTGTTTCTGGCAAAGACGGTGTTTTGAACCTCAGGACTGTGAAAACAGTAACAGATTTATGAATTCCTCCTCAATGCATGCAGCCACCAGCCTTTAGCCAGCACATGTGAGGAACACATATCCTATACATGCATTGAGCGTGCTGAGGATGTTGCTGGGATTGAGGAGGACAGCTAAACTCATTCCCCACTTTTTGTGCCCAAGTTACATTCGGGAATAATGACATGAAGTTGGCAGAACATGGTCGGATCAAAGGTTTGTCTAGGTCAGCATTCTAGCAGTCAGTAGAAAACCCTTAGGGAAGATCTTTAAGAATGGGAAATGCAGAGACTCAGGCTCTGGTTGGCATCCTGTCCTGGCTTTCAGCAATCAGCAACTTAAAGGCTTTCTAGGCCTGGGGTTGTGTCCAGACCACCAAGTTTAACAGCCACCACGGACTTACCCTCTCTGAATCTGTCTAATCCCTTTTTGGATCCATTACTCCATAGCTCTGTGATAGCTGCACACACAAACCCAACTTGGCAACTACACACATGCCTTTGTGTGGATGTGAGGATCTAAGCAAGCCTGTACTCATTAAAGGAAAAGAAAATGTAAGAAAACTTGGCCCTTAAAAGCTTTTCTTCCCTCCTGCTTTTGAGTCCACATTTTCCTGGCTCCTCAGGGCACTATGTATTGTCACCACTCCTTTCTTTCTCCTCTAAACCCTTCAGGAGGCAGATGTTGCAGGAAGCCTGGGCAGCAAAGTGGTCACTATTATGGAGCATTCTGATGATGAGCAGCTGCTTACCACAAGTGGCACTGCCAGCAGGGAGTTTGTCAGAGGCTTGTTTTAAAATGGTCCTGAGACTTTATTTCACACAAGGGGAGGTGGGCTGAGGATGATCCAGATGAGCCTAGTAAAGCCAGGTCATACCTCATCTGGATGCTATAGCAAATAGCTCCCCAAGAGCCAAATTTCTTTTCTACAGCATTTATGTCCTCCACTTTTCCTGACTAACCTGGGAGAGAGGGAACTAAGCCCTTTTAAAATCTGTCCCTTTGGCTTTGCTACTGGAGTCCCCACATCCTTAATGTGTTACCTCATCTTCAGAGACTGGAGGAAAGGTGGAATCTGTGTCTTTGTTTGCTGACCTGGGTTTGTACCTGGGCCCTGTCTGTTTCTAGGGCAGAGATTCCTGATTGCCAATGCTAGTAGCAGGCTCTGCTAGCTGGCAAGCGTGCACAGCTGCAATGGGATTTGGCAGTGGGGATTTATGTTAGTGCTAAACCCAACCATAGTTAAAGGGCATGGCTAAGTTCCCACGCCAAGCAAGCCATGCTAAACACCAGATTTCCAATTTTGAACCATGTGGGACCCACAAGATGAAACAGTTTTATAAATGGATTTGGCCTTATTCATGCTGAACACTGTGAATAAAATCATACTCCATTTAATACCGTACTAATCTTGTCTGGTCACCACAGAGTTCATGCCATTATGGATTGATGATGGGTGACCGTAAGGGTCATTCACACTGTGCAGAACAAGGCAGCACATGAGTCTCTATTAGCCATTTGCCTCGCAGCAGCTTCACTTCAAAGTCACAAGTCACTTTCATCACTGAGTTTTCAAGAGCGTTTTTGAAGACACAGGATTCTCCTGGAAACGTCATAAAATTGCTATTGGCTACATGGGGAATTGAAGGTAAAAGAGTCAGTTCACAGGAAAAAATTTGTTCTAAGAATGTGGACACCTTGTGCTTCTGCAATATTGCTCCCTTCCCTCAGCTCTGGTCTTCTGGGTGATGGTCACAAAACAGAAGGGAGTAATTCCCAAGGGCTTTGCACTCTATTTCTTTGATCTGATATGGCTGTTCAAGCCACCTCACATGCGTGTGATATGGTCCACTCCACCTGCCCTAGTCCATCTTCCATAAGGAACTTTCTAGCCCGCTTTTGCTCTGAGGTTTTTGGTTTTGCTGCTTTTGGTATGTGACCTGTAGTACTGGT
This sequence comes from Dasyornis broadbenti, assembly GCA_013397935.1. Lineage (NCBI taxonomy): Eukaryota > Metazoa > Chordata > Aves > Passeriformes > Dasyornithidae > Dasyornis > Dasyornis broadbenti. Next base: position 208,784 of record VZRN01002462.1, on the reverse strand, counting down.
GATATGGCAAATGACAAAAGAAATCAAAAGCTTAGAAGCAGCTCTGTTGGACAGAGTTGGATGCCATGCATCAGCCCTGCCACGGAGAATGAGTGAATCCCACAGGACAGCATATGTATAGAGTCACCATAGAGTCATTGAATGGTATGGGTTAGAAGGAACCTCAAAGACCATTTAGTTGCAGCTCCCCCACCATGGGCAGGGACACCTTCCTCAAGACCAGGCTGCCCAGAGCCCCATTCAACCTGGCCTCAAACACTTCAGGGATAGGGCATCCACAGCTTCTCTGGGCAATCCCTGGCAACACCTCACCATCCTCACAGTAAAGAATTTCTTCCTAATATCTAATATAAACTGAGCCCCTTTCAGTTTAAAGTAATTTTCCTTTTTCCTATCACTACACACACTTGTAAAAAATCATCCTCCAGCTTCCTTGTAAGCCCTCTTCAGGTATTGGAATGCTCCCTGAAGGTCTTCTCTTCTCCAGGCTGAACAGCCCCAGCTCTCTCATCCTGTCCTCATAGGAGAGGTGCTCCAGCCCTCTGATCAACTTTGTGGCCCTTCTCTGGACTTGCTCCAGCAGGTCCATGTCCTTCTTATGTTGGGCGTCCCAGAGCTGGATGCAGCAGTCAAGAAAGTGTCTCATCAGAGTTTTCTCCTGGGGTGGCTGACAAGCAGGATCTGTTCACACTGAGGACTGCTTGGAGATTTTCCTGGCACTTTTTAAACACCTCTTTTTGTTCTCACTTGTTATCTGCCAGCAGCTAAAGCCAGTTGGCTTAATGGAGAATAAAGAGAAAAGGAACAATGAAGAGTGGCTTTCCAATTAGCAATGGCAACAGACATTGTAGGATTAGTGTTTTGTCATAATACATGGAAAATAAGGAACACTAAATTGCAGAAAGCCTGATATTAGGCACTTTAATGAAAAAAGATAATGAGTTTTCAGTCCAGACCTTAGGAATGCCAATACTATGTAATAAAGGTAAACAGAAGTGTTCAGTGCTTTTGCTCTCGAGTCCCAAAATGAAAAAAGATGAAGTTTTATTACCTATATTTTAAAAATCAAATACAGTTTAGAGCCTTTCTCTTTGGCTGTTAATATAATATTCACAATGAGCTATAATGTCATGACACAGTGACTGCCCTTTAAAAGAGGTAAGAGCCCCCAGATTTCAGTTTGCTAATATGACATTCACTGAGAGACTATTTTAATACGAAACACAGAGCATTAGGGCAGGTGTCTACAACCTGGATCTGGAGCCATAATTCTGCTCCCTTTCACAATACAGAAAGTTCAAAGTAACATTGACCATGGTCTTGGCTCGCTATCCTTCACTTCATTCACAAGTGACGCAGAACACAAACTTAAGCATGATGAGCCAGAGGCCCGGTAGCGGGTGACCCATGTAGTGCCTTGGCTAAGAAACTGAGATTGTGTTGTCCTATAAAGTCTGGAATAAGCACCTACGAGTCATTACTTACAGCTATAGCAGAGATTTTCTACCTGAATTCTTTGAGACCAGGAATGCCTCTTGTTAGGAGACCTAATTTTGCTATAAAGCAATGTGTCTTACCCTTAGAAAACTTTGAAGGATCTGCAAAACGGGGAAAAAAAGTTGGAAGTCATGAATCTACAGAATTGAGTAGAGCTATGATTTCTGGCCCTGACACATGCATCTCATGGTGATGGGTTCTGTCACTCCTTGATGTCTGCACAGACCCATGCGAATATTTTGCCAATGACTTCTTCCTTTCCTGCTACAGGCATTCCCAAGGTCAGACTGTATAAACAGCTCACAGTAGTTTGGTTGGTCCTTGAAACAATTTAGCCCCTCCGTTGTAGGAGCTCCAGATAGGTGACAGAGGGAAAGTCCTGATGCCCTCTCATCTCTTCACACTTCTGGGGGATGCAGAGATGAGTTTAGAGAGGAATAGGGTAATTGTGGTGGGGCTTATGGGCTCTGATGAGGCTGGAGAAACAAGAGGCCTCTCAATCAGTGGATCAGAGAAATTCCCATGTTACGGACCAGCTCAATGGGACAGGCAAGGAAGGGACCAGGTGTGGCTGTATAGCCACAGCCTCACGGTAAATAAGCAGCCAGCAACAGGAGGGAAGAAACCAACTCTCAGGAAGGAGATGTTCACCTCTAGCAGCCTGGAGCTGTTTGTTAGCTTTTGTGCCTGGTTGTGCCGTTCCATTAATGTGTTAAAAGAGGCAGAGGCATCTGTGTCTTCTGGCATTTGGTGTTAAGACTCCGATACCTTTGAAGGATATTCCAAAGAAGTTTTTCAACCTCTTCCACAATATACGAGAAAAACAGCTTGGCTTCCTATTCTTGGAGAAATTTTTCTGTGTCTCAATGACACAAGGGGAGAAGATGAGGATGTCATAGTCACTAAATCATTCAATGATTCCTAAATGGAAGAACTTTCATCCCAAGAATTGAAGAGGGATATCAGTTTTGAACCTTAGGAGTATTTCACAATCTTGGATACTCCATTTCTATTTCCTATTCACTGTCCTACCAGAGGGTGCCACTATAAACAGAGACTAGATGATTAAGCTTGGATGATAGATGATTAAGTTTGTATTATTTATGCAAATTATAAGAGTAGGTGGCTAAGCCGCATTTCCTTGCAATGTTAAATCACCTGTGATCATGAGCATGAAGCCTTTCCAACAGGACACCCAAGTACCTTCTCCAGTTATTAAAGACAGCATGTCAGAGGGCCAGGCCATAGGGCAAAGGCTGCAGCTCTGAATTGCAGGAGGACTCACTTGGGAGTGAGGAACCTACTGATAGGGTACCCCTCTGCTGCTTTGGGGCCACCAGGTGATGAGCAAGCTCCTGACAAAGGAGGCCAGGTGGCTGTCCTTTGAAAGAAACAGGGGTCAGAGAGTACAGCAGAGTGGAACTGCGAATGTATGACTGGAGTGCAACAGGGCCCTGAGGGGGAAGCCAGATGTGGGACTTTCCAGCTCAGTCAATGGGACATGGTGTATGTGCACCCAGCAAATGTAGTTTTGGCATTCCTGTGATACAAACCAGGTTGTGGGTGGAGGCAAGGGACTACAAACCTTCTGAGCAGGAAGAAGTTGCTTGAGTCTTTTGAGATGTTCTTTCCTCAGGAGAGCTGGATGACCTCCTTCCAGCTATCTCCCTCCTGCATCTTATGGACCATATTTGATCTGAAAAATACTGGTAATGAGTCTACCTAAATTAAGGCCACTGTGAATTACTGATTTTCCACTTGGGGAGGAGACTATCCATTAAACTGAAACAGGAAAAGAAAGAAATTCCCAATATTCAGCAGAATGAAACAATTAATTCTGTCTGACTGAAGCATTTGAAGAGACCCCTAACAAATGCTTTCTTTCCATTGCCTTGGGGCTTTAAAAAAGTCAAAGAAGCAAAGACAGACAGCCAAAGGGGGAGGCTAAATGTCCTAGCCAAAGCTATCAAGACAAATGCTGCCTTTCTCCTCACTGGGATATGTACAAATGGGCTTCAGACCCTTGGTCTGCACAGTTCAGGCTAATGAACCTTCTCTGACATCTTATGAGAAGATGAGACAATGGACACATTGTCTGGGTGATGATGTTGTTCCACATTCTAAACGATGGTAAAGGAAGTAAATGTGTAATGAGGAGGACTTGAGACTGGAGCTGAAGGAAGTGAGACCCAACTGCAGACAGCAAACACCCATCTTCTTTTGCCTGACATTGAGAATGAACACAAACCATAAATTATTTAGGACAGCTTTGACCAGAATGCTGAGGAGAACATCCTGATGGTGGGAAGATACATCTTGGGAGTCCCTGCGCAGAACCATGCATGAGGCAGAAGGGGTATTTGAACCTATTTCCTCTGTAGTAGGTAGACAAGTCCCAAATACAACCCCTCTTTGCAAAAGGGGCCCAAATCCCCCTCAGAAACAAACTTCAGAAGATGGAAATGGTATGTATCAGCACAGGGGATAAATAATGCTGGTGGTCCCCCACTGCTGGCTTTTGGCAAATTAAAGCTGTGCCCAACTCCTCTTCTGTGAACTCATTCCTTTTATCAGCATTGCCACAGGTACAAAATGCAAGACGAGCACAACATGGGAATTTAGTGAGCCTTCAATATACAGTGTGATGGCACATTTGTTACCTAAACCCACTGGCTACTAACTGTGTCATTTACTTGGGCTGCTTGTTCTGCCAAGTCCACATAAGTCATCAGTAGAAATGCAAACGCATTTCCAACTTTTTACAGGCTTTCTTATATTTTGCTTCTATGGCAAATACATTTTTCTGTCATTTTGTATCCGGAAGTTTTCCTCCTACACATCATGCATACAAATAAACAGCCCCACAATCCAGTCAGGGCGGTTTGCAGGCTTGATACTGTGCTATGTCTAACTAAGCCAGTGTTTTACATATGTTATATATTCACCTTTTCTCTGGCATCTGCATTGCACTTGGGAAAATACTCGCACGCAAAGGGATGGGCTCTGGGGAATGGAGAAACATTATCTAGCACGGGAATACTCAATTAATTTTCAGCAAGCAGCTTTTATAATACATAACATACACTTAACATAACACACTTTGGTCTTGTGCCAGAGATTCGAAATGATTAGGCTGTATCAATTTACTCTTGAAACACTGATTAAAATCTCAAAACTTTCAGAGCAAATGATGCATGAACCAGAATCTGAAATGTGATGATTGAAATATTGCAATGTCACAGATTCATCACACAGCCTTTCCAAATCCACTCTCAGTTTCAGCTGGCCCCTTAAATGTTCTACTCACGTGTCCTAGTGATCAGCTTTTTTCTCCTGCTCTGTCTCCCCCTCCAAAACCCTCTGCTTCTTGGAAAGATAATAGCCAGGCCTTAATTGAAGCAAACAGGTCATTAAAACAGTAATTTTGTAGACATTTGCAATGACAGACATTCATTCACTGCCAAAGACAAGTATAGAATTGAGGACTGGATATTCCACACACATTAATTCTACCATAGACCAAATCAAAGTTAAACATCCTCCTCACTTCTTACAGTGAGAAATTTCCATCAGGAACAGAATTTAAACAAAGAAAAGTGAAAAATAACTATTCAACTCTTGCCCTGTATATGGTGCCCAAGCCTTGAAGGAGGTCTTAACTAATGGTGTCACAACTTCTCCAAAGAGAAGGAAGATTCTCATCTCCTGTTTCTTGGTTCACAGTCACAACTCATCATTTGTTGCAGATAAGAGAGGTCAAATCACTCTGATTGTTCTTGCAACCTCTCTGTAGCATAACCCTCATCACAGTGTCACTAAAATGCACTTATTTCTCACTGGAATCCAGAAACTCCAAGCAAAATTGCCTGCTGCATGAAGTATATTGCCCAAAGATGATGTCTGTCCTAGGAACCATTGTACCAGACTTTTGTGAAATGATACTTTAGAAGCAAGCCAACACTGTAAATCTCTTATTGGGTCTCCAATGCCTGTAAAGATAAGTGCACTTGGACTTCTTCAAACTACAGCTACAGGTCTCTTCCTTAGCTGTCAAACTGCAGTGTCTCTGGGGAGAAGCCACGTGTGATTCAGATAGCCTGACAGTGAGGATGTCCTGACCTGCTCTGGCAAAGGACAGCGCTCATCACCCTGAAGGGAGACATCTGAGCCTGGACTCATCCCATTTCACTTCAGGCCAAGTTGAGAGTCTTATTACACTAGCACTTTTTCTCACAGTCTGTAGAGAGAGGCACCACCAGACCCCTTGTCAACACTCAAATGAAGATGTGTTTCTGTCCCCAGGGACCCTGGAGGAAACTAAAATGAGATGAGGTGGCCTGGACCTGGCAGCAGCCTGGTGTAGCTGCCTCCATATGAACTGCCAATGTGCTCCAGTGCCAAGTTCAATCTTGGCAGGCTAGGACCAACATGCTAGGCGATGACTGGCATCACACTAACATCTAAGGATGTTAGGAACCGGGGCATTGGGGAGATGACCTCTGCTCCAAACCTTTTAGGGACCGTCTGAGGCACAGAGAAGTCACAGGAAGAAGCACATCATCATTTCAAGGTGCAGAGTATATGCCTGGCTAGACCCAGTGGCAGTCCCCCAAGGGCTTCCTTCTTCCCAGCTGGCAGTGCTCTCTGCTGTGCTTTTGGCATGCTTGAACCCATGTCCGGGAGCTTTCCTGGTCTATCACACGCCACCATTATGGGTCAACTTCTGTGTTCTTTTCAGAGCTTTTACTCTGCTCAAGCTCAGACTGTATATATGCAAGGAGGGGAAAAAAAACAACTGAATGAGATCATTTTTCTCTTCTCATCTCAGACATTCAGCTTGCTAGCCAGGGTTATTGGAATAAAGCAGGGAAGCTCTTTTTCCATAGCAAGCCATCTGGTTGACATAGACTCACACTGATGCTAATCTGTTGGTTTCTTTCTTTTTATTATTTTTTTTTTCCTGAGGAACACTTCATCTGCAGCTGTAAATTCAGACCTGCTCCCTCTGTGTGCGGAGCATTCATTTTGCACACGTATTTATTACCACATTATGCCCCATTGTAGGTGTCAGGAAATCATTGTTATCCTTGGTGTGTCTACGTTGTTCTAATGTCAGGGATGTACTTTCAAATGGAAATTAAGCAATTATGTTTCACATGGGGAAACCTGACAGACGCATAGATTTTTACACCACTGGCAATGTTGCTGTCACAAAAGCAGACATTCTTCTCAGTGGACTGTCAAAGAAATATAATGTATTTCAAGAGCAAAGCGGGAGAGGGAGGGGAGCAAGAAGGGGGAATGTGGGGTAATTAACTGTGTGATTTGAGTTCATAGATCACGGAGCTGTTTAACTTCAAAATGCAGAAGCGACATGACAATGAGGCTACTTAGCTCATCCTTGAAAAGGAGGTTTCCAGTAGCCTTTTAAAACACAAATAAATGCTTTCAACACTATCTCCAATTCCCGCTTAAACCAGGATGCTACTGCAGGTTTACTATTTGTACCTCTTATTTAGGAATTGGTCTAATTAGCTACCAAGACAAGGGCTGTAAGAGCAAGGAGCCATGCTGGTTCGCAGTTTATTGAACATCAGTCCTCTGCCTGAGATGGCCGGGTGATCTCCTTGGGACCGGGAACTGGGGGATCCTTCACCTGGCGAGGAACATGTGCTACAGCTGGTGCCATATGTCCTCTAGGGATAGGACCCTTCCGCTCGTCCCCCGTGGGTTTGTCATTGTAGTGCAGCACACAGGGCTCGTCTGGAGCCTTGTGCAGCACAACCTGCCTTTTCTCCTCCTCCTCCTCCCACCTCCCCCCAGCTATTTTTGGTTTGTTGCAGGCTTCATTCAGCAGCCTTTTGTGTAACTCTCCTCTGCCCTTGGTCATTAGCTTCATACTACACTCTCGGGTGTGATAGACCAACAGCAATCCAAAGGCAGCAGCCAGTGAGCTCAGGCAAAGGGCTGTACTCGTGCCCAGTTGAAAGCAATAGAAATCTGGGGCCCAAGGAAGAGAAAATCTTAAAAACTGAAGTATTTTTAAAACGTTTCAATCAAATACTCACCAGTAAACACACATTTTACAAAAAGGTCTGTTAAGAAGTACAGCAGTCTACATCAAAAACCAAGACTTCAGTTAAATGGGTTTCTAAACAAGATCAAAAAGCACTTAGGACTCTTCAATGATAATTTATTTGTTTCATGGATGTTTTAGATGGGCAAATCCTACAGCCCTGAAAAAAGTAAAATTCTTACAATTGAGATTAGAGAGGAATAACTGACGATCAAGACTTCTGTAAGCCAAGAGCTGCAGGAAGATGGCTGAGAAAATGGCTGTTGCCTTAAAGAGCTCATATTAAAATACAAGGCACCACAAAACCACTGAGATGGGGGAAAAGTAGAAATTTCCATACTTCCCTCCAGGAGGCAAGAAAGGTTATGTATATTATCTCAAGTCTCAGTGGAGTTTTGGAGCAAGCCAAGAACTGAACCCAGACTTTTCAGATGCCAGTCTGGACTTCTAAGCTCTTTCTCTGGCCTTTCAGGTCACCTTTACCTATGTGATAGGCGATTAAAGCCCACAGCTATTTGTTTGGGTCCAGCTGGCTGCAGATATTCTGGGTCTGCTTCTCCTAGAGATGCAGAGCAGAAACACTTTTTGGCACCTGTACACTTCTGCTGAACATGAGACCCTATCCCATCTCCACAGTCCAAGGAGGCTCAGTGGGCAGCTGTGCCTACTGCCACCCATAGCTCTTATGCTGGGAAGCAGTGTTGATGTCATTTGCTTCAGGACATGAACCCTTCTTTTCCTGTCTTCTGCCTCTTCCTGCCTACTCACCAACCCTGGTCACAGGCTCTAGTTTTAATTCTTTTCCTGGCTCCCCAAGGAAGGTATCTCATGTTCATGAAGATACACCACTCCTCATTCTCCTTCCTGTCTCATTTATTTCTTTCTCTGTCCCATGCAGAACATAAACCGTATGAGACCTGGAAGCACTCCTTGAAGAGACTGAAGATCACTGGACAAACAAGTGCTGCTCTAGCGCCTGTAGATTAATACCCCATGGCTTTGTCAACAAGAGGGAAAAATCAGTGTCCCACAGATTAGGTGGGAAAAATCAACCAACAGACACAAATGATAGAGCTCCTCCTATGTGCAGAAGGAGAATCAGTATCAGCATCAGCTGGGCTTCTGTCAAGCAAGGCTGGGGTGGAGGGACACATGGCCTTTTGGCCCTCTGCAAATACATATTTTACAAAAACTTGGCAAAATGTCCAAAATGTTTTCTAGGAATACTTGCCCCTGATAGGGTGCTAAAGGAGAAAAACAAGTTAATGACAGTGTCAGGACAGCAGGCCACAAGCAATCCATACAGTGCTGCCAAACCCAGGTGTAAAGAGCACAGGCCATCCCAGGAAGCAATGAATGTGAAGAAAAGGCATGATGTGGGCCCAGTGTACTACTGATGGACCACCCTCACCATCCACAATACTGTGGCCAGCAGGGAGAATGTGATTCTTGGATATTGAATTGCAAAATCTTGAGTAGGATCCAGATTTTGAATGAAAGACTCCAATCTATTCAACTTTCCCAAAAAAAGCTGAGAAGTGACAGCTTGGGGTACAGAGGGTAGTTATGTCCTCCACCTCAAAAAGGAGGAAGAAAGCAAGCCCGTATCTTCCACAGAGAAGCTCCATACATCCAAACGGCTCCTTCATATAGACAATAACCTTCTTTGCTTTGTTCCTGAGCTTGTATCAGTCCATCACAACTATCCAGCTGGGCAAACTCTCTGCTTTGTCAGATGGATCCCAGCTGTTCCTAGCAGGTCTCAGTCCTCAGAGTGGGTTCCATAGTTGTCAACGCCTGATTCCTGATTCCAGGTGTTTACCCATTGAAGCTCTGTTCCTTCCCAAGCCCTTCTCTTCACTCATGGAGACCAGGCATTGTGAGCATAATGGCTTAGGTTCCAACTAAAGACACACTGTTTATACACACTGTTAATTCAAACTCAGTGCTTCCAAACCTCAGAACAGAATTCAGATACACAACTCCCTTTCTGCCCAATAGGATTTGTGTGGTTACACTTTGGCAGATTTGAAAATACTCACACACACATAGAACAGAACACATGGACACAAGTATGAGGACATCTGAGAATGTCACTGTTTGTGGTTATTCTCTAAGTCCACTGGGACAGATACCTCATCTCTCAGTGGTTTCAAAGCCAAGTAGGACTTTTTTGTACACTGTAAAAATAAACAGTCTTCTATGAAGAACTGCTGAAAAAGGCCCTGGAAAACTGCACCAAGAATCTTTCTGATCCTTGTAAGTGCCACTGGCAAACTCATTTCTATGGTGGTTTTCTCTTAAAAAGGTCCAGTAACATTTTCTTTCTGTCATGGAGTAGCATGTCCACTCTAATGAGTTACTGCTTTTTAGTAGTTGCCTGCTACCTAGTGGTTTACACATACCACTGGCACAAGCAAAGAAGAACATTTAAAGCAAAACTTCCAGACAAAATGAGAGCATGGAAAAGTGCTGAACCATGGCTCTCTTTGCTTCCCTGTGCTATCTAAGCTCTCTCTTCTCCCTGCCCTTCCTACCTCTACTCCTTTATTTCCCATCTTAACGGAGTGACAGAATTGTTGGGGTTGGAAGTGCCCTCTGGAGATCATCTATCTAGTGCAACCTGCCTGCCCGGGCAGGGTCACTTGCAGCAGGTTACACAGGCATGCATCCAGGTGGGTTCTGAATATCTCCAGTGAGGAAGACTCCACGACCTTCCTGGGCAGCCTTTGAGCCTTTTTTTCACCCATATCTTCCTGCAAAAAAAAAAAACCTAAAAACAAACCAACAAAACGCTCTGATCTCTGTACATCATTTGGCCCATGCTGCTTGTCACTAAGCAATAGCCCTGGAAGATAAATGCCAGTGTCTTCAAGTCAGACATATGCACACAGGGACAACTTGCTTTGGAAATAAAATCCACAGTAAAAAATCCTCCCTGAAGGTCACCTCTCTGCCAAGCTGCTCTCTCTAACCAATGGGCTAGGGAAAAGCTACATAACACTCTCTCTGCAATTCTGTGGTAGCATATCCATTACAGATTTCACAGAATTATAGAACAGACCACATTGGAAGGGACTTCAAAACATTGTCTGGTCCAACCATTCAAGGAAAAAGAGCCTAGATGAGATTATCTAGCACCCTGTCCAACTACATCTTGAAAACCTCCAGCGATGGGGACTCTACCACAACCCATGAACGGTTGTTCCAGTGAATGATTGTTCTTAATGTAAACAATTTCCTTCTGTGTCAAGACAAAAACTCTGCCAGTGCAGCTTACACTTATTTCTCCTTGTCTTTTCCATGGGACTCCTCAGGAAGACAGTCACAGTTCTCTTTAGTGAATGTGTCTCTGCAGCACCAGTAGCTGATGAAAGTGGAACCTGCTCATTAGGAGCTCACAGGTACCGGTGACCCCTGGATGTCTTGAAATGGGAGAAAGAGTGTGGTCCAGTTGTTGTACCACCAAGAGATGATGTGATGGGACACAATGCTGGGGGAGGGAATTGAAGCCAGGAGAAGGGTGAAACACATGTAAGGAGTTGTGGGCACCACACAAGCCATGGAATGCCATCTGCTGCCGTCTGGAGATGATGTGAGCTCTGTGAAGGCCACGACGCTTGGGTGTCTGCCTCTTAGAGAAGAAAAAGCAGGAATGAGCTCAGTGCTGCTGCATCTACATCTGGAGGAAAGGCGCAACAGCAAATCCCACAGCTGATACAGCAGCCCAATCTCTGTATCCAGCATGCCCATTCAGGTGGCACCAGATCCCTGGCAAGGCCATAGAGTGACTGATGCAATAAAGGTAGACAATTTCAGCAGAAATTAAACCTCCCTGAGTTCCAGCTCATCATGCGAGATAAGATGGGCTGGATGCAAGTAGGCCAAATTTCTGATTAGAATCAGTTCAGCACTGTAGGTCTGGTGGAGTAAAATAAAAACTTACACAATTCAGATTTTGGAACAATATGTTTTATTGAAAAAACAGGAAAGCAGGAATAAATTCACTAACTATGCCTACTGAGGATAAGTCCATTAACTACATATTAACTATTTGTGGGATACAAGTGCATTATCTACCTATTAAATACTTACACATGGACTACTCCTTATTTAAACAGAGTCTCTCATCAGGCATTAGCCCCCACAAGCTCAGCTCTGTCAGTTAGGACACGTCTCCTGGCTGCAAGCAGTTTTTTGAGCTGATGTTGCAGCCCAGCGTACTGCTGCATGGCCTCTCTGTGGGCGTCCAGGTCATGTGTCAGAACTAGCTGGGTGGTTCAACTCTTTGCAGGTCTGGTGGCAAACTGATCTCTCCAGGAAGTCTCTGGTTGCCTGTGACGAAGTGGTCAAGGCGTTTCTTGTCCAGGGAGCAGCGCAGGTAGTCCAAGATGTCCACCACACCCTGCAGGAAATCCTTCCTGCTCCACTGTGACAGAGGTCTGGTGTCCAGGAGGTGCATGACCACAGTCTTCAAGCCATAGGTGGAAAAGCCTGTGCCAAACAGGATGCAGGTAAGGAGCCGCAGGCATTTACAGTGCCAGCTGTCCTCTGGGGCCTGCCTGGCCACGTGCATGAAGAAATTGGCCTCAGCCACAGTGTAAGTCTCATGCCAGGTTATGCTCGGCATGAGCCCTGTGGGCTTACTGCTGACAAAGATGTCTGAGTCACCTTGCTGTACCCCAAACAGCATCTCTATCACAAAGCTTTCCTTGCCCTTGCTCAGCTGCATCTTGCACTAGCAGCTGGAGGGCAGCAACATTAAATGCCAGTGGTAGGACTGAAGCAAAAGCATCCATTCTGCTCTCACCAATCAGTACAGCCAGCAGGCAGTTTTCTCCACATCCAGGTAGGGTCCAGTGCAGAGGGTGTGTAGGAAGCTGGGCTCCTGATTTCTGCTCCGCTCCTTCTTGGAGTGGTGGAGGGAGCACAGCATGGTCTTGTTGCCCAGCTGCTCCCTCATGCAGGTGCACTCCAGGTCGACATGGACTCGAAAGTTCCTCCCTGATATTTTTGCTCCACTGTCCGGTTCCAGGTGGAAGGCATGCCCTGCAGGGGCACTCAGGGGTACAAGCACATGTACACCACACCCTCTGCACGCGGACTCCAGCCTTCAAAGGCGCTGTCTACCCCGATGGCTCGTTGCAGAATTGGGTAGAAGTGATTGGATGAGTCGTGTCCAAAGGCACATGTGAAGTTGTCCATCAGGAGAGTTACCATTGCTGCCTCTTCCTCATTTCCATCATCTATATTGTCTTCCTCCACATTCACATAGTTGTTCCCTTTTCCAGCTTTTGTGTCCTCACCACCTTGTTCTTTCATTTCCAACATTGTCTTTTCCAGATGTGCCGGCATTGCTGCTGCCTTCATTGCCATCAGCATTGTTGTCTTCCTCCCTCCATGTTTGCCAAGGTGATTTCTACTTCTTTCTTTGCCAGAGCATTGTTTCCTTTATCACTTTTACTCTTGTCCATGTTGCTGCTGCAGTTCTTCTCTTGGCCACTGCTCTCTGGCTCACAGCTCCTTTACGGGAGGATAAAGCACAGCACCAAGAGAAGGACCAGGACTGCAGCAACGGCCCAGAATGGCCATTGCTGCAAGGCAGCCCAGAGTGTGGCTCCCCAGGAGCCAGCACTCTCCTCCTGGGTTGCCTGCTCCAGCTCCTGCAGCAGCCGAATCATCTGCTGCTCCCAGTACTTGGAGCAGATCTCCATGTGCAGGTGTGTGTCCTTACCCAGCCCATCCCTGACTGCCTGCGGGTACTGGATAAGGCTGTGCACAAGCCAGAAGAGGAACATGATGGCTGCCATGGCTTACAGTGGGAGCAGAGAGAGAGGAGGAGGGGAGCTACTGGTGTGGAGGTGGGGATAGGACACCCAGGGACGTGGGGGCAGGAAGGAGAGGGAGCCAGGCAGCTGGCAGGCACCAAGGCCCAGCCAGAGCCACGGCCACAGCAGCAGCCACAGCAGTAGCAGTAGCAGCAGCACCAGCCACCCTGTGCTGTGCCCAAGGAGCTCCTGCAAGGGGCTGGGCCCTGGATGCAGGATGGGAAGCACTCTCACGGATACCCGAGTTTGTGCTCCAGCTCTTGTCCAGCACAGATTCTGGTTTGTATGCACACTTCGTGCTCGCCCAGGTTGGACTGGGGCAGCGCTGCCTGCTGGTGTTGTTTCTACCTGCCCTCCATTGTGATGTCCCCTGTGATGTCAATGTCCCCTGTGATGTCACAGACACCAGAAACAGCACAGCCAGGCCAGCTCCACCCTTTGCCCCCACCCCAACTCAGCCCCTCAGAATGGCCTTGGGCAACAAAACCCTGACACCCACAAAATGCAGACCCACCACTATGGAATGGGCCCCCAGGGCTTCCCTTTTCAAGGCAGGATGAAGCCCCCACAAACCCTTGTCAAATATAAAACTGGATGACGTGACCCAGTGATGCTTTGTTCCTTGACATCCCCTGCAAGGAGATAAGATTGGTTCCTTTGGTGCTCACCCATGTGCTTGTGGGGGTGCTCTTGGGGCCTTAGATACAAGGCCCTACATTTGATACAAGGCCTCAGGTTTGATACAAGTCTCAGGGAGGACACAGGCAAAGGCAAAGAGACACCTCTGCCACCTCTTTTGGGAAGGTGTCTCTGCAGCACCAGTAACAATACAAGCGATACAAGCACACAGTACACCATACCCTCTGCACAGCGACTTCAGCCTTTAAAGGTGCTGTCTACCCTGATGGCTCACTGCAGAACTGGGTAGAAGTGATTGGATGAGCCGTGTCCAAAGGCACGTGTGAAGTTGTCCATCAGGAGAGTTACCATTGCACAACCTCTCTCCAGGACAGGCCACTGCCCACACTTCTCCACAAGCCTTCCAAGCTTGCTTACAACATCCTGCACATCCTCTTCATTTGCATCACATTTCTGTCCTTCGTTTCCAGCAGCATTGTTCTTCTTCACATCCGCATTAGTGTTTACTTCTTCATTTTTGCCCTTATTGCATTTTTTTTTCACCATGTCCAGCCTCTGTCTTCCTTTGTGCCAACATTGCCACCTTCTTCCTCATTTCCAGCCTCAGTTTTGCCTGTGACGACATTCTCATCATCGCTTACTTTTCCAGGATTTCCATCCTTATTGCCTTCTTTTTCTTCATTTCCAACACCATCTTCGTTTGCACCGGCTTTGCTGCCGCCTTCTTAATTTCCATTCTCACTGTGGTCTCTCTAACCATTCTGCTCAGCTTCTCCAGCCTAGGATTGACTACAAGATCAGAAAGTATGTCAGGTTGGGTTTTTCCACTTTCACCCTCACTGAATCAAGTCTGAACTGTTCTTGATGAAACTGTAGCAATGCCAGCTGCACAAGGAATTCAAGAAGAAGAGGTGATGATTCCATTCACAAGCAGGGTTTCAGAGATCTTTGATTTTGGCTATCTTTATAAATGTGGATTCCTGTTCTGAGAAAGTTTGATTGGTTGGCCTGAAGTCAAGGGCAGGTGGGGCTATACCATATTAGCATTTTCTGAAAAAGGATCAGGCCCACAGATTGAAAAGGGTGAACAAAACAACGACCATAACCCCAAATCAGAAGTCAAATTTTAAAGCAGAACTTTTCCACTTCCTATTAGCTTCCGTTTTTAAAAACTGATGAACCTCCCTGGGCATCGTTTTTACCTTACACGGCACTGCTTGCTTTGCAGCTGTCTCAGGGTACAAAACACATTTTAAAAGAGAGCCTTAAAAAATTAGGGCAATTTGCAACATGACAGACTCTTAAAAGACAACAGTTGTGCACAGAGAAGGTACTAGAGAGCTCAGCTTGGACACTTGAGCTATAGAAGCCCTTTGAGGATGTAAAGCAATATGCTGTTTTCCTTAGTCTTTGCAATGCCTTGCGAGATGACTTCATTGAACTAAGAAGTGTAAATGCTATTTCATATTTAAGTAGATGCTGCCCTATTGGTTTTTCCTTGGCATTGGTACTTCTTTTTGCAAATAAGTGCTGGTGAGTGATGGGTATATGAAATGGTACAAATCTTAATTCTTTTCTTGTTTGGTTTTCATTAATACCAATAAACCAACTTGACAGCCAAATAAAATACCATTACTTTTGCTTTGCCCCTTGCTGTCTGGATTTTATAAATGAAATGGCTGTAACTCTCCTAACAGCCTTGAAGCCTCAGGTCAGCAATTATCATAGTGATATCAGGATATTATTTTGGCAGAGGAATAGCTTTTCCGCTGTGTTTGATTAACTGTCTGCTATTTAAAAAGTAGAAAATAATTGTTTATCAGTTCTGTGTAAGTCTATGATGGAGCACTTAGATATTATATATGTGATGGTGAAGAATGTGAAATATGTAAAAATATGTAAAAAATTATACAAATATCACATCACTCTCTTCACCTCCACTCTCCTCATCCCACCATCGCTCAGAGATTCACCATCACATTCATGAAAATTAAAATATCCGGAGTATGTAGGCCAACAACTGTATGTACACAGAGACGGGTTCTCTTTAGACTATCTGTACAATAAAGTCCTCAAGGGTTAGTCTAATTGCATCACTGAATCTCTCTTAATGAACTTTTATATTCGAATTTATACCAGGATTCATTATTTCCTTCAACTCAGTCCAAGAATTACTGAGTACCCTGTGGAGGGTAACAGCATCAGTAGCCTGACTGCACCACATTTTTCTTTGCGTTTCTCTGTGATACTGGGAAAAACAAAAAAAAACAAACAAAAAAAACCCAAACAAACAAAAAAAAAAACAACAACAAATTATTCCAAAAGGCATTTATTTCTTTCTTGTACATTAATTAAAAATAAAATCGTACACAAATACGGAATCACATACTGAAATATATCATCTTAATTAATAAATCAAGCATTTTTTAATGCAAGCTATAAAAATAGAAATTTCCTTTTGGACCCATATAATATTCTTGCAATATTCCTAAAAATGATGTTAAAATAAATAGTTTTTCCTTAAAAAGGGGAAGTGCACATTGCTTAACCAGACTAACATAAGTAATTCAGTGCAAATTCCTGAAATAGGCATTCAGATTACATTACCTTTCATGTATGATTTCTAAATAGTTAACAGTTCAGGTTTTTCATATTCTGGAACAGTTGAACAGAATCAGTTGAAAAGAAAGTTAAATAAGCTATTGTCTCTGTCTTAGAATTTAGTTTTCAGCAAGGTCATAATAAACTCTTTTTGGAGCTCTTCTTTACCTGAAGTTAGGCAAAATTTGCCAGAGTTGATGTAAAATATATGTTTACTTTTTACCTAGAACACTTCAAACACAGTCAAGCACTACTGAATATTTTGATCATTTGCTTTAGGTGTCTGTGAACTGGGGTCACAGTTGGAATTTACAGAAGTAAACATTCATTCTGTTCAAAATCCTGTCAATTATTACTTTAAAAGAGTTTTCTAGCAAAAAGTTATATATTAATGGTAGTTTGATAAACAGGTATTTAAGTTAAGAACATCAGACTGCATCTGACACAAATCACTTCAGGATCTCATTAGCATCCACTTTCTGCATGGTTTATGTAAACTCAGGCTGACATTTTGGTTGAAGCTCACTCCACAGAAAGCGTCACATTAACAAAAAAAAGGATAATTAGGTCTTTTTTTTTACCTGAAAGATTACATAGGTTTTGGTTTCGTTCTTAACATAAGATGTATGTGTTAATTTATACATGTTTGTAAGTTTTAAAGCCCTTAGAATAAAAGAAGTAAAATAAAAAATACAGCTTCTCCATCTGCCCTTGTAAACACACAACCTAGCCGAAGATTTAGCACTTAAGAGTCACATTGTCCACACAACCCAAGCTGGGTGACAACTTCTGTATAACAGGTCAGTGTTGGACAAAATCGTGTAAATCAAACTCAGTTAAATTATTTTGAAAATTGTAAATGTCCTAAAAAGAGTTAACTTTGTTTATTTTTCATTTTGCTAGATTTTATGTCTGAACATTGGTCTTCTAGTCCAAAAAGGCCACTTTTCTGAACTTGGATAGATTTTGAAAAAGAAAGAAGAAAATTGCATACAACATATTTTGCTATACAGCTTCTACTACTTGTAATTATGGTCACTAAAAGTATACATTCCATTAAAAAAACGAGTACAACAACAACAAAAAAAATCATAGAAAATCAAGTATTTAAGACTTGGTCAAGAATGCAGTTGGTCTGACCTTGCAAAATACTTAGGCAGGTGCTTAATTTTAAGCATATGAGTCAATGTGCCAAGAGAGATTTTATGGTGAACACTAATGCACAAATACTAGACCGGCTCTTCCACTTCAGATAAGCATGGATGTAAGTGCTTTGCTGGATATGGATCAGGATGCTCAGCACCTAACAGGACTTCAGGCGCTGATCCAGCAAAGCACTTACCCACACGAACAACACGGCTGACTTTAGGATCACTGCTCATGTGCTTAACATTAGGCATGCTTGTAAGTGCTTTCCTGGAAAGGCCCGATAGACCAATCGTGTGTAAGCTATAAAATTTGAAGCAGTGTATGTTTAACACACCGCATATTTAACAATGTTAATCTGCTGAGATTTGCTTTTTCTTGGAACCGGGCATGTCCAACGTCAAGCATTTATTTTTCAGAAAGTGCGTAAAAAAAGCCTTTAAAAGCAGCTCTGTGATTATGGCAAGTTAAAATAATATTAGTGAGTCTCCTTATGTTCCTTTCATTTCTTCTTTGCACGTCTCTTCTCAGGCATCTACAAAGGAAAGAGAAAACCCTAGTCAAAAGCATTACTCTATTCAAATAATCATCCATGCATTTAATTTTCCTCTAATAAACATCATGTCAGATGCAAATGAACACCTGAAAACAAGCACACTGAACCCTGCCAGATTTCAGATCTGGATGTAAGTTGTGCCAACTATGCCACCTTTTCCATTGAAAAATATTCAAATCACCAATGATCCCTTCTACAAATAGAACTAAGTTTATTACTTAAGGCTGAAAATGATGCACCAGTTCAACCCTTACATATCCCTAAGTCGGTGCTTGTATTTCCATGTTTTCCATGCCCACTGATGTCAATCCATTTGCTATGCAAAGTCTAAAAAAGTGAAAATGTAAGAGCTGTTTAATCGCAAATAAACAACTATAAAAGCATCACAACTCATCAGATATTTAAATGAACATGTAGAGATGTCATGTTAACCCAGAAAAAGAAATAAAGTAAGACCACATTTCCATAATAGTGCTGGCATATTGTTCCATACTATGCTAAGCAAGGAAGAAATAGCAAAGCAGCACTTCATAATGACCTACTGCTACTGCTGGCCAGGCAGAGCAACTAAATTTAAATCCTTATTGTGGTAGGAAATATTGTTTTATGCACTTGGCACCATATGCTCTTCATAACTTCTTACAGCTACATGTTGAGGAAGTTTCAAAGTTACTAAATGTATTTCATGCTTTCCTAAAGGGAAAAGGAGTTTTTGTTTTCATGTGCAAGCTCTAATGGCTTTTGGAAATGGCTTATTTTTTTTGTCATGCACGAATTCCTGCTCAACCAAAAGCACAGTCACTAATAAAATTACTATTGTGGTAAGTTACAGCATAGCTGACAGCTGAAGTCGAGATGTGGCACAATGCATCCCTGCACAGAGGAAGAGCTCTAGACTTCGTCCTTGAGCACAGCAGCAGATGTGAAAGTCATGTACAGAGCAAGAAAAAATAAAAACTGGTACCCCAGATCAGAAGTCAGCACAAAGGCCTCTCATCTCTAACAGACTTGTTCTCTGTTTGTCCCAAATTCTGACCATAGAAACTATGACGTTTTCATAGAAGATTCTTGAACAGTTCAGTCAATGAAAAGGCACATTTGCAAAATTTATATCACGAAACTTTTGAACTGTTAAAACCCAAACCCCTAAAATTAGCATATTTAAATATCCAGAAGAGCTTCTATCATGTATCTGTTCTGCCTCATAATTCCTGTTTTTAACATAATTCTCTCCCATTCTTGGTTTTCCAACCAACATCCATCCCATGCTTGTCTGCTTTCTCAGTATCTTCGAGTGCTCAGAACTGGCTTTCCATTAATAGACACACAACTCCTTTCTTCTACCAAAGCACTCCCAAACGTGTTGCTTACTGCACAAAACTTCTTCCGTTAACATAACAGAGCCTGTTCTTTTTAGCATAGCATTATCCTGCATTTTTGAGTGGTGTTTTTCAAAAGTTGCCATCACTTCTGCACCCCTTCTCCTCCCACAAATTTGGGAGGTTGAATGTTTTCCAAAATTTAACCCTTCCTGTTCATAACCAGAATTGCTCATTCTGGGCTCACCCAACACTAGTTATTACCAGAGATAATAATTCTATAGATTTCCAAGTATTTTCCTCTGTCTCAGATTCCAGTTATGCTGACCCTCTGCATTTACAAACTACATCCAAAATTTTGTAAAAAACACCAGTCTGAAAGGCATACAAAACCCAACAACTACTACGAAACTGCACAGAACACACAGCAAGGCTTCTCTTTAATTTCTGGTTGGAAGAGAGTGCCCTGGATCTTTTTAACCTAACACATACCATTGTAATCCAAGAGTTGTAAATGGTAGCAAATCTGAAGTGGAAAAATGGCATAGCTACTCAAAAAGGGGAGATTCCTAATTTGTCTGAAATTCACATTATCAAGGGATGCAAGCAGATTCTCTACTGAGCTGAAGTAGCAAACAATGATGTGTTCTAAGAGTATCTTTCAAAAACACACATTGTGGCTGATCCACAGTAATGACTAAGTACAACAACTGGAGGGTGACACCGAGTATTGTGCAGAACTGGCTAGATCTGTAAAAATGATCCTTGTGACTCCATCTCATTTTCAACTCTGTGAATCAGGGAAGCTGCAACATCAGCTATCCCTATAAATATACAGGAAAGCTCTGTAATGACGAAAGAACACAGAAAAGAGTGGGTAGTGCATTTTAAGTATCAGTCCTACCTTGTGCAAAACTTCATGAAACTAAACCTTATCTAAGACACTCATACTTAAGCTTTTGAATCCAGCTCCAAATAGGATTCTTTTAAAAAGCACCACCCATTCTTGCCTTTAAATCAATGTTGCCCTGATTATTTTCGTAATGACCTCTTGATCTTGGAATTAAAATACATAAAAACACTCCTATATTGCTATGTGCTAAGAGATTTATCACGAAAGCCAAAGAGACGCCATAACTCTTTGAGGATCAAAATTTATACACAGAAAAATACCAAAACTGCTTTAAAAATGCACTGAAAGCCAACCTAACTCTTGAAACATACGGCAAATACAGCAAGTACAAGTTTGTTACACAAAGCACTTTATTGCATTACATGTACATTGACATTCATTGCCATTTGTTTCCAGCACATTAAAAATAACGCAAATCCCACTACAGACAGTATCTTTGTCTCGATAAAATGCCACCAATGGCAACACTTACATCAGCACTTGTACTTGGGTCAAAACAAAAACGCAATGATGCCATCCTACTCTCATGTAATACTGGGTAAAAAAATCTTCATAAAGTCTCAAAAAATAATGCTCCTTATGAATTAAAAAAAACCAAAAACATCAAAGAAGGGCATGTTTTCAGCCCAGAATGAAGTGCAATGGACAAAACTCTGCAGTGGTCCTTGACTGGGCTTGCTCTAGATGGAGCAGCAGCGCAGGATGGTACCCTGCCAAGCCTTGTTTCTCAGCTCACAGCACCATGTTAATGCAGCTGGGCAATCTTCCCAGTTCAGGCTGGAATATCTGATGTCATGGTACTGCCTTGTCCCACTAAGGCCCACAACAGCTTCGTGCCCTGCCAGCTCATAGACCTCTCTATCACACTCCACCATGTACCCAGACATGCCCTGCATACACTACACTAACAAAAAACTCCAGGAGACATCTTTAGCTTAACATGAAAACAACCACTGTACAAAATTCTTTCAGGAACAAGTCTTTATTTTGATGGTTTAGGTTTGGAACTGAAGAAAGCAGAAATGGATTTCATTCCACTCTTATCAACTTTGGCCAGAGCCTTCTGTGCTGCAGACATCTTGGTGTTTGCCTGTGAGTGAAATGATAAAACAGAAACAGTTAAACAGCATCTCCATGGGGGGGACATGGGCTACAAACTCCTAAATACAGAAGAGTCAAGTAATAAGCTGAACTGCTTTTTTAATATACAGCAGTAAAGATAATTATATGTAGGCTTTGAATTGTAGGAGAAAAACCTTAAAAAACAAATTTGAGATTATTCAAACTGAAGAATACTTGCCATGAATTACAACCTCAGACAAAGAAAACCAACTACAAGGACAAGGAGGTGAAACATCTTTCCCTTCTGCAGAATGAGGTATCCCAAATCAAACGTTTACTTTGGGATAATCCCTGAGTGTACATTAAGAAGAATAATGCATGCAATGTAACAGATGCATTCTGTACCCTCCAACTCAATCTCATGATTATGCTGTCAGCAGGCTGAATTACAGACTTGCATTACAGATGATGAATAATTCACACTGATTTACTATCAAAGACTCTATGCACAGTGAAATAAAAGGAAAAGAGATGGAAAAACTAGGAATTAAGACGGTAACTAAAATTTGCAAAGCACTTTTGAGGCCACTGGGACAACTTCCCAGACTTCTACACCTAAAACACACTTTATAAGCCACATTTTATAAAGCTGACCTATTTTCTTTCTTATATGTTAAAGCATTATGTTTTACATCTCTAGCTGCTTTCCCTATTAAGAAAACTTTGCATTGACCTTTCTTTATGATACTCCTCAGTCTGCAGGACTTCACAATTACAATACTTGGGATTAGCTAGATGGCTACGGATAGGATGGAGATAGGCAAAACCAGTATGATTGTCTGTGTTACTCTACAAACAAAAACACAGCCAAAGTATTTGAAAAATAGTAGTATACTGTACAGAGTCCAAGGGCTATCTTTTCTTTCCCAGATTCTCTCATCAGTGTGCTTCATTATTTCAGAAGTAAATCATATTTAATGTTAAAATGAATTATCTCTCCTCAGTTTATTTCTATCTTAATGCTGAGTTCAAAAGCCATAGATAGATAATGGGGGAAAGGAGAGAAACATGCATATTTTAAACTATTTATCACCTTCACTTAGGGAACAATCCTCTTACTTCAAAACTAGAATATGTACTGAATACAAAAAAATTCTGGGTGTTTGGGGTGAGGAAGGAATGCATCTGTCACCAGCTGCTTCTCTTTGCAAAGGGATAACGAGTAGTCAGCATTAGACTGAAGGTCACAAGACCAGCACAGCGGGCCTTTTTGGTTCCCCACGGATTGGAAGAAGATTCATTTTCTTTCAATGTTCAGAGAAATAAGCCAGTGCAAGCCTCACAACTTTGGCACACACAGAAAGGATCTATTTCTTTTCACATCTCTGTTGCTCTCCCAGGAATAGTACAGTGGCAGGCACCGCTGGACTCAGATTTGGATTTGCCTCCAAACATGCGTTGGAGCTGGCAATCAGTAAGTTCTGTGTTGATTTAACTTCATTAAGTTGACATAAGTAAGTGCACAAGCTATATTTCTAAGTAAAAATAAAGCCAGTCCTAGCATCCCTTGGAATTTAAGTAAATGCTGCCATCTTCATTTCTTTTTCAAGTAACTGAAATTTAACAGTGGCTATCACTAAGCCATAGGATTTCTCATCTAAAGATCTCAAAGAGCTTTGCAAACATTAGCTGAGCACCTTAAGATGTGTGTCTGAGTCTGCAAGGCTCACTGGAATGTCCACTGGTCCAATACAGCCCAGCAATAACAGCACACAACAGTTCAGAGCAGGAAATTAAAACTGTCAGTCATATTAAATCTGAATGAGAAGTTCAAAGAGATATAACTACAGATATCAGATAATTTTGTATCTGTTTTTGTGATGTGTTTTGAAGGAGAAAGTTAAGCACTCTGTGCTAATAGTGTATATTAATGTGTGCTTTAGCAAAACACGTATGAATGCAAGGCTTGCTTACCTTTTTGGTTTTCAGATTGTCGCTGTTAAATTTAGTATAGTCTTCTTCTGGTTCCACAGGGACATCTGACAATTTCCTTTTCTGAAATGTTAGAGTGAGGAAGTTGCTCTGTCAACCACTTTTATGATGTACACACATGGAAGTTCAAAGCTTTGGCTTTAAAATGTAACCATAGCACCAAAATAGGACTGACAATCAACTGAAGAATCTGCAGCAAGAGTGGAAGATTTCTCTCTGCAATCATCTTCTTTACATGTGAATATAAACCATCTTTACAGCATTCAGAAGAGATCATACAGTGCCATGGGAAGCATTTTCTTCCCAGCTTTCTGAATGACTGTTAGAAACTAGCTATGATTGCGCCTTTGGTGTCAGTCTATTTAAAGAACTTTATGGAGCAGCTGTTTGAAGTTAGTGCCTAACAGTCAAGGAACTGTGGTGCTCATGATAACACAGACCTGTGCAGCAATTCCAGTGTTGCAGCTATCTGCCAACACAAGTGGATCATCATCTAGTCTGTTGTCTGTTTGTTCACAGCCTTTAGAATTAATTAGTTTTACAGGCTGGCAACAGTGAAACACTGCCATAGCTCCGCTGACTTGCTTCATTGCTTGAATCTAACAGTGTTTTAAGAAGTTTGACTCTGCATGTGCTGTGTGCCTTCTAACTTCAGAAATAATGCAAGTGAACAGTTCTCAGCACTTCACATGATCAGGCCGTAAAAATGAATATTTCTTTCCATAAACTGTGAGCATGTGTTTAGTTTAAAGGTGAAAACTTTCTGGTATGTTTCCAAAAGGGAAAAAAGTATGTTGTATTTTACAACACTGCATTTTTATTATTATTATATATCTGATATTACTACCCTGTCCTTAATATCCTGTGAAATCTAGACCGTGGCCTTCCCAGCTTTTGTGCCAAAGAGTGATTTTGCAAGCAACTTGGATGGTACCATAGATTTTAAGATCCTGTTTTATTCATTTTGTTTATGGTGCTTGTGATATCTCTCTCTCTCCCCCTCCTTCTCTCTCTCTGGCACAGAAGCCAGGTCTGCAGCTTAGATTTCTCAGCTCTTAGAACCAGATCCAACTTCAGCCTTTTCTTTTGATTTCAATGGAATCTGGATCAGCCTCCTTAGGAGGCTGTTTACTGTGCTGTGATTACATTTTCAAATGACAATCTAATGAATAATTACTTTTTTCCTCTTTTTGGAGTCTGATAAACAAGTTTTTAAAACTTACAACAAAAATGTTTGCATTTCAGCAAAACATTTGCTGTTTAGTTGCAGCAAAGCCTACATATTCTTCGTAAATATCTCTCATCATCTGCCAATGGCCAGAGTCCCTGTGCTGACAAACTGGACAGTGCGATGATTACGACACAAGATCAACAGCTTACAATTAATACAAAGAACATGCAATTTTGATTTAATCACAAAGATTAAATCACAAAGTCCAGGCTGCACCCAGTTTGCTCTTGTTCAAGAGAGAGAATGTGTTGTTGCTTTTCTGCTAATCACTGAAGTTTCTACATCTCTCCTCTCTTCAGAGTTTAACGTAATTTCTAAACATGCCATTACTTTTTAAAAACAGGAAATACATGTTAGAACCTTCATATTTTGCAATAATCATATATTATGTCTCTTAATACACCTCGCCCTCATGAAGAGAACTGTCAACACAAGCAATTAAAAATGGTCTGAAGGAGATTCATAGTTCCTGTGTATAAGCCTACCTTGCTCCTCTGAGATTGCGAAATAAAGGAATGTTTCAGTCTCTGAATTTATGAAGACTTAAACACAGAAACATCATACACACTCTGGTCAGTGCTCTGGAAATTAATCAGATCCTCAACAAGATCCCACTGCCCAACAACTGAACAGTTCTAAGCCTCATTTCCTCCATAACCAAACTGCTGAAATAAAACTGTTTTCAAAAATAGATTCCCAGAACTATCCCAACGGTATAAAAGCTGTTCGTACACAATATGGAATGTACATCACATGCAGTTTAATACAGTTGTTTTAACATGCTTATATAACTAATGACTATCAGTTGGCTCCTCATGTGCTTAATATTTCTTACAATGCATAAAGATAATTCTTAACTGAATCAAAGGGCCAAGTAACTGTGCAGCCAGAACAACTGTCCAGCCACATGGAAATAACATATCTATGGATACCCATTGGAGAACAAATGCTATTAATAACAGTAGGGCTCAATTATTCCTCTATGTGCTAGCTGACACGCTGCTTAACAGAACAGTTACTGAATCAGCCAGAAATGAGGTTATTTTAGACTTTGTTTCAGTAAGTAGCAGTGACATTTCAGGAAAGGCCAGGGTGGTAAGTAATCTCATTTCAGTAGACATAGGGTGCCTCAGTTCAAAAATAAATGGAAAGGATAATCAAAAGCGGGGTTATTGGTTCTAGGAGGGAAAACTTTTCACATCTTATGCCTTACTTGTCTGAGGCAAAGCAAAGGGACTTGATGTGTGAGGAAGACACTTGGAACGTAAAAGAAGAGACAGAAGAAGTGATTTTGGATCTTTTACTTTAAACAAGGTGAAAAATCTTGGAGGAAAGATCTTCTCAGACTAAACACTATAAAAGCGGCTCCTTGCTCACACAGATGCACACATATTCCATCATGCCCCACCCATGCCCCCAAAAATTCAACTGATACTTGGTGTAAGCAGAATTCTGCAATGGACGGGGGAAAAAAAGACGGGAAGAAATTAAGAAAAAAAAGATCAGTTTAGGGGTCAGGTAATATTGGGATTAAGTGAGAACTGCCAAAAAGTCAAGCTGAGTTAGATCTCGGAAAGGAAATGCAAACAAACGTTACAATGTTGTTTAGCCATAGAGGCAAAAAGGGAATTGACAAAGAGCAAGTGAAGCTGCTACACTGTAAGGATTGGACAGATATTAAATTAAGGTATGTGTGGACACAAAATGGAAGAAATCCTTTGCCTCAGTAAATCTTTTGCAACAAACATGAAGAGGTTAAGCACAGGGGCAGAAAAGAGAATAGAAATCACTCTATTCAAGATAGAAGTAAAACTCAATGTGCTGACCCAGCTGGAAGACCGCAGCAGAAATCACAGGATGAGAGGCAGAACCTGGCAAATGTTCTATCAGGCAGGGGCCATATTGCTGGAGAATAGCCAAAAGCCCATCTCTATGTAAGAAGGAAGAAAAAGTGATACTAGGATTCAGGACAACAGAGTGGGAAAAATGTGAAAGAAGAAAGAATAATTAAAGACAAAGAATAAATGAAACATAGAATCATAGAGTGGTTTGGGTTTGAAGGGACCTCAAAGATCACCTAGTTCCAACCCTCCTGCCATGGGCAAGGATACCTTCCACTAGACTAGGTGGCTCAGAGTCCCATCCATCTGACCCTGTACGTTTACAGGGATGGGGAGTTCACATCTCTGGACAGCCTGTTCCAGCGCCCCACCACCCTCACACCTAATTTAAACCTATCGTCTCTTTCAGCTTAAGGCCATCACCCCTTGTCCTGTCACTCCATGCCCTTGTAAAAAGTTTCTCACCCGTTCTCTTGCAGCCCCCTCTAGGCACTGCAAGGTGCTGTAAGATCTCCCTGGAGCCTTCTCTTCTCGAGGCTGAACAGCCCCAACTCTCTCAGCCTGTCTCAGCCTAAGAACTAAACCCAGGTAATGCCTACTAACTTGTCTTTGTTTTCTCAAATAGAACACATTTTCTGGAGACATAATGTGAAGGATTGCCAGGGGACTTGACATGGTGCCACTTAAGCAGCTGAAATTATAGAAAACAAATACTGCATAAGAAGTCTAAGACAGGTGAGAAATTTGGAAAAAGGGAAACAAAGGCAAATAAAGCAGAAAGGCACGTCACTGGATCAGATGGAGATTACTAGTTAATTGCTAATTAAAGATAATAGAATGTTAACATTTGCTGAATGTACACCACTGAGTAGCACCATGAATACCAAAAGAGCTTTTAAAACCGTGAAAACAAGCCAGGGAACCTTCAAGACTGGAAACATTAAAACCAAACTAAATGCACAGAAGAAGTAAAAGGTCATGTACACAGCAACTAATTGCACGAATTTCTAGTAAATCTGAGAACTGATCAAGTAAGAATTGCAGTGGAAAAAAACCCAAACCAACTATGTGTCTTAGCTATTCACAACACGACTGAGAGCCCTCTGGTACATCACACATGAAAAGAGGCAAATGGGATTCTAATCTGAAATGGCATGAAGTATTTCTGGTTAAGACAAGAAGGGAAGAATGTCATCATATTGTATGAGTAAAGGTTTTATCAGAAATAATTACACATTTTTCTGGTCACCTGCTTCGAAACAATTGAATTCATCGTGGAATAGATGTAAAGAAATGTTTCTACAATGAGGGAATGGAGAACCCATCTTACACAACCAAGTTGGCTTCCCAAAATGAAAACGCAAAGTATGTATGTTTTCCCTTTACACATTGAAAAACTAATATTAGGGAGGGAAAAAAGCCATTTCAATTTAAAAAAAAAAAATGATAAAGTTACCACGAAAGGGCAGGGGAATAAACTGGCCATGAATAAATTCAAGGTGGAATTTACAGAAAGGTTTCTGAGAATCAGAGGAATGAGGTTATAGAACACTCTTCCAAGAGAAGTAATGGAAATAAAAAGTCCTAATGAGACTTACAGTGAAGAATAGTCAGTGTATGAGAGATTATCCAATATGGTTGTCTGGGAATCCATGATCGAGGAGGTCCCTTTCAGGGTCCTCATAAATTATATATGAAAGAAAACCTATGAGGTCATATTGTCCCATCAACCTCAATAAAACTAAATAAGCAAAACACATATGAAAAGACTGTTGACCAAAATCATAAAATACGCCTCTCTTTTCCCCTGCCCTTTTTAAAATGGGAAAACCAAACAAAATATTCCTTATTCAAAAATATGAGTTACCTGGTAAATTTCTTGTGTTGTTTTAGACTTTTCACAAGGCCACCTTGTACTGTATTATACCCAGTGCTTGGTCTGGTCCAGTTTCAATAATCATTCAGACAAATTAACTTACAACACAACGTATCTATCAATATCGTAATGTTCTCCTACCTTCAGTGGTGGCTCTGGTGCTGGACTTCTAAGTTCTGGGAGCCTGCAGAACAAAAGATTTTAAATTATAAATTAAGACACAATGAATTGCACAACCTAAAGTTTGTAATTCCTTCTTCACAAAGGCTGCTTTGGTTATCAGCTACCTACATGCAGCAAGCACTTGCAAAAAAAAAGCAGCTCATGGACTCTGTATTTCTGACTTATGAAACTGTTCAGCTGTGGGCTTCAAGCTGCAAGCTGCACACTTTTCCAGAGGCCACCATAACAGAAGCCTCTGAACAGAACTGAACTGATGAATAGGTGCAGAGTTCCAGTGATGCTCTAAGCCAAGTCTGCTGCTGGCAGGGAACACCAGGATAAAGATGTTGGCTCACCTTCCACATATACATATAAACTAACACAGGTTAGATAAGTAAAGTCAAACCCCAGCAGCACTGCGTGAGTAGTGAAAAGGAAATAGGACTAGGGATGAGGACTCTGCTCCTGGCTCTGCTATTCATGCTTGACAATTCTGGACAAACTGCTTTAACTCTTTGGATGTTCTTCCTGCTTGCTTTAAAATAGGATACATTATACTCAGGGTTTCATCATGCAATGGTGGTAACAGACATATCCGATTTTAAAATTACATCTCCCCCAGCTCATGGTCTTTAACAACATAGGAAAGCCAGAAAGACATAATCTACATTTGAAAAATCCCATTTAAAGTGTGGCAAGTACAATCTCATTGTGTCATTCACTGCAACCTTGATGAACAAATCTCAGTATTCAACAGAAACAACCAAACAGACATCAATGCATGTCACGTAAATATGCATGTCATATCCACAGGCTGATAAAATACTTACCCGAAGTACTTTAACAACTCCTTACTCAGATCTTCTGAAATATATTCTGATATTAACCCATGGGCATACCGTACATAGTCTTCAGGAAGAGGACAAGGAGGGGGAAGGAGAAGAAAAAGAACATTTGTGTTATGTAGTCATGTTGCTTTGGCCATGTTGCATGTGCTACCACGAAGCAAAAGGTTGAATTAATAGTAAGAGACTTCTAATGGATACACTGTGATGCTTCTCTGTGTTGAGTAGTTTACTTATATGACACTTGTAGGTTTATTTAAAAAGTGAAGACTTACTATGCTCACTTTGTCAGCACATGTTATTAATATCTGCTGCATGTACTTTACAAAAGCTGTTCACTTTCTGAGAATACTAGATATCATGTATTTTTCCCGAAGAAATTAAATTTTAAGAACCTGCAAAAGTAAAAAGCTGACTCAACAGAACATGTAATCATTAATTTTAAAGCATCTGGATCTTACAATTATTTGGCAAGGGCTTCAGTACTAAAGAACATTTTCTGGCTTCAACTGAAAACAATTAGATGAGACAATGAGTCTATTTCAAAGTCGTACTTAATTTTCAGTACTTTATAGAAAATGCCAAGGCCTATCTAAACATCACTGGCAAGACAGGATAATTATCTGTAGAAATATGAACTACTAGAAGCTGTTTCCAGTACAGGGCACTCCTGCTATAAATGTTTTTCTGAGAGACTGGGAAAAAAAGTGACCCTTTTATAACACGAAGTTCTAAAACAGATCTTTTCCAGTCACGTTCTACACAAGCACTTACTGATCGTGGGCTGGATTTTTAAAACTTGCTTTTGCTGAGGCTGTTAGGGAGTAACTGCACCCATGCACAGGAAGCATTTGCCAGACAGACATTAAGTTAAAACTTCACCTCTGAATTCCAACTCCAACAGGCCAGTTTATCTGCTCATATGCCTACACACTTAGAAAGTTCATAAGCACATGGTATAGCAGCCTTAAGGAGGCAAAGAACTATTTCTTTAGTGTCAGAGATAAATTTCCCATTTTTTTTTTTCCCCCTTTTCTTTTTTTGGGCTAAAAAGCCCAATGCAAACTGGCATTGAAGGATAAGGCATTAAAAAATTGACACCAGCATATGCATTTCAAATATACTGATAATAAATCCTTAGTATCACCTATCTGCACTTGTCCTTCCTCCACTGCCTAGATTCATCAAGGATTTGTCACTCTCTATGCCCACTTTAGATTCAAGAGAGAACAAGAAATAATTCCAACCCAAGACAATTTCATCTCAGCATTTAATATGTCCAATTTATTGCTTAAGAAAAATATTTTCATCATTTCACTCTTTGCATTATGACACTGAATGGTGAGTCCAAGTCAACTGCTATTATTTCATAATAAATACAGTTGCATTTCTGACTCAAAGCAATCTCCACTGACTTCCTTTACCAATTTAAAAATATCACTATTTGCCTCCTAGGGAGTCTATGTTCTCACCTTAGCCTAGCTTTGTTATTAATCTTTTGTCAAACATCAGGAATATTTGCACATCCCCCTTCTTTATCTTCTGAATGAAATATTCAAGTCTCACATGATAAACTTCCCCTACTTCCCTATTTGCTCTTCTTATATCCTCCCACATTTTTGCCCTACAACATCTGTAGATGTTAACTACATATACCCACCTATTTTTAAGGGACTAAAATATCCCTGTGAAAGCAATTCTCTACAGAAATAAATTGCACTGTCACAGCAACGAAAGGATTGCACAAGAAAATGAGTCTTATTAGAAATTAGTGTTGGGTAATGTCCATTTGACTTCCTGTCATTCACCTTGCCACATACAGTGGGACTACCTCCAAAACTCACCTACTTTAAATCCCGGTATTTCCTATATTTCAATGCTGCTCTCTTAAATATGAAAACCCAAGGTTTTTAAAAAGACTGTTATAACCATGTCATGGTAAATAAAGAGCAAGGTGGAAAAAAACCACAGTAGATGAAATATTTAATTACCAATTTCAGAGAAAAAATGTTTAAGCATAGTCAAGATAGTCGTTGCCAGGACATTTCCCCCTTTCTTTAAAAAAATAGGGGTTGGGAAAAGGATGAAAAGCTACTGTAAAGTTACTCACAAATTTTGCAACTTTGTCTCTTTTTAAAAAACATATATTACAATTTCTGTTCTATAAAACTGTCTATTTGCCTCTTAAATCTCGTTTATGTTGTTTCTGTGATATCATTACTTGGTAGCTCATTTTCCACTTTGTCAGCAAGCTGCTTTGTTTCTTCTTAATTTTCAACAGCATGAGGACTTCTGAACATGTTTGTAATAAGAAACAATTTGCTTTGGTTCATCTTGGTCTAAACTTATCTTAATTTTCATTAACATTCAAAGATTTTATTCTAAGTCCATTTTAAGGTTTCTCTACAGAATTTCATATCCCAGTAACATTCAGGACATTGCCCGCCCCAGCAAAATGCTGCACAGAAGCAAACAGGATCACACCAGACTTTTTGATAACAGAATTGTCAATTTCAGGGCAATTTAATACACAAATATTAATACATTTTTGCCCTTAATAATTACACATTTATGTATTCGATACATTTATTGCGTAAAGTAATGTTTGGACTTTTTCCAAATGAGGAGCTTTTTCTCTGTGACTATGACTTCCTAAGATCCCTTCACCATTTCAAAGAATTCTATGAATGCTAATATGATAATATCCCATTCATCCTAACAAAAATAATAATAAAAAGAAGCACATTCTAATACAGAGACACTTACTGGGTGTAAATATATATATTTATAACATATATATTATAAATATCTATCCTACTGTCTAAGACAGTCTCAGGTCAGCAAAGCACTTCAGCATCTATTTCACTGAGAAAAATGTTTTCTCCTTGAACTATGGAGAAGTTAAGTGAACCCCAGCTGAGACCTACTGTTAATTACAATGTCATCTGATGAAGATACCAAGGAACTTGGAAAAACCAAGGTACACAGTCACAATTTATATGGAATTTTCTGTACAAGGAATAAATTTACTGCAAACATCAATTTCAATATATTTTCGTTTCCAATCGTGTTTTATCTCTACTTACGTGACTTCACAAAAATGGAATTCATTACCATGTTTAGTTTTCTTACCTTCCTGAGTATCTGTGATCTGTTTACTGTTGATAAATGTACTTGCAAGCACCCTTTCACCTACTGATATGTTGTTGCTTTTAAGTGCTTTCACTGTTTGATTAACCTACAGAAAACCAGAGAATGAAATGTCTGTATCAGTATTGTTATGCACATGTTAATGCAGTGACAAAGCTCTTGTAATTCTGTTTCAAGCACATAAAACACTCAGGTTATGGACTGTGGTGAAATTTAATATACATTTGTAATGACTAGCATACGAGCTCAAAAACCCAAAGAAACTACCATGACTATGAACACGTTGCCTTGGCAACACAGCACCAGTTTTGCAACACCCTAAGATGAGCTGAGCTACTCAGATCCAACAGCCATGATTATACAGGTGAGAAATACACCTGCGCAGAGAACAGAGCACGCCTGAGCTCAGCAGGCTGGCAAAGGCAGTCCTGGTGGAAATCAGAGACTAAGGACTTTACATGGCTGTGCTGGATCCAACAGAGAGAGAACTGTCAGAAGGTATTTTAAATGACACAAACAGATCCCTGTTCACATGTAAATATCCAGGTAATCATTTTAAAATAGGTATTCCCATGCCTCATCACTGCAGAAAGTGGACCAGATTTTGTGCTTGTATTGATTAATTTAAATGATAAGGCCTCCTCCTCAGGTGATGCATACCATCTTTTTCTACAGGGTGGCATCATGTTAAGGACACATGTGCATGAGTAAAATGAAATTCACCTTCTTTATACCAAAACAAAGATCCCATCACGCTTAGCTTTAACACTAGTTTATTTCTGGAACATAGTACAGACCTCTTGAAAAGCATGATTGGATCAGGATTATAGCAACCAAACCGGACCATTCTGAGCAAACTCTGCCAAAACTTCAGGAAACACATTTGTAGCACAAAACCAAGGCACTTCTGTCCAGCTTCAAAGCATGGCAGAATTTAAAAGTTGTAACAACCAAAGCTCTCCTCTAGCCCATCTCTGAAAAGGACGAAGCAGAAGGCAAGCGCCTCACCTTATGCAAAGCCTACAGGAATAAGCTGACAGCTTCTTCTGCCTGCCTACACCCCGTGAGTCCCTTTCATGGCCAGTTCCGTCAAAAAGAGAAATGCAACAAGCTTGTTAATATCTCTAACACCTGATCACATTCCCAAGTGCAGCAACTTTACTGTGATGTCTGTCCTTGGACAGAACATGTACCTTGAACTGAGGCACAGCATATGGCTCAAAACCAGATATGGACAAGCTAAAAAGCATTTACATTTTAAACATATAGCAATTTTTAAAGCAAAAGAGAAACGCAATACCTTTTTCTTTAACCACTTCAGTGTCTTCTCTTGGCTGTATTTGTGGAATTTCTGACTGCCAATCTCTGAGAAAAAACAAGCAAGGAGAAAAAAATCATGTCTGGTTTGGATTGCATTTTCGATACATTTAAAATCTTCTAACTTGTAGATACAATATAAAAGTTAATTTGTGTCTCGCACATGTTTGATATCAGGGCAATAAGTTTCAAAAGTATTGGAAACATAAAAGAATAAACAGACGGAGCTGATATGAACAAGTCTGAACAATCTGACAGTTCTTTAATTAGGACCTAATCCAGCAAAGCACATATTTTTTTAATTTACTTATGTGTAATCTTGGGCTGCCTGAATTCACGAAGACTCTTCTCAAGCCCTTGTAGTTTCACTTCACCTTCACTGCCCTGTGTCACCAGACTTTAACGACATAGTCCACAACACAAAATGATGGCTCCATTACTCTTTTTCCCTTTCTTTTTTTTAAACAACATATTATCTTAAATCTTTATGTACTGAATTCCAGCTCGTAGTAAAGGGCTAGGACAGAGAGTTGGTTACCAATAAACCATTCACCTCTTCAGTAAACCCTTTTTCTGTCAGCTCTCCTCTCTCATGCCACAGAGTGACTAAAGCAGAATTTTTACTTCTATCCCCCTTTTACATAATTCAATACAATGTCAAAAGAAAATACAGAATTCAAAATAGTGAAACACACTCCTTGTGGGAGGAAGTACATGATTCACTCATGATTTATGGAGCAACACAAATTAACTCGATGATATAAGACTTTCAGAGAGTGCTTTCCCCTGTGGTAACGAGGGTATCATGAACACTTGCTATTCACATGTGATCAGTTATCTGGAGGTACGTGAGTTCAAAACACTCAGGCAAAAGAGAGAGAAAATTACAAAGGCTCAGGAAAATTTCAGTACAAAAATTCAGTATTAACTCACAGAAAGCTACATTTGGGAAATTGAATGAGATGCCTAATAAGATTTCACAGGAGATTTTGGAGCCTGCTGCTTCAGTCTTTTCCTTTAACAGGTATTTCAGTAAGTTTTAATCTCCTATATACCATTCCCATAAATACCTACATCTGTTTCATGTCACTTACTGAATACAATGTCATATTCCAACACTCATTTCACGGATTTTCCTTCTCCCCTGGCAAACAACAACATATTATTTATGATTCCTTCAGCATTTCCTTCTTTGGGGTTTATCTTGGCTCTTTCAAATTGCACACAAATAGTGAACTATTATGTGCTCTTTCTGTATGCATGGTCGGGGGTATGGAGAGGTCGAGGAAAGCTGCTTGCAAGATAAAAGTTTAAATCTGTCTCAACAGTTGTACAATAGCAAAATGTAAAAAATCTTCAGAACAAAAATTAAAAATACACTAATATACACTTTGCTTTATGACGAGTTGCAGGTAAAGTAATTAACTGTGACATTGTTGGCTGCAGCCTTTAGGACTTAAAAGTCTAAGTGGTTCCGAGAGAAAAGAAGCAAAAAATGGAGAGATGTTCTGGATACTTGAACCTGTTTCTCAAAGGGCTAACGTGGTTTGGGTTCAAGTACAGTGAGTACAATTCATGGATTCCTCTCTTATCTAGGCAAGTTCGAGGAAGGGACATCCTCCGGGCACCATCCCCCAACCCATGCTGAAAAGTAATTCTAGTCTGGATTCCCAGGCAGACGCCCCCACAACAGCATGATTCAGAGTGACTCAGTTAGGGAAAGGAAACGTAGAACTGTGAAGCCATTTTCATTAAAACATGTGAAAAATAATTACACTGAACCCTTCAGAGATCACTTTGTTTGAAAATATTTTGTGTGCTTGACAGTTTTGACTATTAAACTCTAGAAACTGACAATATTTGAGACCTCTGAAGAATTGAAGTGAGTTATGAAAGTCACAAACTGCTGACAAAAGTATTCAATATTGGAACGTGGATTTAACATGTGATGCACATTTGATATTGGTGAGAGTTAGCGACTATGTTTGATAATATGAGTATATATTGGAAAGCCTTTTGTTCCCTAATGTGTCTGGTGCCTATAAAACCGGTCTGAGACATCTGGAAAGATTGGGTTTGAGAAATACAGATGGAATATAAGTGGTTCTACAATTAAATAATATGTTCAGTGATCGGGTAATCGCTATGTAGACTTGGAAGTTTCCCTGATGTATTGTTGAGCAAACTGCCTAAAGCACATTTTAACATCCATTTTCTCAGTGTTTTCCATAACTCTGAAACTCATATAGCCCCTTTTTTCCTACCTTCTGGGAATACAAGCTTGGAAATATTATTTAGTTAGTCTAATCAGGTAAGTTTTCTTGGCTCTTCATGTTAATCACATCAGACAAGATCACAGTGCAGCTTTTGCCTTGCAAAATGAAACAAAGGGTAACACTCTAGAACTGGAATTCATAACCCTTTCTTAAACCTTCTCTACTGTACTTTCTATCCAATGTCAGAATTTATTAGCAAACAATCTGCCTCACCCAGATTTAGTGAGCTGTAACACACCCTTTCCCCAACTACTAAAGCAGGTTATTCAGAATTTAATTCAGCTAAATGAATTTTCAGTGCCCTTCAACAATGAGGCCAGGGAAGGTGGATTTTCTGCTAATTCAGTAAGTGTAAACTGTGAGTGCTCTGGGCTAAGAGTTTGTTAGACAGATGTTAAATGTCTTAAGACTAAATGAAGAGTGAAATAATTATGTTGTTAGGTTCTGTCAAGCAGAACAGAACTGCAGAAGCCTCAACACAATGGATATTTCTTGCCCTAATGCTCTATTCCTTAAACAAGAAAGGCTACAAAGGGGACAACAGGTCTTAAGAGCTAGAAAAGAGTGAGTACCTTAAGTCATAAAGCTGGTATTTTTTACAGGCAATAAAAGACATGAGAATATGAAACACATAGAAGTGGATTAAACAGAAAGGTGATGTGTGCATGACAGGCAAGCAAGTGCCAATGGGTTGGTTGCATAACAGTACTCTTGGTGCTCTAAAAAAGGAGAGAAATTCTCTGAACAAGCCCCACTGTTACTGTGAACCCAATGCAAACCTGAACAAGAAAAAAAGCAGCATGTACATGCCTGGGAAGATCCAAAACCATCACATAAAGCTGATGTGTGCATGCGTGTACAGCTTTTATGACAAAAGCAATTTTCACCTTACATTTCGAAAGAAAACCCAAGAAGTGAACACAACTTCTTTAACAGCTAATATAATTTGCTGGAAAAAGGACACAAACTTATAGTTGTACATAACAAATTACTGAAAATGCAAAAAAAAAAAAACAAGCAGTAAAGCATCTTCACTACTGTCAAACAGAATAGAGTTTATAGGAGGATACTCTGACAGATAATAAATCCAGTATCAGAATGGATACAGAAGTTAGATCAAGACACAAGATCTTGTCTATAGCAAATACTTTAAAAAAAAAAATTATTTTGCCTTCAATAAGGGATCATAACTAGTGCCCAGAAGCTGTATTGCTGTTTGGAGGAAGTGCCCCTTCAAAAAAAAATAATCCAGACCTTGTCATAAGGTTCCTACACAGACTTGGGTTTGACAGCCAAAGGGATCTGGCACCATTTTTCATCTTCTCAGATGGGTGACTAACCTGACCTCCTTTATGATAATGTGATCCACTTAGTGGATGAGGGAAAGGCTGTGGACATTGTCTGTCTAGACTTCGGGAAAGCATTTGACACTGTCTCCCACAGCACTGTCCTGGAGAAGCTGGCAGCTCCTGGCTTGGGCAGGTGCACTCTTCACAGGGTAAAAACCTGTCTGGATGGCCAGGGCCAGAGAGTGGTGGTGAATGGAGTTACATCCAGCTCGCAGCTGGTCACTACTGGTGTTCCCCAGAGCCAATTCTTTATCTATTATCTTTATCAATGATCTGTATGAGGGGATTGAGTGCACCCTCAGTCAGTCCACAGATGACACCAAGTTGGGTGGGAGTGTTGACCTGCTGGAGGGCAGGAAGGCTCTGGCAGAGAGATCTGGACAGGATGGATTGATGCACTGAGACCAACAGCATGAGGTTCAACAAGGCCAGGTCCAGGTCCTGCACCTGGGACACCACAAACCCCTGCAGCACTACAGGCTGGGGTAAGAGAGGCTGGAAAGCTGCTCAGCAGAAAGTGAGCTGGGGATGCTGGTCAGCAGTGGCTGAACATGACCCAGCAGTGTGCCCAGGCGGCCAAGAAGGCCAATGACATCCTGGCCTGTATCAGCAACAGTGTGGCCAGCAGGACCAGGGCAGGGATTGTCCCCCTGTACGTGGCACTGGTGAGGCCACACCTCAAATCCTGTGCCCAGTTCTGGGCTCCTCACTACAAGAAAGACATTGAGGTGCTGGAGCAAGGAGGTTGCAGTGAAGTGGGGGTCGATCTCTTCTGCCACGTGTCAAGTGAAAGGACAAAAGGAAATGGCCTTAAGTTGCACCAGGGGATGCTCACATTAGATACTAGAAAACTTTGTTCACTGAAAGGGTGGTCAGGCCTTGGAATAAAGTGCCCAGGGCAGTGGTGAAATTACAGTCTCTGGAAGCGTTAAAGAGGACTCCAGATGTGGCACTTGGAAATATGGTTTAGGAGTGATTATGGTAGTGCTAGGTTCACACTTGGACTAGACCATCTTGAAGGTTTCTTCCAACCTTGATGACTCTGTGATTCTGTACACAGAAGTTTAATAGCTCTTCTCTTACCCTGGCTACTTATCCTGTGTTAGACAAGTTGTAGGGCACAGCAATTGCCTGAAAGCTTAAAAATACTTTTTAATGGAATTATTTATCACTTCATGAGAAGGCAAAGAGGTTTTGCATTTCAGATGCACCTGTCTTAAAGAAGCCTTCTCCAAAGTCAGAACCCACCAAAGAAAAAGATTGTTTGGTCCAAATGATACCTAATGTAATTAAATGTTTTCTGTAGGTTCTTTCAGAAATCCAGAAGGAATAGTAATATTACTTTACAGTTTATGTGCTTATGGAAGCATGTAATTCCAACTAACCCAGTTCCAAATAGAATGTGACAACAGCCTTGTTACCTAGATTTTCTGCTCTCTTGTTAAAGTGAGCATTTTCAATGGAAACACTTCCTGCCCTGAAGTTCAAATGCAACTTCCCTACCTTACTGCATATACACCGTATCAAGCCCAAAATACTCAAACTTGTGCACCTAAATCAACTCACAGCTTCCCCACCCCCCACACACTTAATGTTCTATACAGCTAGGAAGAGTTCTGGTCTCTTACTTGGCAGACTTTTTATTCTTCCATCACCTTTCCTTAGCCACTTCCCAATTATCTGTAGATCATCTAAATATTTCTTCTTATGTATATATCAATGGTCAGTTTGCTTCATGAAAGCAAATTCTTCATTAGAGGAGGTCTAGTGCAAAAGGAATCAGACAGCTTACTGGTTTTGCACTTGGTGGTGCAAAAGTTTCCTGTACCTTCTCTTGTAGATGTCCATGTAGGCAAATCTCCATTCCCTGTCAGGGTGTTAGCCTAAGGAGAATGCTATTTAAAGGACTGATGATAAAAACCGAGGTCTCGCACCTTTCGCAGGTCTGCAAGCCTGCGAAAATTATGTCATGCTCCTTTCCCTTCCCTAGAAAGTATATATTGTCCTCAAATAAAATGAAAGTCCCCTCACCAAAGGGAATTCTGAGCAAAGGCTGAAGAAACTACGTACAGGACTGACAGCTCGCTAACTTTTTCCATTTGGGCTTCCTCTTTCACATACTTATGTATCCAAATCAACTTCTGTATTTTAAAACAATTAAGTCTTTAAGCCTAAACTCACAATACTAAATTAGGCAAAGCCAGAAAACTTGTGTTCTCCTTTCTCAGCAGCATATTTGCTCTTCTGCAGCTTTTTTTCTATTTATTGTTTCAACGTTTTGGGACAAAGGGTGAAAGAAAGTCAAATGGACTGACCACTTCTTCCACACCAGACCATCCTACACTAAATAATGAATTTAGAGAGATTTAAAATTTTGATCCAAGTCAAAGAAAGTTCACAGAATATACAATAATGTCAAGAAGCCAGCTTTGATCAGTTTATCATTTGTATGACACTTAGCAACAAGACTGCATGAGTTTTTCAGAGTTATAGCAGATAATCTGAGATCCACATTTCTATTCACAAGACTGCAACAACAAGCTCTAAGCCTAAGCTTCTGGTTTTAAAGTACAGCTGTGTCAGGCACTTTGGTTGTTTGGTAAAGGAAAAAACAATATTTAAATCTATCTTGTAATGAGGTGACACTAACAAATTGAGTCTTTTCTTTTTGTCCGCCCTCCCCCCTGCCCCTCTTTTTCACCTTTTTCTTCTGTTACATGCTGTATGTACTGTTTAACATCTGCACACTTCAGCAGCAACGGGCAGCTAGGGTATTCTGCGTCTAGCACAACTTGATCAAGTGGCTGGAACTTTCCTTGCTGCTGAAAATACATCAAAGGGATTACAAAAGCATTGCTAAAATGTTAAGACACATATACACACGCTACACATATATATATAAATATAGATGCATGCAATGGCCATAGTTTTAAAATAAAGGATTTAAAGAAGATCGTATTTTGAATGGTAAAACATGACACATTCAGAAACTGATTACAAAGCAAGCTATAAATATTTATTTCAGACAGTAAATACCTGCAAAATGCTGAACTCTTCAAACACTGCACTTAAAAGGCGAAATTTAAAACAACATGGGGAGAAACTAATGTGAAGTACAGCAGGATTTTTTTGGAAGATGACATAAGACACAGGAGTCAGAGTGTGCCAATAGTGTTTTAGACCAAAACCTGTTGGATTAAACCCAGTGTCGTAACTTCCATTCAAATTTTGCTTTTCCTTCCACTAAGATAAATCTCAAAGGAGAAGGGCAGCTTCTGGAACACAGTATTAACCTTTCACCTCTGCAAAGTCAATTCCAGTTTGGCCAGAGTAGGGATATAAAGTGATTTTGGCACAACTTAAATAGCTCCACACATGACAGAATCATCAAACAAATCTTGCCATTGCCAAACAATGCATAATCATTAAGCATGGTTTGGCACAACTGGCAACCTTCCCTTTGGAAAGATCCTTTAGCGCATCAGTACAAAGACTCTGTGAGCTTCTCATGTTTAGAGAGTGCATGGTCTCTGCAGCCAAGGCTGAACTCATTACAATGGTCAGCATGAAAAAACCCACTTCGGTATACTGCTTTCATTATTAATTAATTCTCTTGCTAGACAGTCAGAGACTTAATAAAAGTAACCATCTATTGTTAAATCACAATAAAAACAAGAAAAAAATCCCAAACAAACACACAAAAAGCAAAACCAGACAGTATTTAGAGGGTTTTTTCTCCTTAAAAAGGAAAAGGCACAGTAACAGTGGCAAAAAGATTATGAGACACAAAAATAAAGCTGCCATAAACTCTTTCTAATAGATAACATACCTGCTTGTGTCTCAAAGCAAGACAGCTGCATTTACATCGTGTGTGGGCACAGAGCCTAAGCCAAGAAAAGTGCTGTATAGGAGATGGCTCAGCTCAGAGACACACTAAGCAATATTGCAGCACACTATCAAAACCCATGGACAGTGCAAAGGATGATCCTAACATACCAGTGACATCCATTAGTTCAAGCTAGAAGCAACTGTGCTGCATTCCAGCTAACCTTGCAACAAGACTTCCCTTTACTGTAGAATACACTAACTCAGGCAAGGCGCTGCAGGAGTGCATTTGCCCTCTTTTAGGACCCAGAACAGCCCTGTGCATTTATCTGGTATCATGCCTGGCCTAGAAAACCAGAAAACCTAGAAAACAAAATACCAAAAAAATGAAGGGCAGCACAGGACTCTTCCCATGCACAGAAAAAGCAGCCATAGCTGTCCTTTATTCAGGCTACCGCAGTCCCTCCACACAGAGAGAGGAGATTTACCGCTTCCCTAATCTAAGTTTGGTATGAGGCTTTCAAAGGGCTGATGAATTCAAAGAGAGCACAGTACCCAGGGAACAAGCTAAACTATTCCTTGTGAAATGACTTCTTCTGATGGACCATCCTGACCACAGAAATACGGAATACATCTGCACACCCTATATCTTAAATAATTAAAAAATATTTACAGAACAATAAGTTACTATTAAAAGGTGTAGGAAGACTTTATATCTTCACCATAAAAAAATTGTTCTCCTGCATTCTCACTTGTGCTCTAAAGTAGAAATTAGCAAGTAACCTTGTAAGACATTCTTTTAGAGCAAAAACTCTTAGGATGCATAAAGTGAAACTACTGTCTCCACAAAACAAACCAACCAATCAAAAAAAATTAAAAAAAATCAACATTTCCATTTTATTTTGTGCTCTTTTTCTCACAGGCTGTTTATAAAAAATGAATCAGTAGATTTGCCTGTGACTTTAGATATATTTCAGAAATTGAAGTAGGCTTTGCTATACCCATGATAAATCAATGAAGCCATTTATTAATGACCCAACTTTTCAATACTTGATCATCCCACTGCTATTCTATGATACGGCATCACTACAAACACTGCTTCTAAAAAGGCAATGTTTCCTTTCAAGTTCAAACTGCCACAGAAATGTTCCTCCTTCCTCCTCCACAGCATCCAAATTATTCTTTTTCCCTTTTTCCCCAAAATAACCATTCTACTGATGCCTCAGAAAGGGCACTAGTTTGTTTTGATCTGATGACACGTCAGCGTTGTAAATTCAATAGTTCTGGGACAGGCTCTCAAAAAAGACAAAAGAAATCCTCTTCTTCTCGTAAAAAACGGAGGTGATTAGAGCTTGTTGAGATTGAAAGCTGACTCTTGTAACACAGTTTACCGACCAAAAATTTGATGCAAACAAAAAAACTTCTAAGTATTAAGATAACTCTGCTTTAAATGCAAATTGAATTTCCATTATTATGGAAGCCACTCTTTGTAAAATTAACATAACTTCTGCAGAACAGAAGTCAGAAATAATGTTTTCTCCTGAGAATTCCAGAGAGAAAGGTAAAGCAGGCTTACCTCCTTGTCTGCCTTTATGAGGTAGTAAAGTATCAGAAATAAGGGGTCCATTGGTGTAACGAACAGCAGGCGCCCATCTAGGTGACAGACATACAAAAGTAAGCTTACAAAATATATTGACTATTTTGGGGTTTAGGATGGTTTTCAGGAGTGGGAAGAGCATATTTTTTTTAAGTATCCCAATATTTTAATAAAATGGACAGAAAAATTGTAATTGGAAATTTGTAGTTTTACATTAAAAATTAGGTAACTCCCTAACTCAATTCCCTACCCTGCCAAACCAAAGCACAAGCTCCACTTCAGGACCTCCAGCTTCATGTACTCTGTGTTTTGCCTTTTTTCTGGACTGTATTAAAACCAGCAAAATTGAAGCTGCCCTCTATTGGCAGATTTGGGGGCAACAGAAACTTGGTTTGGGATACTAGAGAGATTCAGCAATACTCCACCTCTAACACTGGGCAAGGCAACACTGTGCTGGCAGAAGAGATAGGCAGGACAAGAGAGAATTTCAAGAGCTAATTAAGTTAGAGCTGCCTCTCATCTGTAAAGGCAGAATCTGATGCAGTCTCCTAATGGAACAAAATAAACTTAGAGCAGAGAACATGGCTCAGTGTGTTGCATTCACGGTTACACACAAAGGAAGAACTTGGTCTCCCATTGAAACAGACACCTCTGCCCATCTGGAGTTCATTGCAGGACAATGGCTTAGTCAGGCTTTTTGTATAATTGTAGATAATTGGAAACAATGTAACATCAAGGAAATCCACTAATGAGACCAAATAATTGATGACAATTTGACAGTAATTAGCAAACCAAAAGCAAATATATGTAATCTTTTTGTTTTAAATCACATGATTAAGATAAAGAAAAGGAAATCCTATT
Organism: Dasyornis broadbenti; assembly: GCA_013397935.1. Taxonomy (NCBI): domain Eukaryota; kingdom Metazoa; phylum Chordata; class Aves; order Passeriformes; family Dasyornithidae; genus Dasyornis; species Dasyornis broadbenti. Next base: position 164,825 of record VZRN01002462.1, on the reverse strand, counting down.
ATGATGGCCCTAAAATTAACAAAAGATCCAGGTGGGAAGAATGTGGTCTGGGCAAAGCTGATACCTAACCTGACATCTGTATTACTAACATGAGGCTCTGTGTGAGGCAAAGCAAGCATCAGGACTACCTACAAATACAAAAGCTTTGATATTGAAACCAAAAGGAAAAAAAACCACTAGCCACTTTTTTAAAGCTTCCATTTAAATGCTTTCCACTGAACCTCTAGGAAGAGTTATTTTTGTTTGTTCTAAAGATTCAGATTCACTAGAGGTGTATAAACATCTCTGCATTTCTCTGCAGATAACTAGATAATTTGTTTTAACTGCAAACACACAACTTTTTTGTGTTGTTCTTCTTCTGACTGTTTCAGAGATACAGCAGCCCTAAAATTCAGGAACAATTTTTCCGCTGTATCTTTTAAAGAAAACTGAGGACATGATTCCTTAAGGCAACTGTTTCCCAAGGGTCAAAATAAAGGTTAGAAATGGAGAGAGAGAATACAATGTGGACATAATTGGGAGAAGGGAGCAGACCCAGTCTGCTGGCTCACCCCCACGATGGAGCAAGGAAAAGCTCAGAGACATACTGCTTGCATTGTTTTATGTGCCTGCAGAGGATGTTTAAAAGTTAGCACACACTTCGGAATATTACTGTTAAAGAAGGCATGTGTCTGGAAGGGTTGCTTTTATTTATTACTGTAAATGGACTTCTCTCTAATGAAAAGGAATAAAATAAATACACCTTAATCTCCTGAATTAATACTTATGGACATGCTGGTCTGTGGACATGCTGGCAGAGGAGCACTGCTACAATAACATCCTTACTGAAAAGGGATTGTGAAAGCCGTCACAAGCAGTTACACAAGTTTCCTCCTCGTTTTCAGAACGGTGAGCAGGATCAGAGAATGTCCAGGATGGTACGGACCAGCTCATTCAGGCAGAACACTGAAATGGCAGCTTCAGACAGCAGGCCTCTCCTGAGAACCCAGCACTCATGCTGGGGACTGCAGAGGTAATTAAAAGAATGCACGACCAAATATTTCAATGTTTGGAGCTCTAACATACCACTTTGCTCAGCTAGCTAAGGCCTTCCAGCCCTTTTTTTTGCTTCCCATAGGATAATACATATTAACTTACACAGAGGACTTGCTGGTGTGATTGACAAGGAAAGCTAAGTATTTTATGGCACTTCAGTGTAAATACAATTGAATTACTTACTTCCCCCTTCCCCCTCAAAAAATGACAAATGAACATCTGTCTAATTGAGGCTGCCAAAGGCAACCTTTTAAAGAGAAATGACAAAGCTCCCAGCCCTGGTTAAATCCATATGGGAAATGAGCCTATCAGAAGGTGGGGATATGATGCAGCATGTCTCAAGCAACTAGGAAAAACACCTGTAAATTTACTAGAAGAGAGAGGGAAGGTCTATGTATAAACATTGGTTAAAGTTGGGGGAAAGAGACATTATTCAACTCACCTTGTTGAACAGTCTGACCTATAAACCAGGAACGACGTTCCTCATGAAAAGCTTTTACTTCAAACAGCTGCTGTGCACCACTGTTGAATAAGTAAAGGGCTGCTTCCCCTGTCGAAAAGAAATCTGGTTTGTGTTTGTAAGCTTTCACAAAAATCAAAAGAATACCCAATATGTTTGAAGAATGTGCCTTATATACATACAGACACACAAACATACACACATTCTACATAAACTCACTACAAAGAGAGCTCAGACAAAAAACACTATTATATACAGATGTTCATCTACCAGCTCTATAAACGAAACTGAATTTGAATCAATAAATAAGATGTGTGAATAGTTCATCTCACAACACAAAGCCTTTGATCCAAACCCAAATCAAAATCACTCAGAAATCAGCTTTTTTCTGTAGTGAAGGGCGAGGGCGGAAAACAAGAGAATTCCCTCTCCTTCTATCATGTTTGTCTGGGGAACAAAAGTCTCAAACCTTTCATGGACTGTTTGAAATACTTTTTTCTTTTTGTCCACCAAAATGGATTGCAATGACTCAGTATGGGTAGATGTATAAAGTAAACAAGGAAGCTAGAAGAAGTTGGTTTGAAGTGCCCATCAGAACCTTAACAGTTTGGAAAAGAAAAGGAAAGCTTTATTTTAGGTCATCCCATAACACAGCTCTACCATTTCACGTTAGCTTTGGTTACAATGGAAGGGTGACAAACACATTGCAAACAGGACTGGCATTTTCCATATCTACAATGGGAAGTTGTCACAACTACAGAGGGGCCGCTGAAATGTGGTCAGCTGAGTCTGTTGGCTGGACTCCTTCTACTTTGGATATCAATCTCTCTTCAAGAAACAAGAGCAACTCAGTATGGCTGTCCTGCTTCAAACACATAAATTGTAAAGCTGCACTGACTTGCAGCTCATGGGCTGGCTCCAAAGAGGCTCAGTGTAAGCCCTGAAAGCTGACATCAGCACTGCTCTTCTCAGACTGCAGACACCCCCAGGTGCGGAGAGAGGTCAGCTAAAACGGGCAGACACATGAATTCCCAAAAATGACTGATAATGCATTTTTTCCCCCTTTATCCAAAAGGCTGACCAGATGTTTAACCTCACTTAAGGATATAATTTCAGTTCTCTAATAATTTTTCTTTTGGGTAGGGGAGGAGAGGAGCAACAAGTAGTTATAAGGGGGAGCAGAGGTTTCAATCATTACCACGTGTACCCTCAATGAGGGTCTACACCACAGTTTGATCAGCACCACATCAAACTACTCACAGAAGTGCTGACTGAACAACTTAAGACTGTTACCAGTGAGCATGCTAGCCAAATCCAGTGGTGAGCTACAAAATCTTGGGAAAGGGACCCTTCTTATTACCTACATACAGCTCCTTAATTTATGACATTATGCTAAAAGGACAGTCACCGCAGGTTCCCCACAGTACTGTTAGACAGAAACTCTAGGGGATGGAGAGAGAGCCCAGGCAGTTTTGCTCACAACTTCACCAATGTGTCTTGTGGTACATCGGAATTGCAGACTGATCCTACTTTATAGTCTTTGTAAGGGATAGGAATTTTGTCCTTTTTACCTGTCTGTATAAAAGATGAAACATGCTTTTATTTAATAAAGTGGTTAGCATGAATTCTGTAGTGTGCTGAGTCCTTCAGTGGCCTATTTATACAATATCTGGCATCAACAATTCATCTGTTAGACCCAAAGGTAAGGAAAATACATTAATAGTGTGTTCTCAGTTCTTCCATTTTCAGACCTTGTATTTATAATAAGCTACATAACTGAAAGTTTATGCAGACCTATAAATAAGGTCCTGTAAATTCTAAAGGAACACACCCAGGCGATCATTGCACTTTAGGTTTTCCCCAGAAAACTTTCCCAAGATCTCTGATTCTACAAGGTAAACAGATCTCTTTTTACACAGAGAAAAACAAATTAACATCTATGTTTTTAAAAACATAACGAACCACAAAGCCAATATGCTACAGCAGGAAATTATAACACTGGTGGAAAATAGATGTGGCTTTATATTTCCACTGTAAATCTGAGCAATCAAGAAACAGGTAACATGATAAGTAAGTGATTTTATATTCTGTGTTACTATTTTGGACAATTTTCCTCTTTCAGGAACAAGTATGGTTCCTACAGTGTGACACTAAAATGTATCTGAAGACTTTGGTTACACACATATATGTAAATACATATAAATACAAGCATCCATTTCAGACCAAAACCATAAAACTTTAATCTACAGAAAACAAATGAGCTTGAGCAAAGAAAAAACCCAGCATGAAACATGTTTTTCAAACAAAATGTTAACCCTACAAAGGCTTACTGCAAGTTTCTGTTGCAGTATCTCATACTCCAATTATTAATTCATCATAGAATAACAAATCCTTGACAAAAAGAACAATCTGACTAGAAGGAAGTAACTGTGGGATGGTGGTGTCATTGTATCGCCTGCATTTTGAATTCAAAGTGCCTCATCCTCTACTAAGGAGAAAAGAGACACCATGACCTGGACCAGGAAAAGAAAATTAGATCTAAAATTGAAAAGACCCAAAAAGCTTGGTAAGTACAATTGAATAATTTCTTCTAACTATATTTATTTTATAGCATAAGATGAATGCTAAGAAGCCTAAATTTGGATTTAAAAAAGCCCAGACTCAACACCCAACATGCTAAGATCCCCAAAACTAATGCACATAAAAACAGAACTTAAATTAAACCCCTTTTTTGTGCTGCCAATATTCCTGATGAATAAACAGTTCAACCAATTAAAATTATAAAAGAAATCCTCAATGTTTGCACAGCATTAACTATCTGGCATAACCAGCAGTATCTTTGGCACATAAGACTTGTACTATCATCATTATTCCAGCTTTGTGAAATATGAATCTTTCGGTGGTGCAGAGAATCAACCAGAATTTTAACGGGCTCATGACAAAATTCCAGAACTTGCCTGTGCTTGGATTACGCAGTTTTGTAAACAAGGGTTCGCTGTCAGGTGTCTTAGGGGGGTCAATAGCAGCCTCTGTAGGGGGAGAGGAAAAAGTTATGAACTTGTAAATTGTGAGGTATTTCACATCTGCTTCTCCAAGACATTCAGAATTAATTGGATTGACACTTTTTGAAAACACACACACACATCTGCCTAAAAGTTATATGCCTCAACCCAAATTCATCCTACCTGATCAAGGCACTTAAATTATGATTCCAGACTTCCTGGCACTCTCTATCTGTCACAGGAAAGATACGCACCTGGGGATGATTTAGATTTTGAAAACCACTACCCCCTAGAGAGCCTTCAGGCAAGAGAGCTCCTAAATTTGACATCCCAGTTAAATAAGATGAACTGATATGCTGCCCTGATTAGACACAGAGACAATGAGAATGCTTTGGTTACTAACGCCAAGCACAATGTGGACATTAAAGAAGTGCAAAAGGTAAAATACACGTGGGAAGAAACTGTGATCCTTTAAAGCTTTCAGGAAGTCAGATTGTACAGGAATTAGCTTATTCTAGCTGTTACTTCTGTGAAAAACATGCACACTTATTTATCTATTATGTATAAACTTGAAAAATTAAGAGTGCATTTAACTCCCCCCACAAGAAAAAGAAGCTGAGAGAATACAGCACCTCTGGCGTAAGCCCCTTACAATTATTCTGTTTTCTGTATCTTCGAACAAATAGAAGACAAAAAGCAGAGCTACAAAAGTATAATCTTCCTGTGAAACTGAAAAAAAGAAGGAAGCTACCACAAGGACGCTGACTCAAGTACAAAAACCCCACATCTATAAGTATCCCCAGTTAATTATATTCTATCCAAGCTCTCTTTGTAGGGAAAGTCTAAGTTATATTTATGAAAACAACTTCCCACATCTCAGTAAAGAGCACCATGACAGCATCATCTTTCTTAGCCTGCACACTGCCAGTTCTGTCCCAATTCCTTTCATACAGGCATTCATCAGAGCAAGGAAAATTACTAAAACATTTCACGTATATAACCAGTATCCAGACCCCAGAGAATGGATAGACAGGGATCAAGCTGATGTTTGTGTTATGGTGCTGCTGAGCAAAGCAGAGAGGAGCAGTAGAGGCAGACTGCGTGACTATTCAAGGGAACAGAAGTGCCACATTGTCCTTTCACTTTCAGTAACATCCAGCAGGTTTGGGAAGAGGGTTTGGCACAGTTCTCTGGAAAACAGGGAAGCAGGAACAACCAAAAGTAGCTGTCCTTCACCCTGGCTGCAAGCCCCAATATATCTGAAAAGGCCAAGTGGACTTCTAACACTTGGCTGTTCACTGACACCTCAGGGGCAACAAAAAAAAAAAAAGCCCCAAGTAACTCTCAACCTTCACATCCACTCCTTGTTATGCAGTTGTGTCACCAACAGCAGTTTCCCAGATAAAGACGTATGCCGGACACAAAAAGCAACTGTGTTTAGTGATAAAAGAGTTGGAAGGTAATAGTTGTCTGAGTGGTTTGGAGAATTTAGAATAATTTTCTTCCCTTCAGTATTGAACTGAGTCTTCAGATGGCTTGAAAAAGGGCTTCAAAAAGTTTCAGTATAAGCTGAGAGCTTTTAATGGAAAAAGTCCATATTTGCTAGCCAGACTTGCTTCATATGCTGATACATAAACACACGGTTGTCAAGCTACATTTGCCCTGGCAAAGGTGACCTTCCAATTTCTAGAGCTGTGTATATGTCAATTCTTCACCACAGTTTAACATTAGTGTATTTTTTATTATTTTTTAAAACACTGAAGTGATTAATGATAGTGAAAGAAACACACTGCATGTGTTTACTTTGATGTGTTTCACATGAACATGTTAAAATATACACAGTAAATGTGAGTTTCAAAATTTAAAACAAAAAGCAAAACAAAAAAACCCCAATGGAACTTTTAGCGCTCCCTTGCTCTGCTTTCTTCATGCATAGATTGACTCACTGGGAATGAGTCCAGCTGAGCCTGAAGTTCCATCTTGTGAACAAATAAGACAATAATCCTTTCTAATTTACTGCTTTTAATGATGCTTGCATCTTCAATAGGTTGAGATGTTCTTTCCCTAGCCTGCTACTGACACACTGAATTTATTCATCTCATCCAGGTGCTAAGCCTGGTCAGTAAAACAAACCCAAGGGATACAGTGTCCCTTCTCTTCCTCATCAATCCTCTACCTTCCCAACCCAGATAATTGCCCTTCATCATCCAGGCCTGCCCCATGCTATCCCAGGCTCAGCAGCCTCTGCTCTGCCCCTCTGGCCCTGCCAGGAGCTCTTCCCCATGTGAAGAGCAGCACAGCCCTGCCCATTGAGTTCTCTGGTGCTCCCCAGGCACCAACGGGCTCACCACTGCACAGAGGACAGCAGGGATCAAACCCTAACAAACAGTCCGAGTTGCAGGCTTCTGTCCCAGTATCTCGTTCTGATGGGAGCAGCGTGTATGTCACATTCTCCACACAGCTGCCGTGGAAAATAGTTTGCCTGAAGGGACCTGCACATGAGCACACACACACAAAGAGAAGGGAAGAACTGGGCAAAGGCAAAAGTGCTTTGAGTTTCTTTAACATTCAATTTCCTCAAAATGTAGGCAATAGTCCACTCCATTTCCAGGGGCATCTGAAGTATATTTTTGTTACAGATTGGCTTCACTATGTGTCAAGCAAGCAGACAAAAAAAAGAGGCAATTGGGAGAATGCCTGCTTGGAAAACTAGATGCAATAGTAACATGGCCTTAAGGGCAAAGAAGGCCCTATTTATCTGAATTTAAATACTTTATGACTAGGAAAATGCTGAGCAAGGGATTTTTGATGTTAGGTGTCCAAACCTAGCTTATTTGTGTTCTGGCATTTAGCCAGGAAAGGTAACTGGATTTCTTGAATGCCATTACATTTATCAATCCTTCTATTTCAGCAAGGATCTCTTATAGCTAAGACTTCTTAAAAAGCAGTACTATAGCCATTTTCTAGCAAAACTGAGAGTTAAACCAGGTTGGGCATTTTTTTCAGTTTTAAGGTTCACATCCAGACAAGAAATTATCTTACAGAAAATAAACAGAAAAAAGTAACATTACAGGAAGAGCTCTTTTGTTAAATTCTAAAGGAAAACATCAGATGATTGCCACTATGTTTATTATAACAATTCCCATAGCTCAGCCCAGAGAAACTTGTTCATCTACAAGAACACTTAGGGAGAGAGGGAAGACCTTTCTGAACAGTACACTCTCTACCAACAGTGGCACACAGGTCAGCTTACTAACACGTGTCATTACAGCATGATTTTCTCCCAGGACAACATAAATTAGAATGATATAAAAAAACTGACAGAAGAGTACAGAGGGGCTAAATTAATCCTGCCTCAAGGAGGCATCCCAGCTAGCAAGCCATTCCTTAAATTGCAAGGGAAGACAGATGGCAGACACTTCCAGGAGGCAGCTGAACCCATCTACAGCCTAATTCCACCTATATCATCCCCTGCAAGTGTATGGCTCCATCTCCTTGAGCTTACAGACACCTCTGGCACTGCAGTGCAAATCCAGGTGCAGCACCACCACAGCTACACAAGAGGAAGAAGTTCTGAGGTAAGCACAATGCAGGACAATTACAACACCGGACTAGTAAGTAAGTCTCCTTTGCTCAAGTTACTGTCTAGTGTTTTTCACTATTCATCAGATCATACCAAGTCCACCTAAAAATGTGCATGATGTATCCATCAGTTTGGAGTCTACAGACAGATCCTCAGAATCCCGAAGCTGAGCAAAAGAGACTGTGGAAGCTTAAATGAAGCTTTCCATTACAGAAAAAAAGAAAAGACTATTGTATTTCATGGAGGTCAGACATACAATCAGACAAATTCTATACAATACATAAACAGAACAAAGTGAAAATGAACCAGCTGTCAAAGGATTTCTGGCAATAATTTCTTCCACAATGGATAGATATGAGGCTCTAAGGAATCTGGTCATTAAAAGTGTTAGCTGGTACAGTAACATAAACAAATTGCAAAACAACGTAAAACTCCCACTAAGATCTATGAAACTGTTGTGGATGATGCAGCCTACTCACTTTATTTAAAAAAAAAAATGCTTATAGAATACTATATATAACAGACTAATATCAAGTTATATGGAATTCCCATGCAAAAAGCTGCCAGCCAAGCAAGCAAAAAGGCTGTAAATATCTGTCAATTGCGTAAGAGGAAAAAACCCTCTGAGAGCACAAATTTCCCAACCACCACTACCCTGCAAAGAAACAGGGCTATTTAAGTCTGGAAATATAAAGTTAAGATTTCATTTTAAAACAGATATTAAACCATACGTCACCTACACAAGTCTTTTCCATTCCCTTCTTAACTTCTAACTGTGCATGAAAGGTGTGTCAGATGGAGACATTATGATGAAGCCCATTAAACAGACATTTTATGGAAGACTTAAAACTATGTAGCTTAAGGGTACAGATAGGTTAGATCCAATAAACATTTTATTTGTGTTCCTTTTAGAATCTCAAGCCTGAAGAAAATGGCTTTAACTTGTGCCCATGTCCTTTGTCATGCAGCATGCCCTGAAAAAAGCACAGTGAAAATTAGTTAATAAATCCAGTACTTTTGTACCACCCAAATTTTTGGTACTTTTTCTAAGTTACAAGGTAATTAACCATAGGCATAATAAATGAATTCAGGTATGCACAGACTGAGGATACTGTTTCATAAATGGCTTCAAAATCACCAAAGATCATAGGCCATTGAAAAGTGCAGTTCTGGGGTCCCCAACTCTGCTCCCTTCTTGTGCATCTCTGCTGCTCTTTTCCACCAAAACTAGCAATCTCATGGCCCCAAAGCAAGCTAGCCTGGTTCACCGATCCAGCTGAGAAATAACCAGTCCCAACGAAGAAATACATAATTTTCAACCCTATTAGTAAGTTCACTGAACAAGGGACAAAACCCATGGCAGAAGCAGACAGTATAAGATATAAGCTACTCCATATGTGACATATGAAACATAGAAAACCAGATCACGGGTGAATTTACGGAGGTGAGAAAGCAGATCAGCCACAGGACTACATTGTTGCTTCCTTGGCTCACAATACTCTCAGGGGACCATTTAACAGCACACAGCTTGATTCACCTCTGCAAACAGCCTATATTTTGCAGGTGCTTACATAGAGCACACGGGTTTGCACTTTTAAATGGGTTTGATTTTTCAAAATATCTTGACTGTTATTCATTTAGGTAAACTTGATGTTATCTCACCACCTCACTCTTTTGACTGTAGATAGTACTAGCTTCAGTAAGCGGACTTTTGCCATGCCTATTGTGAAAGACAGAATGATTATCAGCTTGGTAATCACAGTATTTATTATTTGGTGCCCTAAGGAAATAATGTTTAATGCAACATAATTTTGAACATTCTACAATAAAACACAATATCAAAAAATGGCACTGTTTTCTATCTTGACCACAATTCAACAAAGAAATGCTGCTAGACAGTTTGAATGCTCTTTTGCTCCAGGACACAGCTATCCAATACAGCAAAATTTTAAGACTTATGCCTGAGAGCATCTTTTGCCTTCCTCTTATGCTGGCACAGTTCACTTCTTAGGCCAAAAAAAACCAATCAAAACATGTTCACGGACTCACTGGCAGCAATGGACAGTACTAATTCATCCATTACTGGAGTCTAGATGCTTGGCAGAATGTGCAGAGTTTCAGCTGAATAAAGGAGAGGTCAGTCTTGAGAAGTTCAAGAACTGATTATCACTTGAAAGGATAAAAACTGCAGACTTCCCTTCTCAATATTTATAGGGTCAGCACTGGTGCAGCTGTATTACTGGCTGAATCAGCCCCATTCCCATGTGCAGAGAGGCCTAAGTTGGCATAAGTTGGTCTCTTCCAAGCCAGATGGCAGAAAGCAGAAGTGGGAGATGGTGTTACACATTAAAACATCTCTTTTCAGTTATTTTATTTGCTATGCTTCCTTCTGGCTCCTTAGCTTGCCAGTTATATCTGCTTTATTCACAGCAGAGCTCAGTGTGCCTTTCAGGAGATGACATGTAAGAAATAGTGCAAATTACCTGCAGGCAAAAGGCTTTGTTCAGGAGATGCAAATGCCAGTTTAGGGGGAGGTTTAGTAAAATATGCCCACAGAGTGCTAACTTCTAAAATAAGCATATCCACATTCACCTTATTTAAAAGGTACATAAACATGTGCACATATTTTATATATATAGGCTTTCTGATGTTTTGACTCAGCTGTTAAAAAAAAACGTATTTGTTTATTGTAAACATTATTTCCAAGTTATTTACCTAAATTATTCTGGAAAGTATTAATGTTCAACTATTCTCCTCAATTTTGACACTTTACAACTTTTGATTTAAGTACCCTAACAGCCCAGCTCTGTGATCTATTTCACAGCAGATAAATTATTTTTAAACACTTAAATGAAAGCATGTATCAAAGTGCAAGGATGGAAAAAAAAAAATTATGCAAAACCTGTCTACTTTGGTTTTTAAAGCAAACTACTTTCATGATTTAAGTATCCCACAGCTTCTTTTGCTATGACACCTTCTCTCACTATGACCCAAAATTTTCAAGTCAAATGCTTCCTTGGTTACTGCATGGAGACAAAAGTTGCTCAGTCTCAATTGAAAGGATGGAAGATTAATTTAATGTGTGCTGATGCCCTATGGTTAGGCATCACAGCCCATTTATTTCTGCCTCCATTTGACTTTTGGCATATATGAGATTTGTTCAAACAATTTGCCAAGTCTAATGTGAAACTGCTCCTTTTATTTTTGAATAAGTAATTCCTAAAAATAATATGATTGTTAAATTTCCCTCCCCCATTGCAACCCTTCCAATTCTAGTCATATGGCAGTTCCCATAAAACAATAAAAGAGCTAATCAATTTACTGGTTAAGAAAACAGCAGACTGAAAAAATGTGCTCAGCTTAACTTGTCTAGTTCAGAAAAATAAAGGTTAAAAATAATTTTCAGCATGTATCTAACCCCTACTTATTTTCCTAACATAGACAAAGACAGAACATATTAAATACATCAGTCTTAACTTTAGGTGTAGAGTGGAACAGCAGACTTAGAAAACTTCCTTCAGTTCCTGATGTCTTTGCTAAAACCAGTGAAGAATATAAATAGTTCCAATTCTGACACAACACCTATCCCTGAGGAATACTGAAAAACAGACTGTCCTTCACACCAATCCTGTTAAGCAGCTAGTGTGATTCTGGTAAGACCGGTTTGAAGCCATTATGTAAGGATGTTTATTTGTTATACAGAGCCCAGAACAAATCTATGTCATACACGATGACTTTACCACGATATTTGAGTTTTCCAAAGCCCCGCCTTTAGATATAGATAGCCCTAAATTAGATGGGGTCTCAGCAGTATTTCTCAGTCTAGAAAATAACTTCTAGCTCTTATGATTTTTCAGAGAACACATTAAAAATGATCGTTCCATGGGCCCAGCTAAAACGGCAAGCAGAAATTTCCCATATTCACACCAAAAAGTAGCAGGATTTTTTTTTTTTTAAGTACATGGATACTCTGTAAATACAGACAGAATCTGCTCTACTAAAGCCACCATTAGTAACTTTGTAGCAGTGAGAGAGCCAAGTTTTAATCCCCAGGAGCTACTACTTTTCCCTTGTACCTGTTCAGTAGCTAGACCAAGAACAGAAAGCATGTAGAGGAATTTCTACATTCTCAAGGGCAAAGGAGAGTTTGGATACATGGGTAATGCAACAGCCTTTACTATCCACTAGAAATGCAGAAAAACACTATCTGGAAACTCGGCCATCCACTAATGAAACCCATGTGGGTCCTTCAGGACTCGTTAGCACTTTGGTGTCTCTGTACCATGATTCCTCCAGAATTCCAGATTCGGGAGGTCTTCTTAACCATCAATGTCAACTACTCTGCACCAAGCAAGCTCCGATCCAGATTTCCAGCCAAGCTAATAAAATCTCCTGGAACACTGAGCACAGCACAGAAACACCCAAGCGGGTTTACACAGAGCCAGCTTGGTCCATCAGGACTTATTAGTTCAGACACTGCCTGAAAGCAGCTGCACTGCAAAGCTGGTTCTGGAAACAGCAGAGATGTGTTAACATGGCACAGCACACGAACTAATAAACTGCTAGCTCTGAGCTGAGCCTGCCCCAGGCTAAATCTGGTGCCTGTATATCCCTGCACAGTCAATCTGCAACTGCAGAAGTGGCCCAAAGAGCTCACTCTAGTTCAAGCCCAGCAAGCACAGCTCTACCGCCACCAACGTGCCCAAGTTTTCTGTCCTTGTCACTTCCCTCCATATGACCAATGCCTCCATCTACCCTCTTACTGTATGTTCATTGTGTTCTCTCTTGACAATTCACATCCATTTCTCAACCTTGCACATCTCCAATAAGGCTGCACAATGTACGTCAGCAGCTTCCAGCCTTCTGGAGTGATCAACCACCTTCTTCTCACCCAACCTTCTCAACCAGACCAACACTATCTAACGCCTCTCCCACCACTTCTGGCTTCCCTCTTTGTCCCGTCCTTGGTGGTTCAATCCCCAACCAAGGGACCATTACGCTTATAAAAACAAAACAAAAATGTGACTGTATTTGCATGTCAAATTGTCCTGTCTTCATAGACAAAAAGCAAGTATCAGCAGAAACACCATCACAAGAGCTCTCACCAGGCCAAGGGCAGGCTACAAATTCTAACAGTAAAATTTGCTGTCTCACCTAGAAGTTGCTTAGCAGTCAGCTCACATATGACTGCCCAAGGCTCTCCTTTTGCCTTCCTACTTGGACTTTCCTTTGTGCAATTCTCCCATGCCAAACAGCCTGAGTGTCTTGATGTGGCAAAAGCGCTGGTGAGGGCAAAGACTGTCACCAGCCTACTGATAACAGCAGTGGACAATGAAAGAAGGAAAGCAGGCAAAGATTGATTGAAATGGAGCCCAGGGAGACTGGCCTGCTGATGGAGTATCAACTCTGTCTCCCAGCTCAGTCAACCCTGCTTCCCCCTCCCCACCCTCACCCACCTCTACAAACAATGCAAAGTAACTACTGAGTATATGGTTTGTAGCTCTGTCCTGTGATGCGTAGGCATGAGCGGGCCACTAATTATCAAACTTTTACAGTACTGGAAATATGACAGAATTGAATTACTTGCTACAGAAAGGGGCAGTCTGTCCCTCTAAAACAGTTCACACCATAGGTAAAGCAACCACTCCGACTGCATTATTCCTCTAGCCAGAATCATGACTTCAACATGAGGGCATGAATGTTGAAGAATGAGGGCAGTTCTACCTGACAGAAGAGATTCCTTGCTTCTGAGCTGCTTCCAGAACACTGAAACCAATACAGAAACTACAAAATCAGAAATGAAACTGAAATTTATCTCCTCATTTATCTCACACATGCTCGGAATGGCAGAGCTGCAATTTATTGTCCATGCAATCCAACAGCGTATAGCTGTGTACTGGAACAAGGAATTAGTAGTAATTTCATAACCTTCAATACTAAAACAGACAAGCATGCTCCACTCACTTCCTATTGGAAATTAGGAAATGAAATCTGCCTGCTTTCTAGCTGCTGTGTTTGATATCAATCTAATGCTGTCAGTTGCTGAAAGCCAAGCAAGAAAGACTCTCACCTTTGTCTTACATGTCCTTTTCACAGCTAAGTATTTCTGTATGTCATATCAGCAGTAAAACCACAGTCAGATGGATTCTCAGAACACAATAACTACGGAATCAGAGCAACACATGCACCATCACTCAGAACTCCAGCCATATCTTTGCCTTGTTCTAGGAAGCTATACTGGAACTTCTAAGTCTGAATGACTGACAAATCCTGATACTTAAGAAGGCAAGTTTCAGTTCCTATGGTTTTACTTCTGTACTCCTTATATACCTCATTCTTTATTAGACCATGATATCTAGTCTCTTTGTAGAACTAGTTACCATCTCCATCCATATAGGACCTTCTAAGATGTCACAATCAAAGCAAAATGAATGGCAGACATCCAAGCGGAGATGCTATTAGGTTGGGCAGGATGGTACATATTATGAACCTTTCAAGCTGTTGTAGGAGACAGGCTACCCAGGTGACTAGTTCAAACTAACTTTAGCACTTGAAACCAAGACCTTAGAAAGTGCCCTTACTTCAAGAAAAGTTTGGAAGCCTCTTGCACAGAAGGAAACCACACCTTGTCTGTTCCTCCCCCTATGCATAGGATAACGGCCACAGATACAAGAACATAAACAGGCTGTTTACAACCAGAAGGTGCTGGTAGACTCAGTAACAAATGGCATTGATCTCACATCCAGAAACAGATCCTGTACTTATTTACACCAGTTGTTTTTATGTATGCATGTAGTATGCCATACAGGTATTATGAAGATACAGATTGTCATACGAATAGAACTTTACCATCAAAGAAAGGATATTTTTGTTTTAAATCCAACTATAGCCATCTTCATTCCTGGAAGTAATCAGGTCTTCCTACTACACATTCTGCTAAATAGCTAATGGAAAAAATTCTGAGATTCATTCAACAAAGCATTTCAAAATACAAAACTCTGAAATTGATAGCAACTTTTAAAAAACCATTTTTCTGAAAATAATACTAAAACCAAACTAAAATAATTAAATGTTTCACTTCAGCAGTCTCATTCATATGGCTGGCAAGTCTCATCAGCTGCGGAGTTCTGAATTTATCAGTCACAGACTTTTTTTAAAAAGCACTATGTGCTTTGAAGTTCAACTAAGGCTTAATAAACTTTCTTACAGGTCTGGAGTACTATATAAATTTTGTCAGAGCTATGCTGGCATAATTGGTAATACAAACTGTCTGGCTTCATGAAAGTTACAAGCTCTGGCTCCAATCCTGCAAACACTTACTAAAGAATTTAACTTACTGCACAGAACTGACTACTCATGCATAAACTAAGCATATTTGTAAATATTTGCACAGTATGGACATCTGTTGGCATAGCCAGTCATCTGACACAAGATTCAGCTTTAAATCCTAGTCTGCATAGAGTCAGTATTAAAAAAAAGGAATTCCTCACTTTATAAATTCCTTTCTTAGCATCAGGCATGTCAGATACCAAAGGGTGGAACCAAAAAGTTAAAACCAGAGGAAGAGAGGAATCAGTGAAATCATAACACTTGGTTCTGTTTCTCATGTAACTAGAGAAGCCTGGTTTTTTATGGGTGTATGTCACAAAATTGAGCTCCTGCCTTATTTTCAACCTTTGCTGAACTAAGCTCTTGCTATACCTTTCCTTCAGTGGTGCCATTTATAGCATTTCTCACATCATCACAGGCAAAGCTCATAAAATTACTCCAAAAAACTCCTCCTTTTTATCAGATTTGGTTATTAACACCTTTAAGTTATGGGTGGGCTAAGAAATAGCCACAGTACAAAGCTGGCCCAGAGCTAACCATGGAAATCGCATTTCCTTAAAAAAATCAAAGTAGAAAAAGGCAAGGATGTCTCCTTCCTCTTAGTGTCTTGGCTTTTGAGCACATCCTGTTTCACTCATCCTCTTTAACAGCAAAACATTTTGTGATCTGTTTGTTTAAACCTGGTATCAGGCAGAAACACTTGTGAGGGAGTTAAGGCATCCTCCCATTAATTCAGCGCTTCGTGGGAAGGAGTAAGCCTACACAGTGCTTAAGGCCTTGGTGGATATCGCACCTGCAGAGCTGCCATGTGGAGCTGTGCTTCTTCAGAATAAAGAGCTGAGATCTCACTCTGGCTTAGCACTGAAGTCTGACAGCTGTGGCTTAGGGCACTAAACCGTCTCCTTTGAAAAACGCAGGAATAGACTAAGAGGATGGAGACAAGGCGGGCCGCCAGCTGCAGGAGAGGACAGCGAGACCTCATCAGGGATATCAGTGCCAGGAGCCCTTGTCAAAACCCTACTGACACACACAATTGAAACGCGCTGATCCAGCGAGGGAAACGGGGTCCCTGCAGAGGGGAGGGCGGCTACCCTGCGGGGCCTCGTGTAGAGACTGCATCTCAAATCGTCCTCACCACACCCGGGCGGGGACTGGCCGCATGCAGCAGCCCCGGGAGCTGCCCCAGCCCCCAGGGAAGGGCGCCTGCCTCCTGCCCGAGCCGGCCGGCGGGGCACGGCGGGGCGGGAGAGCTCGGTTCTGCGGCAGCGTTGCCCCTCCGCGGAGCGAGCCCGCTGGGTTACCTGGGGCAATGAGCACCCACTGCGCGGGATGCGCGCCCGCGGGACGCCGCTCCGCGCCCTGCCCGCTCCGTGCGCCCCGCATGCTCCGTGCGCCCCGCGATCCCAAGCTCCCGCCGCTCCCGCCGCCGCCGCAACATGGCGGGCGGGATGGGCGGGCCGGGAAGAGGCCGGGCGACGGCGGCGGGGCGCGGGAATTGCTCGGTCCGCTCCGCCTCTTCCCCTTCCCCCGGTATACGCAGCGAGTGGGTGGTACAGCCATGGTACCAAAGCCCCTCCTCTCCCCCGCCCCGCGGGGCTCGGTTCGGAGTGATGCCCCACCCGCAAGGGGAGGGGAGCGCCTGACGCTCCTAAGCGCTCGTGGTCTGAAGGAGCTACAGAAGTCAGAGGGTCCGCAAAGAATCAGGAGGTTGTATTAGTAAATTGCACGCTTGGCATGGAAGTTGGTTTATTAGTCCCTGACCGACTGTATAAGCACACGGAGTGGGTTTTGGATATAGGGGTACGGTGAAAGGAAAGAGAGAAAGGAAGAGATGAGTTATAAAGGCGGGGAGAGAAAGACAGAGATAAAGAAGGAGAATAAGAGAGGGGAAAAGAGATTACCAGTCCTGATTCCAGCATTGATCCAGCTCATGGCCCTGGGGGCCGCTGCCCAGGCTTGGGAGGGGTACCTTTTTATGGATAGGTTTTCTCCACCCTGAAGACAGATTTCTCGCTTTCCATGTAAATCCTCATCATTCCTGTGCTTGCGCTGTACTGTGTTGTGCTCATCTCCAGGAACTAGAACAAGGGTGTTTGTCCAGGAAAAGTGCTGCCCCTATCTCTGCATGGCCCCTTTCTCCAGCCACATCTTGTTCTTTCTCATGATTTGTCAGTAGTATAGTAGTTACTTCTTTCTCACAGTGTGACGAGGCTTGACACAAAGGGCACAAACCGAAATGAAGTTCCATTTAAACATAAGAAAAAGTGTCTTTAGTGGAGCAGGTTGTCCTGAACAACCACAGCATCTCCATCACTAGAGGTATTAAAAACCAGGCTGGATATTGCTCTGAGCACCCGCTGTAGCTGGCCCAGCCCTGAGCAGGGAGCTGGACTAGACCCTCTCCAGAGGTGCCTGCCAGCCCTCGCCATTCGGTGCAACTTCAGTTCTCCAAGGCTGGTCATGGGCAGAGCCACAGTTCTCTCATAGCAGCCACCCTACCCAGTGTACAACATGATCCTGGTAAATAGGTTCTATACCTCCCGATTGCACTGAGGAGTCATAGCCACAGCACAAAAATGTGTATTTTCGTACACATGTATATATTTGTACATGAACTTGGCTTTACCCACACAAGACTGTATTGATGGACACCTTCCCAGAGATTTAGGAATAAATATTATGTTATCAAAAGTATTAAAGTATACATATCAATTGTAAATCTCAGAGATATGAAACAAATATTAAAAACATACTAACATGTATTCCCCAAAACAGAGCAGAACTAACCAAGGCCAGCATATGCAAAACAGCTGAGTTGATGTAAGGCTGAAAAAAATAATTTCCTGAAGTTTGAGCATATACCTTCATCACTGAGATTACATTCATCTAAATTAGTTTTATTTTAATTTTTCTGACTTTATTTTTCCACTGATTGAAGTAAGGCAAGATTTAAGTGCCAAAGACCGCACTGCACCATGTGTTTTGAAGAAGCCCCCAGAGAAATCACTTGCTCTCAGAGTGATTGCAATTTGCCGTGGTGTATGCCTGGATTGCAGCACTCACTGATGGGTCTTGTAAAAACTC
This sequence comes from Dasyornis broadbenti, assembly GCA_013397935.1. Lineage (NCBI taxonomy): Eukaryota > Metazoa > Chordata > Aves > Passeriformes > Dasyornithidae > Dasyornis > Dasyornis broadbenti. The sequence goes on along the minus strand of VZRN01002462.1, from coordinate 146,332 downwards.
TCCTCAGTACTTGTGTTAGCAAAGAGAGAAAGAAGCTCACCACTGTTCCACTGTAATCTGTACAAGACCACTGGAAGAGCAGAACAGAGCTTGTTGCTGTGTTTGAAACCTTCCTAGAAGGAAAACCTTCCACATGGAAAAAAGAGTTCTCCATAAAATTTGGTTTCTAGTGCTGAAAAGGACAATGGGTCTTAGAATATTGTACACCACTGAGTGTAACAAAGCTCTGGAAAAGCCAGGAATACAAGCCTGCCAGCCTCCAGATACAATGTGTGTCAGGTTCAAGTCTAGAAGTATAAGCTGCACTGGTTCCAGACATCCTAATTCCTCCCTGACTGTAGTGTATGATGGAAATGTTGTAGCAAACATTGCTGTATGTGTACAAAACTGGCTTATTAAGCTCACATTTTTCAAAGCACCAATCCATCCTTATTTAGGCACCTGGTAAGCAAGCTAATTTTCAGAGGTGCTGAGTACTCCTACCATCAACTGAGCGGAATGGACATTTCAGCTGTTCATTTCTTTTGATTTATGAGCATCTCCCACAATCTCTAGATGTATATTGGCCCTGGGATCTATAATGTCCTTTTCCAGGAACTTTCAGATAGAAATGTTTTTCTCAGATACTTTGAAATGCCCCAAATGGAAATTCTCAAATAGGCCTGGACAAGGTTCTAGAATGACATCAGTTTTGGAATAAAAATAATGCAGTAATTTATACATATTAAATATTTCAAACTTTCTGTTGTTACTCATACTCACTTGATTTATACTGTTCCCCTTTATAAACAGAGGTTATACTATATCATTATAAGCAAAATATAAACTAATTAGGGATTTCTGTCAGGAGCTGATGATACTAAAATCTTATTTGCTTAAGAATTAAATACTTTACCTTCAGGCTTGCCAACACTTTTAAACTGTAGTGGTGTCTCCCTGAAAGAAAATGCTGAAGTTTAAAATGCTAGACTGATCTGAACTGCTGTGGTGATATCATTTTAAATACTCAGATCTTGATTTCATACACATGGGTATTCTCATTTGGGTCCATATGACTCATTAAGTCCAGAAAGTTAAAGGCATCCAGTATGGGACTGCATCCAATTTGAGGACAATTGTTTTCCACTTTTCAGAGCCATTTGATTTGCATTCAGACTTCACCTGCATGCTGTCTGTCCATTCATTTCTGCTAGGGCTGCTTCTTATAATCCAAATATCTGTGCAAATGCAAGATCCCTTTTTGCCAAACAAAAATTACTTACTTTTGCTGCCAAAGAAACGCTCCCTCTGTCCACCTTCAGCTGCGCAATTTACCCCTTCCTCTACCCCTATGCTAGTTTTAAGTGAAGGCCCTTTTAAATTTTGCTTGGAGCAAGAAGCAAAAGAACGTATAGAAAGAAGTGATTCGCTGTCAAGTTAATGTTGTCATTTAAAAGACAAAAATATTTCCACATGATTAGGTTTCATTTTACACTATTTCAACAAATATGGGCCAAGTTTATCTATTTTATGCTTCAGTGGTCCAAGCATTTACATGCATAGCTTTAAATCCATTGCTCTGCACATTTAAGGGTCAGCTGTATGTATGGATGCAAGGGTTACATTTAATCCCAGGAAAAGTCTTAGTGATACTTGTAACTTTAACTGATGTACCATGATAATTATGATTCATTTTAAGTTATCTAGTTTAAAATACTGTTCTAAGTTATTCACAGGTCAAATTATTGCTTTGTTTGGTTTTATTCAAAACAAAGCATGCATGGAATTGAAACAAATTGAAAATATGGAGGCCAAATACAGAGACGGCATTGACCTGAAAGAACACATACTGACATTGCAAACTTATAAAACATCATTTGAATTTCTAACTGAAATTTCAAGTCAATCTGTCAAGCTGAAAAATAATTGTTTTAAATAGTTGTTCATTACAGTATTCGTCTAAGCAAGTACTTCTCTTACTGAAAATAGTCCATTTTAAGGAGAATAACAGTATTCATTTAAAAGCACTCAAGCAATGGTGAAAAACATTTTAACCAGCTTTGAGCAGAAATCACTTTGTGCTTTGCACTAAACAAGGTTATATCACTTTGTGCACCTATAGGTAACAAAATTTTTGCCTTAATAGAAATAATCTACTGAGTTCCAAAGTTTGCCTGTATGCCAGGTCAAATAGCAGTAAGAGAAAGAAAAGGAAAGACAGTAGAATTAGATAGGAAAATATAGGTACACCCACATAAACTATGGGATTCATATTGCCTGATTTTATACTATAAATGTGTAGTTTCAATCTGATTATTTAGTGTCTTTTTATAGTTAATGGAGAGAAACAGAGTAGCACTCAGCTGGCCTAGTTCATGAGCCCACCTGTCTAGAGGTAGATATCCAAATTGCAGATACCTCAGATGAAAAGTGAGATCTTTCCTCCACCAGCATTTTTTTTTTTTTTGTGTGTGTGTGTGTACTGGGAGAGACTCCAGTTTACATATAGTTGTTATCATTCTCCCTTTTCCCCATTTTCTTTGTGCATCCATCACACCCTAAGAATGGATAAGGACCTTATTGTGGGTTTAGCACAAGCAGATATTTATTGACCCAAGCATACTGGATCTAAGAAATGTTACTTTTCCTCCATTTAATCAACCAGAAAATTCACTTGTTGGAGGTGTGTTGCTATAGCAAGCAGACCTTGGTCTGTTTATAGAAGCTGCTCAGAATGATGTATACTGTTTGGAGAAAAAGGTTAAATGAGTATACAGATTGTGAGCTGGCTTGAAATGAACAGTAGCAACTCTTGTTTAATGTGCTTGATACATTTATCCACAGCAGTAAGTTACTGAAAAGTATTCTCATTATGACTCAGACACTGGTTAAAAAAAAAAAAAAAAAACAAAAACCAAAACACAAAAAACCCTAAAAAAACCTCCCCAAACAACAACCAAACCCAAAAAAACTCCCACAAAACCCCAGAAATATTTTTTTTTAAAAAAAACCACCAAACATATGAGACTTTTCTAATATTTTCAGATTAAAAGTTGTTGCATCAAAAGCATTATAGCAGCCATATTAACCCTGCCTTCCTTTACTGTGTATTTCAACAAATTTCTCAGCCCCATTAAGACACTCTCAGAAAGCAAATTTCACTTGAAAAGGAGAGCATGAAAAAAAGCTTTGAAACAAACTGTCCAGGTTGGTAAGAAAGAAGACAACACTTGAGATTGAATGTTACAGTGAACCTTGTAACTGCTATGTGATGGTATTATTATTGTTTTTGCTGGTATTATCATTGTTGTTTTTATTATTATTATTAGCCAAAAGTATTTTGACAGTCTTGATGCTGCCATTTTCCTTCCAGAGTATCAATGGTTAGAAATGTAATATCTGTAAGGTAAAAAAATGTTAACAATACCTTTCAATATTTTCCCGTGGTATAAAACTGCAGTTTATATACATGAATATATATTCTGTACATGTATCTGTGTATACTTACATAACTATTTAAACATATATATTTATATCTTCCATATAAAATATGTATATGCATATGTCTGTCTGTGTGTTGTTCTATTGAAGCTTCCTTCCTCCGATATTGAGGAACAAAAGTCTAAATTTTTCAGACATTTGTGAGACTACTATTTATGTTAGAGTATCCTAGTGTATCCTAAAGTACTATTTATCCTGGAATACTATCCATATAGTTCAGAAAATGCCTCTTATCCTTCTCCTCAAACATCTTTAAAAGAGCTATGATTTCTGTTGATTTTCTATTTTCTTATTTCTCCTTTCTGAGGAATTCTCTCTGAACAACTGCTGTGTGCTTAATGGGTTTGTTCATGCCATTTTTTCCCTCCCTGTTGTATACTAACAGCAATTCTATTATTAAAACAACACATTCATAATTCTATTATCCAGCAACAACTAAGGATTACAGAGGTCCTTTATGGTTAATTAAGAAATTTAAATAGTTAACTTCTGATTTCAGACATACAAGTCTAAACCCATAAATTTATGCTCTTGCAGAAAACCCACCAGGTGGAATCTCAAAGAATAGAACTGTTTATAATGCTGTCTTCAGAGAGATAATTCCATGCAGACTTAGTTTCTTGCCTAGCAAATACTGCATGCCATTGTGGGAAGCACAACTGTCACCAACGACGGTCATTTTTGCACTTCAAACCCAGACTTAGACTTGCAGTAGACCCAATGAATTTCTGTCACTGGCGCTGCCATTAAAGTCCTCTAGATCAAGTAGAAGGTGTCTGTCCTCTACCATCAGCAGCGTGGGACAGGGAACCAACAGCAACAATAAAATAATTATGTAAACTCTGAGTGGTGTTTATAGCCCAGTCTCCTAAGGAAGTAGGGCTTAAGGGAGCGTATTGTGTGTTTTTATGCATGTCTGAGTCCTCCCTCAGTAAGTCACTGAGCTCACACCCTTTTGATGCAGGTTCATATTTTATGAGAACGCACACATAAGTGGAGGAAAGAAACACCCTTCAAGTGACATTCAGCTGCCCCTAAAACAGATACTCATCTCTGGACAGCCCATCAGCTCTCTAAAATCCATGGCATTTATTGACTGCAGGCTCAGTCTGGTTGCAGATGGGCAACACCTGGCTTCTGGTCTAGTAGGGCACTGTATCCCGTAGTCGTATTCTCTAATTGCATATACATGTGTCAGATAGCTTAGAGTATCTTAGGTGACATTATTGACCTGTCTAGGGAAGAAGAGGCTTGTGAGATAAAGAAATACAAATTCTAAATGCCTTAGTCATGAGTATTTCAGTGTTGAAATGCCATAAAGCAGTGGAGTATCAACATCATAGCCAAGATTTCTCTCTTGTAATTACTCTCACTTGTTGTCATGCTTTCAGCTGGGATAGAGTTAATTTTTTTCTGAGTAGCTGGTACAGTGATGTGTTTTGAAGCTGGTATGTGAATATATCTTAATGTTGATAGCACACTGACGTTTTAGTTGTTGCTAAGTAGTGCTTACTCTGAATCAAGGGCTTTTCAGTTTCCCATGCTCTGCCAGACAGCAGGTGCACAAGAATCTGGGAGGAAACATGGTTGGGACAGCTGAACCAAACTGGCCAAAGGGATGTTCCGTACCACAGAACATCATGGCCAGTATTTAGACTCTGGGGAGTTGGCCAGAAAAGACTGATCACTGCTTGGGCACCGGCTGGGCATCAGTCAGTGTGTGGTGAGCAAATGTATTGAGCATTGCTTGTTTTTCTTGGGGTTTATTTCTGTCCTTTTTCATTATGAATGTTGTTGTTATTATTACTATTAATACGATTAGTATTGTTAATATATTTTATTTTGTTTGAATTGTTTAACTGTTCCTACCTTAACCCCTGAGGCTGAAGCTTCCCCAGTTCTCCTCCCCATGATGGGGGCGGGGTGGGGGTGGGAGTGAGTGAGCGAGCAGCTGCAATGGTGCTCAGCTGCCAGCTGCAGTTAAACCACAACACATGTAGGTGTGAATATTCCTGAAGGCTTCCCAGCTTTGAATAATAGCATTTGTAAAATGGCTAACATGTGCATGGATTATGTGATGTCTAACAAGAACTTGAGTTCATGCCACAGTTCAAAGGAGAATTCAATCATCTATGGAACTGAAATTCATTAGAAAACGAGTGTCACTGGTGACTTTGGAACTATTGTTTTGTTGTTGTTATTCTGCAAACCAAACATATTAGAGGGGGTTATCTGCCTATGCCCATCTGTGGTTATGCATAGAAATCCCTCCACGGGGCCAGAAATGTGGACTGCCTAGTGGTTGTGTGAGAACTGAAATGTTGCCTACATGTGCAAGCAGGGTGAGCTGTAAGCAGAAGACACATGCATGAGTAAGTTTGGAAAGAACAGGCAGGTCTATTGCGGTTTGAGACATCTGAGTTTTGAATTATTGGTTCTTCCACTGTTAAACTGGCCAAGTCCCACAGAACACAGATAGCTTTGCCTGTTTCTTCTACAATTCCTGGTTGTGACTTCTTCACTGTAACTGTGAGTGACATCAGGAGATGTGAAAAATGGTTTTGAGCATGGCCTCAAACACTGTCCAGAAACCATCTAATTGGTAGCAACTCCAGGCTTAATCCTGTGCCAACTGGTAAACTTCCCAGACACTGCACCAGCAGAATGCCAGGGACAAGAAGACTTAGCCCAGTAAGAAGTACGAGCAGTGTGAGCTGGGTTTGCATGGCAAGGTTGTGGTAGCAGGGAGCTACAGGGGTGGCTTTTGTAAGAAACTGCCAGAAGGATCCCCCATGTCTGAGAGATCCAAAGCCTGTGCTGGAGCAGGCTCCTGTCAGGATCTGTGGCTCTGTGGGGGCTCACAGCAGAGCAGCGTGTTCCTGAAGAGTTGCATCCTATGAAAAGGACCCACACAGGAACAATTTGTGAAGAACTGCAGCCTAGGGAAAGATTCATGTTGGAGAAGATTTTGAAGAACTGTTTCCTGTGGGAGGGACACTACACTGGAGCAGGGAAAGAGTGAGTCATCCTGCTGAGGATGTGTGATGACAATGTGTGATGAACTGACCGCAGCCCCCATTCACCATCCCTCTGCACCACTGGCAGGGAAGAGGTAGAGAAATTGTGAGGGAAGTTGAGCCCTGGAAGAAGGGAGGGTGAGGAGAAGGTGCTTTAAGAATTGGGTTTATTTCTCATTACCCTGCTCTGTTTTTGACTTGCAATGAATTAATTTCCCCAAATTGAGTCTGTTTTGCCCATGACCATAATTGTTGAGTTATCTTTCCTGCCCTTATCTCTACCCACAAACCTCTCCTTATATTTTCTTTGCCCTGCCCAGCTGACGAGGGGAGTCACAAAGCAGCTTTGGTGGGCACCTGGCACCCAGGCAGGGTCAACCCACAACACAGAGACACCCTGTTTTGGGGAAAGAGTACATCATCAGCATAATGCTTCTTCTCTTGGGTCCATGGAAGGCATCCTGGCTTGATTTATTTACTAGTTTAGACACAGCCATGCTTCAGTATTACTCCTAATGTGCCCAGTGAGAATTTTTGCCAAATAGGTCTACTGTAAGTAGGCACAACAGGTCGATAGTCAAATAAATCTTGCAAGGCCTATTTCGAGGACTTGTGAGTGAGGATTGCATGGAGATGGCCAGTTCATGCAGGGTGAGCACGGCATCTCTGGAAGTCTAAGACTTTCTGCATATGAAGAAAACTTACTGTACGTCTGTATTTGTACTGTGTGAAACTGACTGTGTAAAGACTGCAGATGAGTGCAGGTACTGGTGCGTGCATGGTGTCCATTTGCCCAGAACTGCCAGCCCAGGCAAAGTGATTGCCATGGCTTCAGATGGACAGCCAGGCATGCGGGAATCCTTGGCCATGTTCTTCTTTTTCTAACAGTAGAAATTTTGAGGAAGAAAAAGGGCTCTTTTCTGTGGACATATGAAATATACCCAAGAATTTAAAATTTTCAGTTGTTTCTGAGCTAATGGTTTCAGCTCCAATACCACATAAAACTTTTCACTTCACTACAGCTTTTCATTTATCTTTCAAAACTCTCCTGAATTCACATGTAAAATTAATCTTACTGATAATTAGGTATTTGGTGAATTCTTAGCTTGCTGTATGTCTTAATCATACTGAAACTAGCTATACTCTAAGATTACTTTTAATTCAGACTGGAAATCACTATTCTCAGTTCAATTCTGTATTGGCTTATGAAGTGTTGTGTTTTCACTAATGCAAGTAAGTCTTATTTTATGAGCACTGCAAAAAGATTATATTGTTAATATACATAAAATTGGGTTTCAGCCAAGTATGTTCTCAAGGGGAATTCTAAGAGGCAAAGGGTCCTTGTTACTTGGAACATCATTAACAGTATTTTGTGACCTTCAAGGCAGATAATTACAAGAATGACTTGTTAAGGTTTATGTACCATCCATAGCTTTATTGAAACAAAGGACCTGTGTGAGATGCTGTTTCAAAGATTCTGTACAGAATCTTGTTTTCTTTGACATAACCCTTATCAAGAACATCATAGCAAAAATGAAGAATTGGCAATAAAATATCCCCTGTACTGGATTTGGGAAGTAACCAAACTGATTACAAAGAAAGATTGTAAATTGATTTAAAACGTGAAAGGGTTGTATTAAACCTAAAGACTGCTGTACTTGTTCCATATCTTTAGAAGTGACTGACTGAAGACTGACTTGCCCATAGTCTGAAACAGACCTTTTATCATCTGTCGGCTGGATGGAACAATATAGGCATGTTTCATTTATTTAGAATATGGCCAGGGGCCAAAGAAAGATTAAAAATGTAAGCAAGAGTCAGTGCAATGGTTGTTCCTGTAAGAGTTAGGCATTTGGACTGCAATATCAGCAAATCCGCCCACAAAAGATATATTCCTACAACAAAGGATTTTCATTTGATGTCCTGGAAAAGCAATTGGTATGGTAAGGACAGGCTTACCCATTACTCCAGCAGTTGAATTTGGAATGCATTTGGCATTTACGAGAGTAAACAAAAGCAATTGACATACTTGAATAAGTTGTTTTGTGAGCAGCAGAACTAATGAATGCAAACAAATTCTAAAAGGAACAAATTGTTCCTTATGGAATTCTGTCTTTGTTCTTCAGCCTCCTTCATCATAACCCCAGCTCCCCTGCACTTTTTGAGCCAGCTGAGACTCATCACATGCTGCAGCTTACTCAGAGCTGGGGTGTGCTGTTGGCCCCCTGGCCCTGTAATGGTTGAACTCACCGTGTCTCTGTCTCAGTGAGGGCAAGTTGTCTGAGGACCTCTGTCCTCCAGAAAAACTTCATTGTTTTATGGATGCCTGAAACGGGTTCAAGCCTGCCTAACAGAGGGACCTAACTTGAACTTAAATTCGAGAAAGCCAGAGAGCCAGCCTTATTTCAGTGTTTCTGCCCTACCAAAAGGAACAATAGATCATTGCAGCCTTTCTGAGATTAGGCATCTAATTTTTGCAGACAGGATCTGCCTTCAGAGAGATCCAAAAGTATTCACCTGTGTCCACTGACTGTAGAGGGAAACTTTGCTCTAGGAGAGCTTAATCTTCAGTTTCCTGAAATGTTTGGTCAAGTTAAAAACCTAAGATAATACTCCAATCTGAGCCTTATTCTTTCTAATTTGATTGAAACTGGCCATGGAGGTCAGGAGAGGAGGACAGACAGATTGTCCCATTGTGGGAATTATGGGAAACTATGCTAAAAGTAATAGCAATTAGGAAACACGTGTATTTAATGAAGTGGTTTATCTGCTTTAATATTGCTCTAGATAATGTAGAAAAATACTGCAAAAAATACAATAAATTTTCATTTAGTTTCATTAAGACTTTTTTTTGAATAGTTGAATATAAGTCCAAATCTTGTATCTATTTGGAACAATTTAATTAAAAAATGTAGAAAAGTTAAGTCCAAGATTTCATTTGAGACAAGCAAATTGATTCTGCTACATACATTGTTAGCGAGTTGAACAGAAGACTAAAACTTCTTGAACACAAACTTCTGTAGAAAAGCCATGCATGACCAGTTCAACTCAGCCTTATTAATATACCTGTTGTCTTCTGAAAGTACCCAGACCTGTGGCTGATGTGATTCCTTAATCTTTCTCCAAAATACGTTTTTAATTTTTTCCTTGACACTCAGGTGGATCAGAGATCCACTGTTTTACGATTTAATTCTCTTCAACTGTTTCGGAAAATGTACAGCTCATTAAACAAAAAGAGCAGGAGAACTGCTGGTTCAAAGGGATAGTAACAGAACTTGAAATAAATCCATTTGAATAAAAGAAGAAACCACCTGAGCCTGTAGTCAAAAAATCTAACTGATTTCAAGCTGAAGTCTTTTGCATATTTGGATAACAAAGAACACACTATAAAATGAGGGTTTGTGCCTTCTCGTCCTCTTGGGGTGAAGACAGAGTGAAGACGTTCTGATGGCAGTTCCACTGTGCTAGCTCAACCACAAATGTGACTGGCAAGTGGATGAGGTCTCACAAGGAAGACTGTTTTGAGCCCAATTGCACAAGAGAAGTGAGATGTTTAGGGGTAAGAGTACCTAGTTTTCTTTACTCAATGTCTGAAGACTTTACTCTAAGTCCTTGACATTCACAGTATGGAATGCCTGTCTATTTTTCTACCCATGCTCACTTTTTTTTTTTTTCTTTATAAGTGAAGTGCCAATTTGGCCAGGCTATGCATTCATGGAAAGTGCTATTGAATCTTTGATCACCTGGGCTGGCTTTCTTTCAGAGACAGCACCCAAGGGAGTGCTGTGTCCTCTTCTGTGAGCAGTGATACTGGCACAAGGAAGAGCAGCTCTCCTTGCCACCAACAACCAGCCTGCCTTCAGAGGGCACGCGGGTGAGTTCCTTCAGTTGCAGCGAGGCCTTGCTTCTTCTCTTCTCCACCCTGCAAATACTCTCTAAGCCTTCTATGGTCTGGCTCTAGACCCATCTGCAGTCATATTTTTCTTCACAGAGCTGAAATAAAATTTTACAAGTCAGTTTTGCTTAAGCAGCAGAATACTTGGGGAACCATCCTGGACTCAGTGAGAGGTATTTCCACTGAGGTATTAAAAATACTAAAGTACTAAAACTATTATCTGAATGTTTCTGAAAAAGAAAACCTAAGAAATATGGGAAAACCCACTATGTTTGTTTGTGCAATATGTAATTTGTGAATTACATAGTACACATCTAGGACAGTAGCAGTCCTTAGGGAGGATATCTTAGTTCTGCCTTGCGAGATTTCCACATTTAATGCACTTAGGAGTAGAGTGGTAAACCAAAGAAAAACACCTTTACTTTTGTTAAACTAAGACTTCTATGCTCAACTCTTAAGTGATTTAATGTGGAAATTCTGAGGAATAAAAAGCAGAAAAATAAAAAAACTAATTGTAAATAAATCCACAAGACATAAGGAGGATTTTGGCAAAGGAGGATAAAAAGATAGAGAAAGAAATAGAGAAGTGAAATATGTCTAGTGAGAGAGAAAGAAGGGAACCCCAGAAATTTCCTACCCATGGGACCATATCAGTGGCTTAGATAGAAGCAGCTGTACCCAGATTTGTCAGAGACCCCTAGGGCTGTCTTGACAGAAACTAGACCCAACTTCCAAATGCCACACAAAACAGGGGTAGAGATGAAGAAAGCTTTTTACCTCAAACAAAAAGCTTTGCCTTAAATAAAAATTTTCAAAGGACTGCCCCCCTTCTCTACTGCATGAAAAATAGAAACTTTAGCAATCAATGGCTGTTGGGCTCTGTTGTCAAAGACTTGGTTATAATGCAGCTTGGACAGCCAGGGTGGATGAGGCCAAAGGGGGATACAAATGGAATGACCTTCTTTTGTTACATTTTGATTTTCAGTTTTTATTAAAAAAAAGCTCTTTAGCTTAGGTCTCTACCTAGGCTTTTTTTGTAACCAAGATATAAAACAGTTTGGCTGGCCAGTTAAGATGGAGCCAAACTGTGTTACAAGGTCAGGCCATAAACAAATTTAACAACTGTTGTTAATTAAATAGTTATTGTAGTATAGATGGGGTCAAACAAAGGGTATGTGTGGGAGGGGAGGGAAAGAGAGGGCCTAAGTGGCAAAAGGTGGGGGAATCTTGGCTCCTGACTTAGAAGGCGTGAACAAGCAAGAGCTCTGCGGAAAAGACCTCTGGGACATAACAATAACAGTTAGCATTTCAAATTTTGATGCAAATATTAAGAAATTAATAGCAAAAAAACCCAACTCATGTTCTCTCATTTACACTTTCCCATTATGTGAAACCATCTTGGTAAGACTTGGCTTTCCTCAAGCAGAAATCCCGTATCTGCCTCTATGAGTGGTATCATTTTAATGACATATTAATGCCTCCCCATGCCAGGATGCTGTCTAAGTTCCAGCTGTTTGAAAGAGTAGTTACAGAATGGGAATTCCAGTTGGAGATTTATAGAAGAGCAACAGGAAAAAAAAAAAAAAAGAGGATTACAATTAATTTTAACACAGAAATGTGCTTTGCTTGTCATGAAAGTGGACCCCTGCCTGCATGTCTGTAGCCTGCCTTGCATACTGATTTTGTGTGTGCCTAGCTAAAAACCAGTGCCTGTGATATGATCTGATTTTGACTCTACAGAGGAAGGTAGGAGGAGCAAAATTTATGTTTCAGGTCTGTAAGGCATTTTAAAGTTAATCGGGTCCTTTGGGTCTGATATAATTTGTGTAAGATTGCTGTTGATGATTAGAATAGCTATTTAAGATTTTTGTTAATAGTATGTTACATGGATTCAGTGGAAAGATTCCAATAGCAGTCTGTTAGTTTTTCCCTGTCACATTCAGGTTACAGACCCTTCACAGATGTTGTAAATAGACATCAATACTAAAAGGGAATATTACACAAATTAAAATCATAAGTGTGCTCGAACTGCCAACATAGACATTTTGTTAAAAACATCTGTCACATAAAAGCAAACATTTAAGGCCATTATATTTATAACAATTGTTTTCATTTTTAATATGTACTACATATTTTTCTTTTCTTCTGTTGTTATTGACTCAAATATTTTTTTTAGACTTTAATACTTATTTTTTCCAACATTACTTATGTTCTTGACCATATAAATAATAATGTGGACTTTTAATGAAAAGAAATAAATCTCAGTGGTTGGAAATCTAGTGGATACTTGCACAACGAATGAGTCAACTGAGAATCCAGCACCATGTTCTCAAAAAAAAAAAAAATAGTTATCAAATGTTACAAACACCGTGTTAAGCTGGATGTCTGTTCAATTACATCCAGTTATTTAATTCTGTTCTGAAATTAATTTCTTAAGTGAAAAGGAAAATTTACATATAAATGTCCTATTCTGGGTCTTTTTGTTGCATCACTGCTGATGCAGCTGTTCTAATAGTATAATAATTTATCATACATAATGTATCTAATTTATCATAACACCATGCAGTAGAGCCCCCCAGATCTGGACAGCCCTGAGGTGCTTTCTAACTAGCACACCTACTGCACTGGTATCCACCCTTCCCTTCTCCCTTTTCACAGCTGCCTGCAGTTTCTGGGTGAATCTGTGAAATCTCTTAGCCCAAGATGCTCTAGGCTTGTCTCACCAGTGCTGCTTCTACTACAAAACAAAAGAGGGTTAGAAACCATCAGTGCCCCCATTTACCCTACTTACAGCTCATCTCTCTCTTATGTTTGCTTTGGGGAGAACTGTTTGGAGCTAAGGCAGAGAAGGAGCTAACAGTGAAGAAGTGGGGACAACTGGACCTCGTGCTCAAGGTCAGCCTTATCTCCGTCCCTTTGTAGCAGCACACCTTCACACTTCCTAACAGCTCATACTTGTCAAAAGATTATATAAATACAATGAATTGTCACAATCAGAAAGAATTTGCTGCCCTTTGGAACAACAGTCTTGGTCTGGTTAAAATCAATTCTTGCTATTTTCTTGAATACCTGTGTTCTGAAAACCACTTAAATATATGATCAGCTTTAAGCTCATATTAGTTTTTCCTTAAGTTGGTGACATATTTCTCGATGTAAGGCCTCCATATAATTAGACCCAGTTGAAGAAGAGCAGTTGCAGTCTCTTGAGACACTGTTATTTGCATGGCACAGAGGGTGGGCTGGACCCTTTACAAATGTAGAGACAACACCCATAGCCAGAGGAATTGTTGAACCAACTCAGGCTCAAAAAAAGTCTATGAAAAATGTAAATACTGGCTTCAGGTTCCACTCAAGAATGGAACAGATCTCATGAAGAGATTATGAAGGTGTTCTGTGTAGGAGTGAGTAAACCAGGCCTGTAGATTCACAGAAATGTCACTTGGAAGAGATGCCTAGAGATTTCTCAGTCATCCAGTGTAACATCCCTCTCAAAGCAGGATTGTCAGTGTTAGAGCAGCCCTTAGTCTGAAAGAATGTTGTGGGTTGTTTTTTTTTTTTTTTCATTGCTGTGCATCATAAAGTATCATTACCCTTTGAAAGTGTTGTGTACAGCTTCTTCAGAATTATCTTGCATGTCAAGATCAGGCACAGGCCACTCAATAAAGGCACTATATTTTAAAAAGTGCAATTATTAAGATCACAATAAAGCCAAAACCAGAAGTCACTGAGCTTCACTGAGTTGTTGAAACACAGTCAGGAGTCAGATAGTAAAGGGTATCCTTGTAGCATTCTGCTGCTGCTGCAGCAGGGTTCTGGCTTGCCAAAAGTCCTGTCCTAAGGCTTGCCATAAGTCCTATCCTCTCTGTTGTATCTGCCAGCCTGTATAAATGCCTCTTTATGGAACCAGGGAATCTCAACTAGACACCTATATTTAAGAATTCATTGACAGTAGTAAATAGATTTCTGCTGACTGCAAAGGGAGCTTACACAACATGCTCCCAGATAGATACCTGCACATAGACACCTGTAGGATCCAGACTGCACCTGGAGTGGCAAAGGAGGAGGTTTCTGGAAGAAAAGTTTTGAACACTGTTTTGAAGAACAATATGTTCATCACCCATCTTTACTGTGGAGGTACATACCCCATATCCCTAATGTTCCAAATGAAATACTGAGGAGGTCATGCTGTCTAAGTGTATGCACTTAAACCAGCCTTGCTTCTCTCATATGTTCTACAGGGTTTCTATGCTAACACTTAACTGTATAATCATTGTAAATTTTTTTATTTGAGTATTTAATAGTAAATATTTAATAGTATCTGTTCAATTGTATTATGTTATTTTTCATGTAACAGAAGATACCTGAGAGAAACAATAAGAAAAGACTGTGAACATTCATAAAAAGGATAAGCTATTACAGTTTCACCCTCAAAAAATGACATAGTGTATTTTTAGGTCTTTTCAGTGGGAAATGGAAATACAATGGGTCACAAATAAAATGTTGCTGTGAGAATAACTGCTTTTATGTACTGCAAACCAGAACTGCCAGACATTCGAGCAGTGTGTAGATAAGGAGCATCAGCATCAAGGCACTAAACTGACAGATTCCTGTAAAGCACATAACTTCTAGGTATGTGACCTGCATGGGATCCTGCACTGGAAAAATATACAATTCCTGAAATACGTCAGTTTCTCTGCTTTTTGCTCATCTTAATTGTTCTGTGTGTCTTACTTCAAGATGCCTAATTTGCTGTGTTTGGTGTTCATTTAGGCAATCATTTCTCAGCATGTGTGTGTGCCTTGTTCCTTTATTTCCCCTATTTTGCTCTGTCGACACAAGAGACTGCTGTTTGCAGTATGAGTTCTAGTAGTATTGTCCATCCCTGTTCTTTATGAGCTTAGAAATGCATGAAGTCAGGCATTTATCTACATGACTTTCTAATTTATTGCCAAATTATGCTGTTCTCTAGAACTTACCAGGTACACCAGTAGACATTTCAGAAAACAGGTTAAGGGTGCATGTGCTTCCAAAATATTTATTTAGAGCTAAAGGAAAGAAGTTGGGTGGTTTTTTTGTTTTTTGGTTTTTTATTTATTTATTTATTTTGGAAGGGGGGTGTTGGGTGGTGGTTTGGTTTTTTTGATTGTTTTTTTTTCGGGTGGGTTTTTTGTTTTTTGGTTTTTTTGGGTTTTTTTGGTAGTTCTTTTTCTGGGCAAATGAATTTGAAGGTTTGCAGGAAACAAAATATAAGAATCAAACTGCTAGGCTATTTTTTTCAGAAAGAATGAAACAATAGAATCTAAGCTGAGAGGTAGCTGAGGGCCACTGCAAACTGTGCTGGGGTCTGGGGGAGATTTCTCCCCTAAGTGATTTAATTGTATTGCAGCTTTTCCTTGCAACTAGACTCTGCTGAGACAGAGGTGAGCTACCATGGGAAAAAGATAGCATGCAAATATTAGCTACAAATCCACTGACATCATCTCTTGGTAACTCCATGTGCCGCTTGGTCTTGCAGAAAAGTGGTCCTTTGAAATCTCTTGCCTGTCAGCTGAAAACAGGTTGAAAAGTAACAGTCCCCTGGTACCAGAGGGGAAAGGCTATGCTGGGCCAGCAGACTGGCCAAACACAGCTCCTAAATATTTGCTCTGAAAGGGTGGGAAAACACAATCTCTGGGGCTTGTTCTAGGTCCTTCCACACCTCAGCAGGAATGCTCATTGCCTTTTCTGGTGCTGGCTGAGATCATCTATGCATAGATTTTCCCAGTACCCACTTCAGATCCTACTTCAGGAACTCCCTGGCGAACATGAATTTGTAAACCCTTTGTAGCACTCTGTCTTTGTGCCGGACTGTTGTGTCTATGGCTGATCTCTTCCTTTGAGCATACAGCTGCACAGGAACCTGTATTTATCCTCATATTCATTATGCTTTCAACTGTGTTCAGCTCTTACAAGTGTCTTCTATTTGTTATTTTTCTGTTGAAGCCTTTGTTTGCCTAAGTCTTTGATCTCACATATCCAAACATAAATACTCTCTCAAACACTATACTCTGATGGCCAGAGGAAGGAACAATCTTTGCAAATATGCATTGTGTCAGTATCTCAAAAATCAGGCAAAGTCACATTCATAAAGCCATGCATTATCCTCTGTTTATAGGACAGTAAGGAGTAGGGAAGCTTCTTAGCATGGCACAGGAGAGGGGGGCAGGCTGCAGAAAGAGTCAGTTCTGTGCTGGTGAGGTATTGTGGTGACACAGTGACAGTGAACAGATCCATGGGAGGACAAGAAAGTCATACAACCCTTTTCTGTTCCAGTCTCTTCCCCAGCAGAAGGCTGAGGTCCCTTACAATCCCCATTCCATGGCTTTTGGGTGGGAGTGATTAATACCAATCAGGTGTGGCTGGGAAAAGCTGTGTCTTCCAGGTGCTCTTCATGGTTGCTGCAAGGGAGGCTCTTTGAGCCACCTAGTTCTTTGGTCTCCCAACAGGACGGCTGTCATGTGGAGTGGGAAGGTACAGATTTGGCTACTGCGACTTTTGTGCAGTAAATTCGAATAAGAGGCAGTCGTGACTTCAGAATGCCTGGACATTCTGGGAGTTCTGTAAATGATATGACTGAGCTGTCATTTCACAGGGGAGAGTCAGAGGATGGGCTATTTTGGCTTCATGTCTTCTGCTGTGGCATATTTATGCTTTTCAGTAGAGGTCTCCTACAAAGATGGTCTCCCAGTTTCATTGGAAGAAACAGAATAAATGCAACTAAAAGCCCACACCCACAAAATGTTACCTGCTATACCTGTTATATGATATGACAATAAATTAAATGAATATTTAAAATTGAATGTATGTGTTTTTTCATGCCCAGAAGCATAAGCTAAGATCTGCTTTGTTAAGGAGCTCTTTAAAATGGCTCAAATCCTAGACCCAGTTCCTCCTCTGGCAGGAATTCCCACAGAAGCCTATGCAAGCATGTCTGCTTCCATAAACTGTGGATCTGCCCCTGGCCATTTAAAGTACAAGTTTTAATTTTGGAACAATTAGGCTATCTATCTTCCCTGGAGAGATCCTAAGTCACTGGGGTTTCAAGATCTAGAAACTCTTTGTATCGATACACTGGCAAAATAGGAGGGGTATCAGAGACTGGTCAGAAAGCAGTGTTTGTAATAAATCAATTACAGTAATGTCACTTTAGTTTTAAAAAACTCTAAAATATGATTATAGCTTGGTTGGCAATGATAGTGCCACAGGGCATTTAAGAAAAGAACTCTGGTGGCCTTCAAGACATAGTTGTGGAGAGCATTTGCAAGCCTACATACTTCTCTCCCAGGAGGCTAAGGAAACACAGAATCGTAGAATGGTTTGGTTGGAAGTGATAATCTTGTTCCAGCTCCCCTGCCCTGGGCAAGGACACCTTCCCCTAGACCAGGTTACTCAAAGCCCCATTCAGCCTGGCCTTGAACACTTTCAGGGATGGGGCATCCACAGCTTCTCTTGGCAACCTATGCCAGGGCCACACCACCCTCACAGTAAAGAGTTTCTTCCTAATATCTAAACTAAACCTAACGTGTTTCAGTTTAAGGCCATTCCCCCTTGTCCTAGCACTCCATGGCCTTGTAAAAAGTCCTTTTCCAGGTCTCCCAATCCCTCTTTTAGGTACTGGAAGGCAGGTATAAGTCTCTCCAGAGACTTCTCCAGGCTGAACACCTGTACCTTTCTCAGCCTGTCTTTGTAAGAGAGGTGCTCCAGGTCTCTGATCATCTTTGTGGCCCTCCTCTCACCCACTCCAACAGGTCCACGTCCTTCCTATGTTGGGGGGCCAGAGAGCTCAGGGATCCATTCTCACACATGCCTTCTCAGCCATGGCCCAGCATGCCACACAGGGCAGTACCAGCACACCAGCCATGAGGAAATCAGTT
Source organism: Dasyornis broadbenti (assembly GCA_013397935.1). Lineage (NCBI taxonomy): Eukaryota > Metazoa > Chordata > Aves > Passeriformes > Dasyornithidae > Dasyornis > Dasyornis broadbenti. The sequence continues at coordinate 128,027 of VZRN01002462.1, read as the reverse complement.
ATAAAGAGAAGATGAGCTGTGGTTTCTTCGGCAGTGCACAGATTTCCTAGTTATGGTTGCTACAGAAGCAGCTGTTAGCTACCTCATGAGTTTGCTCTGTAAAGCGGGTAAGAAGGTCAATCTTTATTTTGTGCCAATGTCCTGAATGAACTGTCCACCATTACATATGGGATTCATAGGGGAGTATGTTCAGAATCTGCACTGCCTGTCCATGGTGGCTCAACTCGCCCAGAGTATAATTTAATCTCTCTTCTGCCCTTATTCACATGCTGCCATTCAGGCTTTCCCTGAGTACCTCATCAACGGAGAGAGTAAGAGCAGCACAGGATTTGATCCTTTCACTTCAATTTTTATGGTTTGTTCTTATATAAACACACTTCAAGGAACTTTACAAAAGCTGCATAATCCAAGACAGCTTTTGGCTTGATGAAAAGAAGTGAAAAGAGAGGAGAAAAGATCCTTTCACTCTGATTTCAAAATGACGGAGCAAAAGGTGCCTCAGACATCTGAGATGGGAAGGTCCAGAAAAGACTTCTTAGCAGCGCCCTATCTACATAAACAGTGAGACAAATGAGCCAGTATGAAATGCTATAAAAGCCACAGTAGCCCCAGACTGTACTTTTCAAGATCTCAGAGGCTGAAAAAACCCCACTACTTTTCAGCATAGAGCTTGTTGGGGATTTTTTGCTTGGGCTGACCTTCCAGTCAAGAAAGAGTACTCTCTGCACAAACCTACACTGGAAAGCTCTGCTTTTGTTTAAAAAAGAAAAAAAAAAAAAGACAGTTTTTGTTTGGAAAAGTCTAATTAATTATTTCATTTGAGTTTATTTAGCCAGTTAAAAGTTATTTAAAATCACTTGAAAAATTTACAAGGAACTACAAGAAAACATCAAAAAGTGCACATTGTTGCTTAAATGCAACCATAGAATGGTAACTGAGATGCGTTGCTGTACCTCTCCTGCTTTCCAGCTGCTGCCCTAGACATGTCCTGGTCTGCCATAGCCCTGTGTCTCATCTGTCAGCCCTTTGGGAATGCCTTTGGATGCCTTACAGCATCTCACTCTCCTTAGAGGCTGCAGCTGACCCAGACCATTTCTTCCTTACCACCTTTTTTCAGGCCCAAAACTGAAACTCATTCAACAAGGCATGTTCTGTGGAAGTCAAAAGTGAAGTCACAGAAATCTGACATCCACCTGGCTGTTCTGTCTGGTTCCCCATTTCCTGCAGAGCAAACTGTTAGGTCTGGCTTGAGAGCCCTGTTTTACTGGTTCTAGCTCTGCCATGAGTATGACCTACAAAATTAGCTTTACATATATTTCACAAGCTTTGGGTGGAAAATTCAGAGCAAAAGCAGACAGATACCTGGACAGAGTCCAAGATCTTTGTGAGGGGTGAGGGAGAAGATTTCTGCAAGTTTTTTTCTACTTGGGAAGAGATAGAGTATGTATTGTATTGAGTGCATGTCTTTTTTACAGATGTTCTTACATTAAGTAAGTATAACCATCCATAAAACAAACTCTAAATAACCCACCACGTGGTATGAATCTATAGGTAAGTTAAATTAGAAATGGTTCGAATGAAGTCTGCCAGAACCAAAAGTTTCCTTCTTTTTTCTTTCTTTCTTTTTTTTTCTTTCTTTTTTTTCTCACCTTTTTTTTTTTTTTTTTTTTTTTTTTTTCTTCCCTTTTTTTTTTTTTTTTTTTTTTTTTTACCTTTTTGTTGGCTTGTAATGGAAAATACAAAATTACACCCCTGGATTTTTTTCACATCTTCCAAGTAACTTTCAGTATGACCTTGGGGCATTCAGGTGACTGAAGAAACAGAGGATTCATTGTAAAAGGACCAATAGTCCACTACAATTTCAAACATGCATGAATGAAGATCTACATGGGAAAATTAACCACCTCCTCTAACTATTCAAGAAAATGACAGCATCTTGCCTATATGAACAGGACCAAAACATGCATTTGTGTTTTACAGTCCTGTTAACACATCTAATAGAATCTGATTCCTTATAGGCACATTGCCTTAATGGAATCATAGAATTAAAATGAGACATTATGTTTTGTCTAAATTTCCACTCTAAGGAACTCAGTGCTCTTTGGAGAGGACATACCTTAGCAGTGGCAATTTAACTGAATTATGTTTTTTAAATGCTTACCTGTACAAACCATATTACATTAATTTACAGAGCAGCAAAAATAAAATTAAATCTCAGTTAATTTTCATATTATAGTAGTGGGATGTTAATTTATAATGACATTAAAAAGCAAATCACCTACAGCAAACACGAGGAAGTTGTCAGTAATTGAGGTGGGTTTTTCCTACTGCAAGAACTATATTGTGAGGCAGTTTCAGGGTCAGATATAGCTCTGATCTGGGTGGGGACCGTCAATGGAGCTACACAAATGCTCCCATGTCACGCTGCTCCTCTGGCTGGTGATAATATTAACAGGACAGCTACATCTTCTTCATCTTTCCTTGTAAGCACATCCCTGACTTCTGCCATCAGTTTGACAGTTGTGTTTTGGTTTGGTTTCTTTTCCCTTTTCTTTTTTCTTTTCTATTCACATTCTTCAATTCATCTATAGAACTTGCACATTTGATTATCACATATCTGATTGAAAAATAAAATGTGAAAACAGGTAACGCTATATTTGGGGAAGGGCTGGCGTGCACTTCCACGGATCTAAGCCAAATACTGCAAACTTCAGGCTCTTACCTAAGGTACTAAACCATACTGAACTTAATAGCAGTTCATGACAATGTTCGCAAATTAGACCATGCACTGCACAAACCCCTCTTTCTAGAGAAATTAGTTTTGTATTTATAGCCTCTGTAATAGTCTCCATTTTTACCTTTGGAAGAAAAACAAAAACAAAACCCAAAGTTCAATATTTTAAGCAAATCTCTAAGGAAACTCCCAACTAAATTATGCAAACCATCAAGTTTATGGCTATGGCTGTTAAACTCTCTTGCTGTCTAATTGTATTAGTGCTTTAGCTTGAGCTGTAGGAAAGGGACTGAGCCATAATATAATTGGATTAAAAATATAGTGTGCCCCATGTAGAGACCCTGGTGCTCTCCCAGACTAGATGATAGAGGGATTTGGATGGAAGTGAACAGGCTGTCATCACTTCTTCCTATACTGAAAAACCAAATGCACATATAAGATTTTTCTTCCAGACCAATGCTATTTTTACCTCGCCGCTTCATCGTGGATTCGTCCAGCCTTTTGTAAGAGGTACAGCCTTTCTTCTTCTCTGGTTAGACCCTGGAATTTAGGGACTGTCTTTTCTGAAGCTTCAACAGTATGGGCTGGTCGACCTCCATACCCTATGCATAGTTACCAGCAAGGCTCCAGCTGTAGGATCTGTGATATGTTCCTGGCAGCGACATCAACCACAACTCCAAGAAAAACTGGGGTTCATTTGAAAGGCACTCTAGGCTAAACAAAAGTCAGGACAACATCTGAAAGTTGAAACAGAAATCAACTTCTCCATTTTCTGTTGAACTGTATCCTGGCAAAAGGTCTAACTAGATTAATAGTGTCCATTTAGCAGGTACCAACCGGCTTTAGTCTACAGTGCATGGGACAAGACTTCTCCCTAGTGAACTGCATCTATGCCACCTTGGCTCAGGATTTCCTGCAGGCCTCATGTTGTACACCTTGCCCTCAGGTGTCAGAATTATTCTGTGCAACACTTTCAGCTGAACCTTTCCAAAAAAGTGAAGGCCAAGCCTGCAAGACCACCAGTGATGTTTTTACAGCAAGACTGTGAGGTCCACGTTTCATGCCCTGGACTGTGACATAAAAGCATATGAGGGAGTTTGATGACGAGAAGTCTGCTGGAATAGCATTAAGGAGTGGTATAAGATGGAGAGGAGCAAAGCTGGCACAGGCTTGACTAAAACCATGATTGGGCACTATCTTGGACAGAGCTATTTGGGGTCCAAAATAAAGCCAGGGAGAAAATAAACCAGTAAGTAGTGTGAGTAATAGAGGATCCAGTACTGGAACTCATTCCTGGTCCTCCTTTCCTTAGCAGCACAGAAATACTCGAAAGTGGCATTGCATAGCTGTGTCTGCTGCCTGCAATTAATACCTGCAGGCTAGGGCAGTCTGTGTATAAGTCACACTAGGCCAAGTGTTCCACATCACTGCTGGATTTAAGCTGTGCTGCTTGTACACAGGCATGAAGAGAGTTTATACCACCCACTGAGTACCCTGTGCTGCCCTCCCAGCTCAGAGAGGTTCTCCTCTCTGGAGAGGAGAGCAGCAGGAGCAGAGGTTGAGGGACACAACAATTCAGCACTTACCTCAGCCAAAAGTATGATTGCAAATAGGGGCAGGTAGTGATGCCCCCGGGTCCCACTGGTCCACGTTACCCAGGGGCAGAAGTTCAGGCTTGCATCCGTCTTCTTGTTGCTAAGGTTGCTGCTTCCCCAGGATGCGCCTGTGGCAAGTCCAGACCCCGCTTTCCGGCATGAGGGCTTGGCAGCAAGTGTGGCACAGTTCTCGTATTTGGCTGAGCACCGGACTAGCTGTTGGTGGGTTAATGATGAGGACAGCACCAAGGTCAGAGGGATGGGCATGAGAGGATTCAGGAACTTGATGTGTACATCCTGAGCTATAATAATCCTTGAACCCATTTCTGTAGGTTGAAGCAATCTGAGCATTTGTGTACTCACTGCCAATGGCATCACTTTTCAGTGTCTTCCATTTCTTTCACATATGGCTTTCTGAAAGGACTGAATAAAATTAACTATATTACAGTTTTATTAAATAACTTTGGTTTATGTTAGTACACGCCTTAGGATTGCCACCATGTGTTCCATTTCTGGGTATTTTTAAGCTGGAGTAGACAAGGTTCTGAAAAATACACATGAGAAACCAGCAGAGTTAGCAGAAGATGTCTTCCTGTGAAAAATGGTGACACTGAGTGCTATCAAAACTAGCCTAAAACTCCTTTCAAAAGATCCATGATTTTACCTCAATGGCTTAAGGAAACCTTTCCCATTTAAATGTTCTCTAATTCTGTAAATGAGCAATATTATTCATCTTAGGTCTGTCAGATAAAGAAAAAAATGTACATTATAAATGAGTTTAATCCCTCAGTTGGTTTATAACCTTAGAACTCAGGCAGCAGAGTCACAAATCCATGTAGACATCTGAGTGCTGACTTTTGCATTTGGATTTCTGATTTAGTTGAAAAATATATAAAAAACTTGTGTAGCCAAACAGCTCCCTATTGGCTACACATCTGTACAGGCTCAAGAGCATTGTATATTTCTGCAAAGATCTGGAATAAATTGTGTTCAATGAATTGGCCCCCTTGTATGCTTGTTTCAAACAGGAGACTTGGATGAACTCATGTATCCTGGGAGCATCAATGGAAAAACAATACCTTTTTGGTCAAATCTAGTGGGAGCTGCCATCATAAATGTGGAAGATGGGTAGATGCAGAAATAATTTTGGGGAGATGGAAATGTATTTAGAGATCAATAGTAATGGCTGCAAGCTACAATCAGCATCTCAGGCATTAGTTTTACATTTTGAAAACCCCACAATTACTCTGAAGAGAAGCACTTTCTGTGGTTGGGATTAATCTACCTAAACTCAGCCATCTAGAAAAGAGGTGCCTGCTCTGACCCACCCATCTATAAACATCCTTTATAGGGAGTTCTGTGATAGTTTGACAACGGAATTTGTCACCATGCGAGATTACCTCTTTTTCCATTGACAAAAGGGAAAATACACACGACTCCATTTAGAGTGGTACACTAAAGTTTTATCCAGCCAAAATTAGGAGTCTACAGATGAATGTGTACTCAGTTGGCCCTTTACCCAGCCCACATGCATAAGTGGCAAGTGTACAATACTGACAGCAGGTTTATTAACGGTTTTGTTTATGTAACTTCATCCACACCCCACTCTGAAGTCCTGACTCAGCCCCTTTTGTTATACAAACCATGTCTTATCCATTTCATTCACCTGACCTGACCTTGTTTCTTTAACAGTAGGATATTTGTATGCCATTCCTGTCCTGTGAACATAAACAGCTCTCTGTTTGCAATCACTAACTCTTAACTAACAGCCAGCCTCTCATTCAGCTGCTCAGCTGAGCATTCACTCACAGAAACTGCTCACGTGTTGCTGTGCAGAACTCAAGTATTAAAATTTGGTTTCTTTCATGACTGGGATTTTTTGAGAGCAGGTAAAAACTGTGCACAGATTTATGATTTCTGCTGTTCACTCAGCCTAATTTTTGGCTCTGCTTCAACTTCTTTCTTTTCCTGTTTTCCCAAGAATGTTTCCCCTTTGAAAGCCAGCATCTTTAATGCAAAATTCAAAATTTTTCAGACTCCCTCCCACCTTTTTAGCCAGCTCACATCCTCACTAGGAGCCTTACCGCTCTGTCCCTACCAAACCAGGCTCCTTTCCAGGCCCCTCTGGTCACAGTCAGTTCCTCCTCCACCACCTGATATCCTGTGTTCAGCACAAGCTCAAGTCTCTCAGGTCTTTTAAGCTCAGTTTCCTCCCTCTGGACTCCTTGCTGAATTTAGGTGACCCATAATGTTTCCCAGAAGGTCCAATTATGAGTCACTTGCTCTTAACATGTGAAACATCCTTCAGCACATCTGCAAAGTGAACTATGGCTAGCACAGGTGAGACTGAGCCTGTAGAAACTCCCTTCCATGCCAAATAATGTGTATTTAGACTTCCAGAAAAATGTAAACCATTCTTATGGCCTCGTTTCTAAAGACACAGAACTACATGTTTATTTGTGGTTTTTAATATATAAATACCTAGTCCCACTTATTACTGGCTAATAACATTTCTTCTCTTAGGTTAGTTGCGGTGGCAGTCTGATGAACACTGTACACTGGCAAAAGTTTTGCTAAGGAAAGTAATCTGTGATATTCCATCACTTGCTCATGCCTCACAGCATTCCTCCTTATGCTAGCACAGCAGCCTCCATATCTGCAAAATTAGCTTTTCTGGGGAGGGAATCCATCTGAAATGTTTTTGCTGGGTAGGTTTAAACCTAGATCAGCTTCTCACTCCAGTTCTCTGCACAACTACGACGGAGGAGGTGATGCACAAGTAGGAATGTGAGGCCAGATTGGGAGAAGGTAAGGCTGTGTCTTTCAACATCAAAGCCCCTTTATACTAACTTTCAGTGTCCATTGAAATGCAGCTTCCATTAGTTTACTTGCTATTACCCCTAAGGAAAACTACATCTCTTTCAGAGACACTGAAAACTTTAAAAAATAATAACCTTCTATGGTGAAAATGGTTCTGAGAACAAAACAGTCATTTCAGGTAATTGTCTTTTCTTTATTTCCTATCAGATTTTACACCCTGGATTTTATGTGGAGCTCTTAATGGTTTCAAAATTAAAAAAAAAAAAACGTTTCTGTGACTTATGAACCATCAGTTAGTCATTAAAATACATGTATACAGCATATGAAACAGTTAATGCAGAATGATAAACACATACTTCACTCATCCAGAAAAAATAACAACCCTTTCTTTACTCCAATGTCAACATGTTTACCACTGGGCTGGAGGGAAGACAACACCCTAGGTATACTCTAAAGAATAAAGTTATTTTCACTTGCAGGAATTTTCATTACTTTTACCCTCACAAATAGAGTACAGATGTGGATATTAGGAGACAGCATTTGAAAAGCCATAAAACTGCTAGCCATTTTATCATCTACTTGTAGTCTCTATATGATTACACTGTCTTTAGCTACAGCAGTGCGTTAGTCAGCTGTGCTCAGCACTGACACATCACAGATGAACCACTCTGTGTGCTGCTCCTCTAAACCTGATAAAACTCAGCAGCTGTTATTTTCACTGGCTTATGCAGCACATAGTGGGTGTTCTGGTCACTTTATAAATATCACCTTTACACTTCCAAATGCTTATAAGCGCATTTGTGTCTAACAGAGTATCTCCACTTAGGTGCAATGTGTATTTAGTTGGTGTTACATAAAAAGGTCAGTTCTGAGAGCAAAACATCTCCCCAGAATGACACATATGAGAGTGAAAATATTTTTGTGTTTGTATCCTAGAAACACACACCTAAGTCTGGTCAAGTGTTCACCACAGGAAGAGCCACAGCGCCCAGCTGCTGTGCCTGGCCCTTGGCTGCAGAGTCCAGACTCCAGAGCTGAGCCAGCAGAGCCAGCCATGTGGGCTGTCTGCACCACACCAGTGCTAAGCCACTCATGCTAATTCAGTTGTCCATGGTTTTGTGAGTGAACTGCGCAGACTCCATGCTTTCAGGAGAAGGGACAATACCAGCTGGCCCTCTGTGGGGACACTAACCTGCAGCAGAAGAATGGGATGAAGCTGGAAAGGAGCATTAGGGAAAAGAGGTTTGCAAATTGCTGTCTGCCAAGGAGAAGGATTGACTATTGACTTATCCCTTTCAGTACAAGACAGATGTGATATATGGGAGCCAGGCTGAAAATACAAGGAAGTGATTCCTCAAGCAGCCAGTGGGCATGACTTTGCTGCCAAAAGACACTGTATCTTCACAGTGTATGGAAAGGGATCTACTATGGGTCACTAAACAAAAGAAAGTGCCCTAGGCATAAAAAAATGCCTCTAGCTGAGAAAGGTCAGAGACTGTGGAAACACTTTACAGCTTGCTTTCCTCTTCTCATTCATCAACAAGCATCCCACTGAGGCCACTGTTTGTCCCCCACTACCACAACCCAGGGATACAGGTTGCCTGTTTTGGGGACAGCTGCAAGATGAGTGTAACTGAAAAGGTAGGTTGAGTCTCATTCAGGGAAAACACTGAGGGTATCCTGTGTTACTCTGCGAGTCAGAATGTGGACTTGAGTTACTCTGATCTAAACCATCACAGCTGTCAACATCCAGCCAAAACAATAGACAACTAAATGGCAGAAATGATGTCTGTGCTCAAAACTATGTTGCTGAAAGCCTCTGCTTGTTTTTCCATAAGCATTTTACTGGGTCTCTGATATTTTCTTGAGCATCTGTAATTGTTCAGCACCTGGCTTATGCCTAAGCTCCGTTAATATCCACTGGGCAGGTACTTCTCTGGATGAATATCCAGAGGCTTATCTCCACGGGCAGTTGCACAGCAGCACAGTATTCCCCAGCACCTCCATGCTGGGCCACAGTAGTTTCCACCCTCCTTTGTGTAATGATGGTGGCTATAGGAAGGGAAGGGAAGAGAAAAAATTGGAATAACCTAATGAAGTTCAAATTAGAACAGCAGAATTCTGGGAACACATGTAGTGCATTTCCTGGAAACATAGTCTCTCTGGAACATAGGTACTCCCTAAGCTCCTGCTCCCCCGAGGCCATGCCACCAGCACTACAATGTGCAAACAGCAACAGCAGCAACCAACAGCAGTGCAGAATCCAACCATTCCTGCTAAATACTGCAATCACCAGCTGGGGACAAAGGTTGAGTCACAGCCACTCAAGCTTTTAAAAAATTAATATCAGGTTGGACTGGGCTTTGGAGCTAACTGCTACAAAATCTCAGCCTTCCCTTGCCCTCCCTCACAATCCAGGCACTCAAGGGCAGGGAGAGCATCCCAAATCCGTGCCACCAAATGTTCCAGCATTATGTCTGCAAGGCCTCATCGTCCCGATACCTTCAGTGTGTGCCAACTCAAACAAGAAACAGTGAGCACAGCACAGGTGGGGGAAATGGGTTCTTCCCCATGCGCCAGTGGAAAAGGAATGGCATGTGGCACCAGCCCGGCAGCCCCTCCCTGTCCAAGAGGCACAGACCAGGGACAGCAGACTGCTGCAGGTGCAGGAAAAACATGGAGTTTGAGTCTCCCCACAGATTTCCTATGTTCCTTCCAAAGTCACAGTATTTAATTGATATTTCCTATGAGAATTCAACAGGTGCAACATAAATCCCATGGATTGTGCTGAATCCCACAAAATCTTGACTTTCATTTTGGAAGGTTGC
>VZRN01002462.1:89265-118042 GCA_013397935.1 Dasyornis broadbenti | reverse complement strand
GTGTTTGTTTTGGCGTGGTGCGGGGGGGGGGGGGAAGAGGAGTTTTCTTGCTCTTTGGGTTTTCAGCCTTGAGCTACATGAGACAGAAAAAATGCTGTATTTGCTCAAAGTGCTGCCAGATTAAAATAAGCAGCTATTAATCTTATTTTTCTGAAAGGATGGTTAAGTCATTGAGAAAAACTCATTGAATATAGAAATACTTTTCAGTTATAGCACAAGTACAGTGGCTTTTCCCTGTGTCCTGGAGTGGGAGGCAAAAGCTCCTACATCCATTTCTGCCCCTTCAGACGTGCTCGGCAATGCATATGGGACAGCAGCAGTGCCAGGAAGAGAACCTCTGGGCTTATGGATATACACTGGAACCCTGCTAAAACCAGATGGCTGACCCATTCTGCCTAGGTTTTAGTTATGAGGTGAGAAGTGCTAGTGGTAACAAAGGTAGATGTCACAGCATATGATTTCTTTAGCAGGAAGTCATGATGTATCTCCTCTTGGTTTACTCTCTACTTGACCAATGGCTCAGTATCTGCAGGACTCCACATGGCACACAGTTAAAGAAAGAGCAGGTAGGGAGGCAGATGTTCGAAATAAAGAGACACTTTCACTTCTTATTTTTACAATTGGCCTTGTATAGTATTTCTTTAAGAAAATTCCTGATATGGGTTTGTTAGATGGTTTGACGATTTTTATGTCTCTGTATTAAAAAAAGTATTATAAAAACATTAATCTAGCCCAAAACTTCAGACCACCTAGGAAGACCATTTTTCTAGCACTTAGAAAGTGATCAAGCTGATAAACTGCAAATCTGCATGTTTTTCTCCCCACTCCTGTACCCATTCTCCACTAGCTAGCACATTTGTAGTTTGGTTTGAGTGCCTGCACCAATGCCAGGCCAGTCTGATAGTCCTCAATAAAAAGGAACAGATATCCACTTGGTGACTGATGTTTATCAACTGATAGATGATGTTTACATCTTTAGGAAAACAACTGTTTTCTTCTAACATCAACACTAATGCTCAGCACCACAACAACAGCAACAGCAAAACTGCTGGTAGTAGTAATAGAATGGTAACATTGATAATAACAATGACAAGCTTTACTGAGAACATACTGAAGACCCTTAAATCCTATAATACTAATTTCATTTACCACAATCAGACATGTGATTTTAAAGCAGAAATAAAAAATTAGGCAGAAAGGACAATCTCTCATTTATTTTCATTATACACAACAGAGCGGAAGAAATGGTGCTTTTTACTCCCCCACAAAAATCAGAGATTTTTCACTAGAATGAAAAGTTGAAATATCAAATTTTTGTAAATGAAAATCTAAAGCAATACAAATCACAAAATATGGATCAATACAAGAAAAATATTTATCTTACTTCTCCTTGTTGCCTTTTGTCTATACCTTCACTTAAAAGCAATCTAAAAAAAATTGCACTAAAATAAAATAAAACTTTAAAATATATTCTTGGGTGTTTAAATGCATTATTCTGACTTTCTAAGCATTTTTCCTGATTTTTAAACAAAAAAATATGAAAACGGCTGTTCTTCAACAGACAGCACATGCTCATGAATGTAGAATTTTTGACAAAAAGACAACTGCTTAATTCTAAGTAGTCTTTGCCCTCCTCTAAAAGTCTGATGAACTCTAATACCTGACATTTTACTGTACAGGTCCTAAAACAGATCACCATGGGAGTCAACACCATTATCCTCGTTTGCCTCAGTGGAAGACTGAGGGACTCGCCCCAGGAGAAGCGACAGAGCATAGTGCTGAAATGAGAACTTTCCCCTGCTGATTGCAGCTCACTGCTCTTTGGTCTTAGCTGTGTAACCAAAGAATGAATCTCTGAACTGATCATTTATAATCTAGCCCTGATTTTGGAAGAAACAGTGACAATAAAGCCCTTCTCTAAAGAGCAGGAGAAAGACCTGCACTTCTCCAGTGGGAATTATTGTGAGAAATTCTGCTGAGTGAGTGAAGCAATATAGTGGGGGGGTCTAAAGAGATTGGGACCTGGCACACCCCTCTTCATTTCCCCCTAACAAAGCAGATTTATCTACATTTATGAAAAACACAAAGTTGAGAGAATGTTGCCTAAAGTTTAACCAGGGACCATATGGAAAGTTTAAATAAAAGTCTTTCAAGGAAAAATAATGAGCAGAATTACAGCAGAAACAGTTGCTATATGGATAAGGCAAAATATTTGACAAGGAAAACATCTCTGAGAAGAAAGCACAAGGGTAGAGCTATTATAGCCTCAGAGGCCTTTTCCCTCAGACTTCTTATTTTATAACATATTTCTAAAACACAACACCCACAACTGTTTTTCTTCATCTATCAAAGCATAAAATTGCCAGTCCTTTGACCTAACTTAAATGAAGGAAGTAGCAATGTTAGGTTTAATTAAAAACAGCAAATATTTGTACAGCTGTCCCTGGTTTCACAGCACAGAAATAGGTTTAGCATCAAATCTTACAGTTTTAAGTCCTCTGGGAACTATATACAAAAACATATAGGATCCTTCTGGCTGACTTGCTAAAGCCAAAAATACTTTTTTTTTTTTTAGTTATTTCAGGTGGGGCTCATTCAGCCTTCCCGTTTCCAACCCACTGTTTTCCTACTTGAGACTTTTTTATTTTCTTTTTTTCCATGCTCCAAACGTGGTACTCTCAGCTTGACAGGTTTGGATGCATTTGATGCATTTTGGGGTTGTGAATAATAATAACTGTAATAAAACTGAGGGTAATCTGAGAAGTTTTGGCTTATCAGCAGCCTTTTTGATGGAAAACCTGATAGCCAGACCTATCTGGGCATTTCCAGGGATCTCTGCCTTTCCATGTGGATGTCACCGGGAGGCACCTGGCATGGGATGCAGGAGTATCAACCAGCTCGATCCCTGAAACTGGGAGGGGTCTGGAACTAAGGGTTTTGCTCCTGGCCCTTGCTCTCATTTCAAATTACACATTGAAACACACTGTAAAATCCTTCGACACCCAGCTTTATAATGCAGCCTTCAGAGAGCTGACTCCACATGCACCTCACCCTCTTGACTGGGCCAGCCATGGCAAGCCCACTCCCAGCAGGGAGCACAGGAGGATTTACACAGTTTTGTGCAAGAGGCTTGGCAACCCCAAGCTCTGGACTCACCTGCCTGTTCCTCCCAAGGACTCACAGCTTCCAACCTGCCGGGGGGTGCTGGAGAGGCAGGTGGGGCAGGTGGCTACCCACCACAGGGCCAGATATTAGCGGGAGAAGGAGAGAAAGGGCCAAACTGGATTTAAAAAGCCTCAGCCAGATCTGGGGCAGGAAGAGAGGTGGGAATGCTGATGGCTGGTTCGGGTGCTCTGCTTGCATTCATCAGGCACCAGGCAGGGGCGCTCCCCATCCTCTGGGCTGCTGCAGCCCCCCAGCTTCCCCACAGCCCCCCATAGCTTCCCCACACCCAAACCTCCAGCACCAGCAGGTCTGGCCCAGCTTGGCACAGATCAGGAGAGGAGGGTGAGGTGTCCGAACATGGTGGGGCTCAGGGGCTGAAAGGAGAGAGAAAGGCTCTGGGGGAAAGTCCTAAGGAAGGAGAAGCGAGTGGAGACCTACCTCTGAGCTCTGGTGAGCCCAGGCCAGGCAGGCTGGCCCAGCCAAGGCTGGAGAGATGTGAAACACTTCAAGAGATGGCTGGCTCTGCACAGCAAGATGTCCCTACCAGCAGAAGCAACTTCCCATCTTCTACATGCAGAACATCTCCTGTTGCCTCTCCTACAGCAGCATCCTCTTGCTCTCCATCCAACCCTAAGAGAGAGATAAGAAGTACACTGACCGTGGGTTTCTGACAGAATGGTAGTGGACTGCACCCATAACTGCACACACTGGGTCTTGCCACGTGAACTGGAAGAGTTTCAATTACATTAATTTTCAGTTAAGTAATTTAAGTCTAAAGCCTGCAAAACAGAAAGCTACTTGACAGTTAAGTGTAGCCGCATCACAGGGGTTCAGGGGATAAAAAAGCTTTTTTGGCAGAATGAAGGCTTACTGATACGCTCAGTAGCCTGGAAAGATTATTTAGAGCTTTTTCAGAAGCTGGTTTCATATGTCTAAATTTTGAGAAGTGCACATAAAGTCTTAAACTGTGAAGCTATTCTCCAGTCCTCAAGGAGCCAAAAAGCAACACAAGATGCAGAGACATAACCTGCAAGTGGAGTATGACTGACCCACAGAGCTCACTGTTGTTCAAAACTGACACACTATATATCCATCATATGGGGCCAAATGAACATACACTTGTAAAAATCCTCAAATTTCCAATCAATACAATTGTTATGCATATTAGCCCAGGAAGGAATCTAAGAAAAAGCCTAGGTATGGGCTTGCAATTCATAGGTTTAGTTGCTTGAGTCCAGTATCTCTCCAATGTCTTGTCCCCAGTCAGTTTATTTCAGCATTGTCCAAAAGGTTTTACCTTATTATGTCTTGGGTATACCATGTAGAACACTATGGCAGTCCTTATCCAATTTTTAGTACCAAAGATGCATGCCACAGAAACACTATCAGTAGTACACACCAACTGCTGGGCCAGATGAGCTAAAACCAGAATTTCTCCTTTGCTTCTATGCCAACCTTCCCAGTATAGACCAGTACAATGTGGGAAACTGGGGCATACTGAAGCAGCAAAGACATAACCACTTTAAAGTCTCATCTGGTAGATAAATACCTGTGAATGAAGCTTTGCTGTGTCTTCTTGTTTCTCAGCATCTGGGTGATGAACTTGACACATTGCAGGATGCTGTTTTCATGTGTACTGTGTCCAGCTTTGTGATTGTTCATAATTTGTTAAAAATGAAATCCAAGCTATCTCAAATCAAGATACAACTCACGCATAAGCTCAATCACCAAGAATCAGGAGCAACCTTTGAACATTTGCATCCAAATATTTTCAATCTCTAGGAAGATCCACCCAAGAGTTCACTAGAAATAAATACATGCTGAGGTGGAAGGGATGATACTGGAAACTAAAAAGAGTGTGTTAAAAAATCAAATGAAATAGTTAGACATTATTCTTAAAAATGAGAGAATAGTGACAGATTTGAGTTCTACATTACTAATTTTCCAGTAAAACTTCTTTGTTGCTCATAATTTAAAACAAACAAAGCTAGTGACATTTCGGTTTTACTGGCTTGATGAAACACAGCCATCTCAATGAAGGTCTTATTTTCTTCCTCTTCTTTCCCAGAACAGCTTTAATATCTACTTGTATGAAAGTATGTGTTTAGATACTGGGACTACAGTTTACTTTGGGTTCTGATTTCTGTATTCTGCTTGAAGCTAAGGTAGATCTTATTTTCACTAAAAACTCATTATCATGAACTGTTGAGCTCTAGGACTTTCCATCCTAATCCTTCTTTGGTGAGGGTACATACATTCTACAATAAGTTTCCTCAAACCCTGTGTCACAGGTAACTAACACCTTTAATTGCAAATAGTTCCACTGTTGCATATTTGAATTTGAGGTAAATTGGATTCCAAGGGATTCATTTATATTATAATCTGTTTATATTTATATATATTATTTATATTATAATCTGTTTGTAAATTCCAAAGATAATTCCCCTAAAGATAAGCTCTATGCTGATGAATTGGCCAAAGTCCCTTCAAAATGGCAGCCCTTGATAACACATTCCTCCACTCATTGTTTCTGAAGGAAAGCTCCAGGTTTATGTCTCAGAGACACTCACTTATGCTAGTAGTCAGTATTTGATACTTCTCATCAATTGCTACAGTTACGTCCCTTTCAATTCCTTCTTGGGAGTCCTGATTTGCCTGTCATCCCTTTGTTTTGAGGTCATTCCTTGTTTTCCCTTAATTAGTTGATTTATCAGCTGAACTAGTCACTCAATAATATAGTCCCAAAACAGACAGACACAGGTTTGAAGAAAATATAGAATCAAGGAATGGGAAGAACACACTGAAATAGCTCATCCTCTGTAGGTACTGGGAACACCACTTTGTGCTGCACTCCAGTGCACATTAGACAGTGCTAGCCTGTAGCAACTAAAAGGCAGGTGTTAATTTCTGATGAAAAGTGACACCATCATAAGAATTTGGAGCAAACCCTTTGCTAATGACAGTAAGTGTGTTGTTACTGAATTTGTAGTATGACTGTAGAGATGGCTTAGCCAAAGGGAAGATGGAGAAGGGCAAGGGGCCTCTTTCCCCCATCCCAGGACCCAGGTGACCCCTTCATCCCATTGCCTACCCAGCTGATTACTGGCATTGCACCCATAAGCAAACTCTGCATGACTGCGTCCACAAAGGAGCCCTGTATTAATGTCCATGCTGTCTCTCTCCTGTAATTACACACTGCCAAGGTGAACAGAACAGCCTCTTTTAAAAATAGATCCTGTATTTTAAGCAGCAATATGAGTGCTTTTGAAAAGGATAAATACAAGGTATAAAAGCGTCCCAAAATAGCAGCGTGTGGCTTGCCCTGGCTGTGCTCAGGTGCAGCTATGCATTACTCCAGCTTTTTGATAACATCCTGTCTCTTGCACTGAAGTTACCAAGGGGTTGTGAGGGTAGTACTAAATCAGAAATGTGTAGTGGATAGGACTGGGCCAATCTCAACGGCAGCCAGGAGGGAATGGAATATAAATCATGCTAAGAAGTTAAAATAGCCATCCCAATTGCAAAACAGTCATGGTATTTTCTTTAAGGGGGAAAAGAAAATAGTGTCCTTAAAAGGTGCCAGATTGGCAGGGTGGGATAATAAAAAAACTTCTGACTGTGCAAGTTTTTCCTGCCCCTATGCTATGGTGCTGCTCGTCTGCCCAGTGCAGAGGAAGGTCAGGGCAGAAGGCTCGGCACTCCAAGACAAAAGGAGCAGCAAATGAGAAGACCCACACATCCACCTGTAGTTCCCTGGATCTTTCATCCAGGTAAAACAGTGCAGTTGCTGTGAAATCAGCCCAGTGGCACTTAATTTATACAGAGAGTGAGACACATCACCAAGACTCAAGTGATGGCAGGAAGGCAGCTCTGCCAGGCCCCTTGCAGGCTGGCAGGGAGGCAGGGGGGGGCAGTGCATTGCCTCTGCTAAGTCTGCCCACAGTGGTGCCAGACACAGGTTTTGTTTTCCTGCTACAGAGACACCCATCCCTGGGGAAAAAACCAGAAATTGCAAATTCACAGAAGGCCAAACAGCGGCACATCATCAGGCATTGCTGACTTTGGCCACAGCTGAACTGAAGACCTGGAGGTATCCTATTCCTCAGGAGAAGATCAGTGAGGGCTGGTGCAGGGCTCTGCCAGCTGCTCAGCATAGCGTAAGCCCAGGGCTTTTTGCCCAGGGGATTTGCCCATTTTGGGTGAGGAATATGGAAAGGGTGGCAGTTGCTAGATGACATTTCTAATGGTAGTTAATAAGCTTGTTTTCTGGTTAGCTTGTTAGCTGATTTCATGCTACAAATCAGAGATTGGTTCTCAGCACCAAACTAACTCATTCTTCTTAATGCAGGAGATCTGAGGACTGATTCATAAATAATGGCTTGGGGTTGGCGGAAACAAGATAAATTGCTTTCATTAAAATTCACATAAAACAGCAGCAGAGTCCCTGCTTGCCATCACAGATTGAACAAATGTGCCAACATGCACGTTTTTAATTTTGCAGCCACTGATATTATGAAGTTGTCCCTGGACCTAATCGCTTTGAATGATCATTTTTTAAAGTAATTAATATGAAGAGTGATGCTGGAAAAAATTGCCTCACCCTCCATAAAGTTATTTGCGAGCTATAGGCATCGATACTCATTTTTGTGGCTATTTTTTTTGAGTACTGACAAATGCACAGTTTGAACCTTTTCAAGTGAGGAAATGCTTCCGAGATCTTTCTGGAAGCTCAGAGGAATACACTTAGGTGATTCCATTTTATCAATATACTAGTGCTGCACTCTGCATGAATCTGCACCTGCTGTGTTAGAAAAAGGCTTTGCAGTTACAAACTTCAGAATGAACTACATGAGGGGCTTGGGGGATTTCTTTTTTCCACAGGAACAGTAACTTTACAAGAAATTATTAAAAACTCCACTGTTCTCAGTGGTATATGTCTTAGGAGATATCTTCCAAATGCAATCTTTTTAGAAAACAGACAGTGAGAGATGAATACAGACTTGAAGTGGGGCTAATCTCTCCCATAAATGTGTCCCGAAGACTGAGCCTCAAACCATGTTTCCCTTTAGGATAATCAGAAAGAAAGAGGCACTCCAGATTCAGTTCATCCTATAGCAGCCATCTAAGCTGGGTCAGATAAACCATGACCACATGCAGAGCCTCTGGGAAAGTTTCAGCTTAGACTTTCATGTACTCAAGGAATGCCACAGGAATCACTTTCTACAATGGCCATTTTATTCCTCCAGAAATTGAGCTGTGCTGAGAATTTATACTGGAAAAATATAAAATAGGTCAGTGGAGGTGGTAGCGCTGAATTACCAGAAATGGACATTAGGAGCTCTGGCACTCCAGCCACGTCTCCCAGATTCTGGCCTGCCAATCATGGAGTGTCATCCAACACCTGGACCAGGGAACCACCACTGCCACTCTGCCTTCAGTGGAAATTTTGTCTCTACCAGGACGCATGGAGATTAAGAAAAAATGTTGAGGGTTGGCAGCCCGCCCGGGTCTAAAATCTGAGTGTGCTGAAGAAAAAGGCAGCTGTCTGTAACAGCCAGCTGTAGGAATCTGTTTGATGGGTCATGTTGGCATCTGAGTAAAACAAAAGGTGGAAGAAAGCAGTTTGTATCTTCTCCAAGGAAGCCTTTATAAAATTAGCTTCTTCATAAACACAGAGCAAGTTGGTGGATAATATCAATTTTATGTGGAGGTTCAAAAATAAAAGCTGGGCCATCAGAAACATCCTGAAACTTCAGCCTACCACTGAGTGACAACTGCATGAAACAGACCCAGAGCAGTGGAAAATTTTAAGCCATAAATTAGCCTTGAAACTAGTAGGCCATGTTGTTTTTATTCTGGGGGAGGATCTTTAGTAACTCATCTGTCTAAACATATGGATCTTGACAAATGAAAGCTGCAGGGAGGATCTGCTCCTGTCCTGCAATTGAAAACACTTAAAATTAAATTACTGCAAATATTCCTCTTTCAAATGGCAAAGTTACCCTCTTTTAAATGGCAAAGTACCACAGAAGCTATTGCTCTCTATCATTTCAGCTCACAAGGGGCCTATTTCCTGAATCAAAAATGGAAAGAATTTTTAGTCTGAAACTTTTTCTTCAGTTAGTTACTGCCCACTTTTACTGAAAGGAGATAAATAAGTTAAGTTTTTGTTCTCTGCCATGTATCCTAACACTACCATGTGCTGGACACCTGCAAAAGCTAGCAAAGCCAGCTTGTTTACTTAATGCAATTTATTTGACCTTTTAATATATTTGAGTAAGGATTTTATATCTAAGGCAACTTTACAGGACAGATTTGAAAGGTGACCTTCAAAGGAAACATCAAAATCTTTCTGAAAAAAGAAACTTTGGAAACATATGTGAAAAAGGCTGCTTTTCAGCTAAGCTCCTGACTCAGGACTCCCTGGCTTTTTGGCACAGGGACACACCAGAGCAGTGAGCTCACCTTGCCTACAGCAGACCTACAAATGCTATCATACAGTACCAAAGAGCCCAAGCAAGGTTTTGGATGGCCAGTTCTTGAGCTTCCGTAACAAACGCCTTCTATCTGCTGGCTGGGGCAGTCACTCAGCACTGGTTTTGATGTTAACCCGCATTTTAATCCTTAACTGCAAATCCTTTTTGCCCTTATGAAGCTGGGATTGTCTAGGTCAAATGGAGCTCTATCAGGGAGGTATGGGAGCAGATGGAGGCAAAAGGGAATGTTTTCATTTAGTCATTGTGTAAATGTGCACCCCCTTACAGTACTCATAAACCTATTATGGTAGGAAGCTGCCCTTGCCATTGGTATGGTCCTACATTCCCTAAGGATGTGTAGCCAGCAGCGCTACACATCCTTAGGGAAAAACTGACTCCATTTGGCTTTTATTTCTGAACACAGCAGACAAGGGGTTCCATGAGCTTCAACATACAGTGTTAGTTTGACTGCATTAAGGAATATATTTGTCCCATGCAGAGCATTTGCCCACCACAGACAGGTATTAGAGCAGCACTTTGCTTGTTGCAGGCCATGCCACCTGTGGGGGACTGGGAAGACTTCAGAATTTGATATGGCACGCAACAGGCAGAGCTCTCGAGTTTGCCTACCTCACTCGTGATCTCATTTACACCACAGATGAGCTACACTGCATGGAAGTGATGCTTCAGCAAGGGCTGCTGTCATAAAGTCCCCTCAGGAGCCATTGGGAACTCTCCAGAGACCTGGGTATAACAACTCCCTGAGGTCCTACCCCTGCCTGACGGGGTAGAGGGAATTAAATTGCTTGAGCACAGAAGCAAAAGGTCTGTCTGGCAGAAATAAAATTTAAAAGACGTTATTGTTGAGGCCTGAGGAAGAAGGTGCCCTTTAATATTGAGAGCAGGTGCATTTGCTACTCAAGGCTTCTTGCCAAGACAGCTTGCAGTGGTATTTAACGATCACACAACATTTATCTCAAACCTGATGATCTTTCACACTACATCAGAGAACATTCATGATTAGGGAATTTCTCTTAGAAAGTCATGCCTAGAATGCTTGTGGAGCAGTATTTTTCCCTCACTCTTTTTTGCTTATTCTTTTAGGATAGCACTGAGCTTAGAAACATCTGTAGTCATATGGCTTTACAAAGAGAGGGACAACAATTTAAGAAAGACTTACATAAAGCTTACCAGTGTTTGAAGACTATAATAGAGAAACTCATTTGTTCATTGGCAGTTTTTCCCTCAGATTTTTATATTCCAGTCCGATCTGCTCTGAGACAAATCCTGAAAACCCCCCTGGCAATGTGAAAGAGCAGGCTACTTGCCCAAGGAATGAGCAAAGCTTATGAGCTGTAATGGTCCTATAAAAAATAACAGATATCTTGAAAGGTGAATCCTGGATATTTCACTGTAGTGAGAGCTCCTGCTGACTTTACATCAGTGAAGATTTCCCAGAGGAAATAGTGTTCCTGCAAAGTAGTGAACAGCCTTCTCATATCAAACTCATACCAAAATCATATTATTAGGAGCTGGGAATGTCTCCAGAAGTTGCTTTGGAGGAGCAAGAACTCATTCTTAAATAATAAGGTCTCAAAATGAATACAGAAATTAGGAGGCTGAGAAGACAACCAAATCTCTCTATTTTCATCACAGCTCAGGAAAATGTGTTTTCAAGTAATTCTTTATGGAGTGAACTCTTGAGAGAGACAGACAAAACAGAGTGCTTTAGTATGGACTCTTTCATGAGAAGGTATACAGCCTGATTATGTTGCAAGTAAAGACAGACTGCTAGATCTTTACTGAATTTTACCATAATAAGCCAACTAACAACTGGAGAGGTGAAAGCGCAGTATCTTCTGTTGAGAAAAGAAAAAAAAAAAGAAGCAGAGAAATATGTGGGTCCAGTGGGATCAATCACTTCAAAGCAATAAAAGGTCTTGGTAGATGATCCAGTGGACGTGAATGGAAAGCAAAGCAAAAGAGGCATTAACACGGTGAAGCAAAGGTATTTATAAACTGAGGTGAAACATTTGTGAAAATTGCTTTGCAGAGCTTTCTCAGCCCCGTGACTGTGCAGCAGACAGCATAAAACTCCGCTCTTCTACTGCCAAATCAGGATGGTTTATGAAGTCACTTACTTCTGTCAAACAGCTGCAGCTGTAATGCTGAGAAGAGGCATTCCCCCCCTTTCTGCAATAAGATTTAATGTCTGTGTGATTGCTGAGCAGGAATAACGGCTTGTAAAACCTTTTTTTTTTCTTTTTAAAGGGATAAATTAAGGGATAATTTTAACTGTGATTTGGGTAGTAGGTGATGGAACTTTGTAGACTACGAGATAGAAAAATATCTCTTTCCATTGGCTGGATGAATGAATTTCCACGTGTGATTTTTAAAATTTTTTTAAATTTTTTTTCAAAAATTTGTTAATGTGTGATCAGGAACATCATCAGCTGAATACTTTCCGAGTGTGGTTCCATATTCTGATTGATTTGCCATATTTTATGTTCACACTTTAAATGTTACACTGGTATCATTCTCACAACTACAATTAAGGCTACCTCAAAAACGTACTCTTTGGTTCTTGGTGTGAATGCAGACAGCTGCCCTGGGTTGAAATTTTGCATGGGATGTCTTAGCTTAGGGATTATTTAGAAATAGGAAAAATGCCATGAAGGTCCAGCCAGCATTAGATACCTACTTTCGTTTTAAGTGTGACTCTGTCCCTCAAGGGAAGAGGGAAAAGGGCTCTGTTGGGAGCACAACATGGTGGTGTTTGCTGAAATGTTGTGATCTCCAAGGCAACGCTGAGCATAACAGCAGGCAGCAAATAAACAGAGGGAATGCACACAAAGGTGTTATATGCATTCCTACACAAGTTCTAGTGAGTGTGCATCTACTGCTGCTGGCAGAACCCTTCACAGAGAAGGGACAGAAAGCTGAAGAAGTCCTATGAAATGAGTCTTTTGGCTATTTTTCTAATGTTATCCTCTCAGAGGAGAGACACACGGGCAGCAGAGAGGCCGTGGGAGGAAACCTGTAAGAAGGCAGCTGCATCCCGGAGATTGCCCTGCTCTGCAGAGCACAAAGGGTGCCACCACCCCAACACTTTGGTGTGACAGACACCCACTGGAGCCCAGACCCCTGTTGTCCTGGCTGCAGGGGGCTGTTTTGTTATTTCCCATCATTTAGGCTTTTTACAAGTTGTTTCTATTAGTTCGCTCAATCTGCTCTCACACACAAACCCCCTATTACAGGGCATGAGTTCCAGTTTCTTCAGCAATGCATTAACCTCAGGCACAAATGGGTTTATCTCTAGTTCCATTAAATAGTCATTTAAAAGACAAGCTTCCCCAAAGAATCTCTATACCCCTCACTTGTAGGCAGCTCAGTGTGCTGTAATCCTGGCCTGAAGATCAATTGCAAGATCCTGTCGACATCACCAGGGCCAGAATCTGAGCTATGCTGTCCAGGTCAAAGCTCACCTCATCAGTGTTGCTAACAGGGTTGGTATCAGGAAGATTCTGAAAATAAACTAACTAACTAACTAACTAACCCCCGGCTGATTTGAACTCTCTTTGTCAAGTCACATGCATATATACAGAAAATTAATAACCAGTTACAGAGGAGTGAACGTATATGGCAGATAATTTTCTCCTCGAGCTTCTAAGAAACTAGCAAGTCCAGCCACAGTTCTACCAAATTGGTCAGGTTCCCTTCTGAATGGCTCAAGACTTGCAGAGATTCCTAGCTGAAGAAAGCCATGGCCCAGAGACTTGGGGGAAATTTAGGCCTTCTGAATATCACTCTTCATGTTTTTTTACAAGAACTAGTGTTTATGCAGAAAATTTCCAGAACTCTTTCTTTCCCAAACATTCCCACTTAAAATGAATATTTTGATTCATGGTCATTTAAAAAGAAAACACTGTTAAATTCTTTGAAATTCTGGCTAGAAATTCAAGAATCTCTTGGGAAACTTCATCTTGCATCAGAGTATACAGCACAGATTTTCAATTCCTTGCCTTGTCCTCGAGATGATGGTGCACTGGAATGGGAGGGCAATGGGTTCTCAGGCCCTGAGTCTGCAAACACTTTGGGTATGGTTTCATGACTCAAAGTGCTCACATTACTGTGGTTAATAAGTTACCACCCATCAGCTGAGCTGTGGCAACTGCTTGTGCGCATACAATTAGCTCACCCTAATTGCAAAATGTGCAACTCACCCCCTTTCTGCAGATCTGTGCAGCTGCACATTTATCTCAAGTTACCCCTTGGCATGTTTGCTGCTCACGGTCCTGTTTCCTCATGCCTTAAGATGAAGTGTGCTAGAAGATATGAGCATCCGACATGCCCCTGGGGTGAGGATTCACAGCTCTTCCAGCCTTGTGGCCTCAGCAGGCTGGTAGGCCCCCACCAAGGTGAGCAGCCCTTGAGCCAGGGGGCAAGCTGCTCTCTGCAGTGAGTTGTGTTTGCCATGCAGAAGGTGAAAATCAGAGTGTCAGAGAGAATAGCCTGTATTCTGCCTCCCTGCCTTTGACACGGGCAAAGGAACTTAGTGCTCTCTCTCAATGGTGACTCTGTCACCAGCTCGAGTGCCACACACACTGCTGCCACACTGAAAAAAAGCTCAGTTTTTAACACTAAGATATTCCACTTTGGGTTCAGAAGGAGAACAAACACTGTTTGCTCCTCTGATTTCATATACTCACCTCAACATCCTGCACCATAGCATCTTTTATTCAGAGGTCTCTGTATGCGTCTTTTCTGTTGTGCTTTCCAAATAACACCACCTAATTTAGCACAACTGCTGTGCATATGATCCACAAAATCAGCCTGTTTGCCCGGATTATGTATTTACATCTCCTGCCACCAGGCATTTGATGAAACAGCTTCCCCTCCTTACCAGTTCTTTTGGGCTTGGATGACTTAAATCCTTACTCACATGAGCAGTCCTTGCTTGAACACACACTCTGTTGTTTCAGCTGGGTCTTCCTACAGTAGGAAGTCTACAGTCTAAAGGATCAGGTTGTTTCCCACTAGCACGCAAGGTTTCAAACACAAGATACACTTGCTACAGCAGGGAACTAGTGAATAAGAAACTGAACAAGCAAGGAAACCCTGAGCATGAACATATCAACAATTCTATTTCCTATTGTACTTTGCACGTGAGGCTCAGGTTAACAAATGAGTCAAAGTAGTCCAGGAAAACAGAGAACTTACATAGTAATGCAACAAAAATGTACACATACACCTTTTTCACGGCATGCGTAGAACTCCTTTTGTTTCCAAAATTTAAGATGAAACTTGAAAACTGCAAAAATAAATTAGGAAAAAAAGTGAATGATTTTTCTTCAGATATTTTTTCTTAAATAAATCTCATGCTAAGTGCCCTGCGTTTTATTTTAGTTGCTTCGAACAGTTTGAGATTTAAAGCAGACAAGAAGTCTGGAACACCTTTTTCCAGAGGTGTTAGTTTTGCTCTGACCGGTCCTACCATTTAGGTAACATTTCCATCTGTCATTCACCTTTGAGCAACACACCTGCGCTCCGGAATTCCTGCTCTGAGATTGCTTTAGCCTTCCAAATTCCTGACTAGCTTCAAAGAAGCACAGCTGTTTGTTTGTCAAACATTAAAGTGTATTTCCTTCACAGCCAACTTCAAATACTCTGTGCCAGGCTAAATGTACAGTATCTGATGGACCACCACAGCTAGAAACTGAGTATTTTCAAAAATTTTAAGCTGAATATCCCATGGCTTAGGAGTGACTGTCACTTTCAACCTCTCCAGGCAATTCAGAGGTTGCTAAATTTATGTTTAGTTATGCGCAAATTTGCACACGCTATGAAAATGTCATGCAAAGCATCAAAAACTTCCCTAGGAAAACTGATTTTATAATTGCATCGCACCACAGAATATTCTGCTTTTTACTTAGCCATGTTTGTGGTCATTACAGAAGGTCTGTGTGCAACGACCACTGCTACAGCAGTGGCATCAAACACGCAAAGGAAAGAAAGAGTAGTCAGTTTGGTTTTTTGCCAGTCGGTCAATACGCTCCCTTTTGCACGGGCATAATGTGAAAGTTTTTAATTTCAGACTCTTTGTCTGAAGGCTCCTGCGTCAGTGTGCACACAGGACAGAGCGCATTCCCCAAACCAGCATCCCTGTCACCTTTAGTGCCGCGCATGGCTCCGTGTTTGCCACCCACAGTCCCACATAGCCGCTCTGTGGCAGAGGAGTTGTGGCACGCAGAGATGGCAGCTGAGATGCTGCCCTTGGTGGGCCCAGCCACAGGGCACCCCAGCTGCCACAGCCCCTGGCCATCCCTCCCACGGGCAAGATTAAGCCAGGCCTGGGCTCAGCCTCCAGATGGGAATGGACAACCCAGGATGGTTTGAGACAGGATTACTCGGGTTTTTACCAACTTCTCACTTTGCTGCCCAGCTCACAGTTCTGCACATGGTAGTGAGTAACTTCAATGCCTGGTGTAACCTTGATTCCCCAGAAGAAAACCAGCAGGAGCCGGTGAGGGAGCCCGGCCAGTGTCCTCCAGGAGCCCCGCGGGTGCCTTTGGCACCGGGCTGCGGAGACGGGCGCAGCCCCGGGTGACGGAGCAGGGCTGCATCGGTGTCTATCAGTCATCCTCACCCCGGCGCTGCTCCGGAGGGGCCCCGGAGCGCCGCGTCCCATCTCGCCTGCGGGTCGCCTCGAGTCCCCAGAGCGCTGCCTGCGGGGCCTGCCCGGGGCCGCCCTTCCCGCGGCCGCCCAGCGGGTGGCGCTGTCGAGTCGCCGACGGGCGCGGCGGAGCCTGCGCCGGAGCGGGAACGGGAGCGGGAACGCGGGCGGGAGAGGGAGCGGGAGCGGGAGCGGGAGAGGGAGCCGGGTCTGGCCCGGCGGCCCAGCCGTGGGTGTCGGGAGGCTGCGGAGAGGGCGAGAAACTGGGCGCGGGGAGGGAGTAACGAAAAGGTGGGAGGAATTAAAAGCGGCAAAAGCGATGCTGCCTTGGGGGCTGCGGAGGGGCTGGGCGAGTGGTGGGAGGCGGGGCTGGGCCGCGGAGGCATGGGGAGGAGAGGAGGGGAAGGGAGAGAGGAGGCAGGGAAAGGAGGGAAAGAAAGGAAAAATAAATAAACGAAAGGAAGAAACTTCTCTGTGCGTTTCCCCCTCAGCTTTTCCAGAAGGTCAAAATAATTAAGTTAAGTATCGCTGGTTTTTATCGCTATTAAATTTCCACCCACTTCCGCGCTGTCTGCTGGGATTGAAGGTGCAGGAACTCGAAAGCTGCGGGATGGGTGTTTGCAAATACAATGTTTACTGCGCTCCCAAAAGCGATGGAAATCTGCCGTTATGACAAGGGATGTTTCTCTTTCTTTAATTGCACGGTTACTTTGCTGATACCAGAAGTTCAACTCTGCCTTCACCAGTGGTAACATGTACCACTATAGCACCTGCCTCTCCTGAGGAGTCAAAAATTACATCAGTGAGGAGAAGCCTTAGAGCTGGTGCAAAACTAGACCTATCAGTAGGACTGTGCCACTTGCACTGTGCCCTGGCATCCAACAGGTACATTTTGTGTTCAGAGTCACACTAATGGGCTCAACATTTGCCAGCAGCATGAGACTTCACAAAATAGATTATCATTGGGCATTCCTCATTTTAATGGCAGTTCTGGAAATGCTGAAAGCTTTCTGCATAAAATCAGGTGAGGGAAAGATGCTTACTGCTACAATAATAATCTTTGGGTTAAAGACTTTACTTGCTTATTTTTTTTTTTTCCCAGGAAACCATATTTTCGAGCTTTTCTTCTGTTTCTTTGCGTTGTGCCTTGGAAGGTTGTTAATATTGCAGTGTCTGAGCCCTGAGTTTTGTTTGGCCACTGCCATTGCACACCATGAGGGTGGCTGCAGTACTGCCAGGAGACACAGCAACACCCACGTGCACGTGAAGGAAAACTACAATAGCCACTTTCCAAAAGAAGCTGCTAATCATTTTTGTTTTACCTTTTGCAATAACTGCTGGTGACTCAGGCTTGACATGGCTCCCATAATTTTCACACACAATTAAGCAATTTATACCGTGTATCTGTGGGTAGACGCTGCTGTCAACACTCAGGCCCGCTCTGAAAATGGCTGAATTGCTTTCTTTGGGAAAAAAGAACTAACAAACAACAACCACCTCTTGCTTTCTGCCACCTTTGGTTAAATAGTCTTAAATAACAAGACTGTACAGTAGGGAAATTTGTTTGTGTGGGCCATTGCTTTTGAAGCTGATGTGACAGCTTGTTGCACGACTCTCAACGCATTCTTCCATTTCACTGTGAGGAATGCAAGAGATGAGTGGAGAGAGAAGTTCCTCACTTTTGTTACTCTAAATTGATAAAATACAGCTTTGTCAGCTCTGGTGTTACACTGTCATCAGTGTTTCACACCTCAGCAGTCTGAAAGTGGCCATAGTGTCTGCAGGATAGGCTGAGGAGCCCCAGAGTGGGCTGCGTACACACTCAGTCTTGTTGGCACCCCTCCACTGCAGCAGAGAGAAGTCTTGTTGCCCCTGCAGGTTACCATGTGCCTGTGTTAACCAGATATTCTGAGTAATACATGTGTTGTCTTCAGTTTTCTGAGCTTTTTTTGCATGGGCAGGGTTGTCCCAAATATCTGTATCATCAAGGAGCCCTTTAAGGGCCCCAGGACATCTGGACTCTGAGAGGGAAATAGGAAACTTGTGCTGGGGGTGAAACAGGCTGCAGTGTCAAACCAGACATTTAAAAGAGATCCAGACTCTGCAACACATGGACATAAATTAAACTGGGGAAAAAAAAATAATGTTAGACTCATGGAATCCTCACTCAGAGGTGAAAAACACTCTTTGTTCTTCTCTTCCCCACAGTGAAATAGGATGATTTCTTTCATAACTGCATCGTCCAAACCACTTTTTAGATTCATGGCGTATTTCCATTATTTTAGCAAAGGTGTGTCTCATTCTGCAAGTAGTATTTGAAATAGGGGGGACTTGGTAGCACTTTCCATGTTGGCTGGTCCATAACCACAAGAAATACTACAATGAAAGAACAACTCCTTAGTCTCACGCAAAGGGAGGAGAAATTGAATACAGTTAAGAAAATGCAGATGCAACCGAGGTATTGGGAGGATTTTTCCAGTTGTTGGATGTTGCAGATGGTGGAAAGGTCCCTCCAGAAAACACTGGTTCACCATTCATTCTGGCACATGCTGAACTCATCTGCACAAAGCAAAAAGAGACTCTAGAATGAAGTCAAGGAATCAAAGAGTTTTTCATAGAAAATCTCATAGACCAGTTTTAGGTATTTCTCCCCCATTTTCTTTTTTTTTTTTTTTTTTTTTTTTTTTTTTTTTAATGAGAAAAGCAGTTATGTTAAAAACATCATGGGGAGTAATTCTGAACTGGCAGAGAAATGGAATAGATGATTGAATAGATTCTTTCCATCTTCGCATTTTGTGATCTGTGAACTCACCTTTGGGAAACTTTTCCAATTGCAGACTGAGTTTCACTCCCGCAGGGTTGTCTGAAGAAGGTGAGATATTTAACCTAAGCAGCGTTAACTCTACCACTGCGTTTTGGCTTTAAAAGCTAGCAAGATGTCTCAGCCATCACAGTGTGATTCTTCTCTTGTTTGCTTTCTTCCTGGTGGCCCCTCCACAATACTTTCTGCTGGTGCTTCATACTGCAAGCCAGAGGTACTGTCAGCTGGATGTGCTGCAGAGCACATCCATCCTAAGGTGTGCTGCACCAGCTCCCCTGTGACTTACATTTGCTTCCTGGCTTGTTCATCACAGGCAGAAAGCTCACATGAGGGACACCACTGAAATATGGTGTCCAGTGCAATTTTTAACCAAAGGCTTATCTTTCTTCCCTGCAGTGCATGGTCCCCTTGCCAAGTACTGTCAAGATATGTGTAAGCCCTGAGAAGTCCTGCAGCTCCATGCTGCTTCCAACGCCAGGCTGGTGCTTAGTGAGCATGGCAGTGTCTTCAGCCAGTAATCCCATTTAGTGGGGCTCATTGTAATGCAGGGTAACTGGGTAACAAGCACTCAAATAATTCTTTTTAATTAAGGAATTCAAGAGAAGTTCACATGGGATCTAATGACTCACAATACAGTATTTCTTCAGAGAACAAATTAGGGGAGAGCCTTCAAAAAAGGAGAGGTGTGGAGGAGAGCACTGGAGTCACCAAAAGCAATCCAAAGCATTTGATCAAGCACCTGGGAAGGAAGGGGGAGAATAGTTTGCAGGAGTGACAGTTTGTGTACCTCTGGTGATCTATTGCAGAAGAATCAGGGAAAGCCCCAGCTCTAGAGCAACTGATTTTCCTTTGGTTTCATTCTGATGCAAACTACTTCTGTCACAGTACCCAAGCTTTACTTCACCTAGGTTGGTTTCTTCTGGGTGGTTGATTTTACTCCAACAACTGCATTTATAGCCAAAAGCCTGTGACCCAGAATAATGTTTAATTTAGTTTACAGCTCAGAGTATGTAAGGAGGAAGTAATGTGGATATCAGTTCAGGAAAAAAACAATAACCTGGAAGAAGATACATAAGAGGACATTCACCCATTTCAGCTAGAACAGTTTGACATCACATGGTGCTAAAAGGACAGCATCAGACTGATATCCGGTGGTCTACAGGGTTTTTTTTTATTAGTATTAAACTTTCCAAATTAGAGACAGTGCAAACTTATGTAAATAGCAGTATGTAATACGTAACTATTTTTGGTGTAAAAATTACTCTTGGGGCCAAGAAACAATTAAAATTTGAAAAATAAGAACCTCAGGAAAGTCTCATTGCATTTATATTTCTTTTCAGACTGGAGCTTTGTGGCTTGGGGAATGGATACACTGACCTTTTACTTGTGTGCTCTTCAGCTCCTGCCACAGGCATCTGAGTGCAAGGGAGCTCAGTTGTCCTCCCCAAACCCCGACACATGCAGACTCCTGTGATCAGGAGCCTATGCTGGTCTTGCCACAGATTTCCTGTGCGGTCTTGGATAGGAAGGTGTCTGTGTGCCTCAGTTTTTCCATCTGTAAAATAAGAACGATGTTACACTGCTTCACCAGTGCAGCTAAATTTCTGCTTAAAAAGCACTCTGTGACCTTTGGGTGAATGGTGGTAATGAGCTGTTTGCTTTATTTGTAAGTATCATTTGCTGTGATATAAATATTTTTTTGTATTGTTCATACTGTGTTTATTTTGTGCAAGTGAATACAGTCCCAATGAGAGCAGGAGACTGAGTATTTTGCTTTCCCACGTAACTCAACCAAATTCTGATCTCTAACACCTCTACTATTGCAGTCCTGGGCCTCTCTTGAGCAGAAACTGCTGATCATGCCAAATTCTCTGGTGTTTTGTAATGTGGGCTAACATGCGCCGAGGTTTGGATGAGACCAATAGACTCGTTTTCACTTCGGGCCTGCGGCAGTACTGAAGCTGGAGAGAACAGAAGTGAAAGGTCAGTGTATCCCTTCCCTGAGCCACACAGCTCCTGTTTGAAAGCAAATAAAAATATCACGTGACTCTTATGATGTTTTAATTTATTTTTTTATAGCTTTAGTGCCTTTCTTCCAACTTTACACCAAGAGAAAATTTAGATGTTTTTACTTTTGTACATTGTTCCTTACTTGGAAAGTTTGCTTGAAATAAAGACAACTGTAGACTTATTACTTCTCTCATTTTTCTAATTTTGTGTGTCTCAGTTCATGTGTAGAGTGTCAGCCAATATTTAGTTGGCTTTCTGGAACAAGGTTGGTGAATATGACCATGCACTTTGAGATAATAAGGTCTGAATAGACACAGACAAGCAATTAAGTTACCATAACCTAAGGAGTATCTCTAGAGAATGATTAAAGTGAGCACTTAGCTTGGGTGAGCTGGGATCATGTGCACAATCAATTACTATGGCTTGGTAGATAATGAATAAATTGTTAAAATAAATTGACAGGTTACCATGTTCGTGTCCTGAAGGACATGGCAGTATCCCCTTTCCACTTCCAAAGGGTGGTTTCAGCTGCTTTTCTGGGTTTCCTCTGTAGTCAATCAGAGAGGCACACACAAGCAAAGAGATGATCCCACTTATGTTGTACACCTGTTTGGGAATGGTAGAAATCAAACAATTTGATGGCTAAAGTTGGTGAGATGAATCTTACATTAAATATGTAAAAGTGGTATTATTACTATTATTATAACCCCTTCTTTTCTTGAAGGGGTGTAGCTATTGAATGATAGAATCCTGGAATGCTTTGGGTTGGAAGGGACTTGAAGGATCATCTAGTTCCAAATTCCCTGCCATGAGCAGGGACACCTTCCACTAAACTGGGTTGCTCAGAGTTCCATCCAACCTGGCCTTGAACACTTCCAGGGATGGGGCATCCACAGCTCCTCTGGTCAACCTATTCCGGTGCTTCACCACCCTCACAGTAAAGAATTTCTTAATAATAATAATAATAATAATAATAATAATAATAAGAAGAAGAAGAAGAAGAAGAAGAAGAAGAAGAAGAAGAAGANGAAGAAGAAGAAGAAGAAGAAGAAGAAGAAGAAGAAGAAGAAGAAGAAGAAGAAGAAGAAGTGTATATAAAACCTTGAGACAGGTTTAGCAACTCAATAAACACATCAAATACCTGAGAAAGTTGGTAATGCAGCCAAGCCCTCATATACCACTACCACCACCCCATTTGTTTTGAGAGCAGTGCTGCTGTGGACAGCCTAATGATCTAAGGACTGTTTCTCAGCAAGTATACTACTTGAGACAGCCATGTCATGTTTCTGAAGTAGCACATAAGGAATTACTTCAGTACAGAAAGACAACCCATGGGGACATTTTATCTCCAGTTATTACATACCATCACACCCTGGAACCTGAATAGAAAATCACTGAGTTATTGCTGCTTAAGCTCATATCCAGCTATAAACTCAGTGCTGCCTTTCAAACTTTTGTCCAAGACCTGATACCCAGGTCCCTGTTAAAGGAGATGCTGATGGAAAGTATTGCATGGCTCTGCCTCATTCCAAGCAGCATTATATAAAAAGGGTATCTTAGTGTGAGGCAAGGTATACAGATCAAATCCCAGAAACACTGATTAGCAAATAAGGGTGAATCCAGAAGTCTGAATCAAGTAGTCACTAAAAGCATTGAATACTTCTGAGAGTTTTATGAAAAACATAAAAATATACTCTGATGAGATTGCTCACAATTTTCATCTCTAGTTACATGAGAAAGACTACAAAAAAACCAAAAAACTGAAAACAAAGAAACCTCAGTTTTGTGTTATTCACTGGTACTTCTGCTACAGGTACTCACAACCATGCACCAGTTGGGCAACTTCTGTGGAACTTTGAATTTATTTGACTGAAAGGAGGTGTGTAAGTTAACCCTTGCATCAGAAACCAACCTGCTGTATTATAATCTGCCTTCCTGACATTGCTCTTATTCTTAGTAGCAAGGGTCTTATGTTGAAACAGAAATACATCTCAGCCTATGATAGTTGCTTTGTGATAGAATTGAGTTTTTGACCTGGCAGAGTTTACAATGAACCAAATTTGAGCAATTATAGACCCAGGTCCCTCAAGCACCTTACAGGGAGAGAACAGAAGAACTTGATGGTGACCAAGCAGCTGGCTGAAGTCCTGCTGGTGGAATCCCCTGCACTTGCTCATCAGCAAACCTCAACAAAAGTTTATAGAAAACAAGCAAGCAGTCCCTTCCCTGCTCAGCATAGTATATTTGCATGTGTTAAAGAATTAGGTGGTTTCATTTTCTGCTGTAATCTAAGAAAAAACAGAATATCAGGATGTACACTCTGCTGTATATATGATATGCATAATGGCATAACTGGAAAAGAGGCTCCATGTTTCTCCTCCTTTCTGGAAATAAATTGTTGTAAAAATATAACCAAAGGCAATAAAAAGTATCAGTAGAGGGAAAAAGAAAGAAAGAAAAAGAAAGTTCTTTACTGAAGACAGTAAAGCAAAGAAGCAGACATGGATTTATCAATGTGAGGGGGGAAAAAGAAGAGATCAGGAATGAAGTAGAGGGGAGCACACAGAAAGAAAACACTGCACTTGTCTGCTAGGAAAAAGATTCTTTTTCCAGAGATTAAAGGAATCACTTTATCTCCTACATTTTTTTCTTAAGAAAAATGAAGTGACAAAACTAACAGAACTTCTCCAGAAGCAAGCTTAATGGAAACTGAGGTGAATTCTCCGTGGGCTGGAACTCAAGTGCCCATTAGTGAGAAAGAGAAGGAAGCCAGCATGCTGAAAAGGGAGACAAGCCTGAGGGGTGGCACTTTGACAGCCATGGCCGTGGAGGAAAGCCTGGAATAAGCAGTCATGAATGTACCTCTGATCTGGTGACCTCTGTGATCAGGCCATGTATCACAAGCTAAAGTGAGCCCACTAACAAAACCTCATGACTTGTTCACTAAAATTTTACTAAAGGCATTTTAAAATTCAGCTAATGAAAAACCTACATTGTCTTTTCCAGACTTGCCCCCTTATTTTTATTCTATTCTTCAAAATTACCTTTAATAAACCCCCACAATTTGGTACCACTGAAATTACCAAAAATATGTTTATGAGCTCTATCTCTTTAAGAACAAATGTAAAGTCAAACTGGAACTTTTTTTAGTGCAAACAGTTTTAAACTTCTAAATAAACAAGGAAAGGTTTGAAGAAATTTTTGAAGTGTTCTCTGAAATATGTCCTTATTAAAACAAAGCCGTATCACATCAGCCTTAAACTTTACAAAAATATTCTCCTTTGCCAAGAGACCACACGTGAATTTTCAGGTGGGAAAAAATTAGGCTCACAAAAGAAGAAGAAAAAAAGATTGTGTCTTCCAATAAAAATCAACATGGAACTGCTACTGTAGTTCCATTACAAGGACTCATAAAAACATTTCCTGTTGCTCTCTAGTAGGTCTCATTTCCATAAGCAGAACCCCTCTTTATTTCTTCCACAGTTTCTTACAGGTCTTTAAGGAGCTATGAAAAGTCTCTTGCCAACAGGGAATTTCTTGCAGAAATAAAGTGTCTTAGGAAACATTTTTTTAATAGATCTGGAAACATATTAATGATTAAAGGCCCAATCCTCCAGAGCTGAGTGTTTGCAGTTTCCATTGGCTTCTGTGTGAATGACAGATGCTGGATATCTTTTTATATCAGATATAGTATCTGCATACCTCAAGTGTTAGATGATTGTACCAGGCTTGTCAGAAACCTTAGTGCTTTGTCTTCTGAACCATATAACACAACACAGGTTCTCATATTGAGACTCAAGAATTTCAAATTCAGGATTCAGGTCCTTAAGATTATGGGACAGACTTAAAATTTTTGAACTTTTTCAGTTTTTAAAGTAAGTTTTTTGCCTTTTAGGTTTTCTCTGCAGAAATTCAGTCTGGAAATGCACTTTTCTCTAGAATAGAATGGTTTACTTGCTGTCACCTGTCTCCTGCAGCTAGGGCTAAAGACATTTAGTGTTGCACTACAGGCCTCAGTGTGGCTAAGTCATTGTCCCTCTTGCCGTGCTCCTACTTGTCTGTCCTGGCACAGCCCTGTGCTTTCTCAACACTTAGCTGGGGACACACAATCAGAGCAGAAAAAAAGTCTGTGGGAGGCAGAGCTGCAGCTGCTGGAGGAGCTTATTTTATCTGTCAGCAACTGTACATGAACCCTCTCTACTACAGGATAAAATCTGACAGAGAGGCATAAGTCCTGACAGAGAAAGTTTTATGTACATTAAAGTCCCCATCAACCTGTCAATGCATAAATGGCCATGTGCAATGTAAGTGATGATTAAAAGTGATCCAAAAGAAAGCATTTAAAAACCAAATGAACCAACCCACTACACCAGATCTACCCCAAAGCTTCTTGATAAGTTAAACTGTTTTTAAGTCGGTGATCAGCAACAAAAGGCCTGACTGCCAAAAGGCATTTTAGACATTCAGCAGATTTCCTATTTAAATGTAAGATAAGAAACCATCAAAAAAAAAAAAAAAAAAAAAGAAAAAGACCCCAGTCAACTGCGTAAAATTTCTTGAGGAATCAAGGGAAGCATGTCGCATTTGTGGGACTGCTTCCACGGCCTTCTCCCTCTCCTTCAGCTTTTGTGCTTTTGTGTTTATGGCAAAACCAATTTAGAGTTGGAATGACTACATTCAGCCTACAGCCCAATAGTGGCTCCTCTTGGAAAGATATTTATTATTCCTGCTGCCTTTAATTGCCCAGTTAATCTGTGTAACCAAGTACTGTAATCCCTGTAATCCCATGGCCCTTTCACTTGTCCTTTATTGACCAGGCAGGTATTTGTTATGCTGCTGCTCGTGT
Organism: Dasyornis broadbenti; assembly: GCA_013397935.1. Lineage (NCBI taxonomy): Eukaryota > Metazoa > Chordata > Aves > Passeriformes > Dasyornithidae > Dasyornis > Dasyornis broadbenti. Next base: position 92,051 of record VZRN01002462.1, on the reverse strand, counting down.
TCTTCCCTCCACAGAGGCCGTCAGCTCTTCACACATGGGGATTTCCCACCACATTCAGTGTTTGTACAGAGCCCGCACAACCAGCCTGAAGCTTACAAGGGCTATCAGATAAAACAAACAAATACCCCTGAAGCCACCCTAGTGATTTGCTGAGATTTATTTGCCTATTGATACCATTGAAGCTGGCAGAGGGTGAAGAGATGAGAAGAAAAATTATATTTTGATTAAAAAATAAAAAGAAAAAGAATAGAGAAACAAGTGCTGTGAGAAACCAAGCTCTATCTTTTTCATAGTGCTGTCAGACCTCTAGGTAGTCACCTTCTGGGGAAGTACCAGAAAAAAACCTCTAATTTTTCAAAGATGAAAATCAGCTTTATATATTCTGTAAGGCAATGACAATTAAGTCAGTGATATTTCCTCAGAACTTTTCCATCAATATAAGACACTGGTTTAATTGTGCCACTCAAGTAACATTGCAGTTGTGGGTCAAAAATGTAACTCTTCATTCTCCTGCATTTCCATACCACTGAGGTTAACTGATGTACCTACTCCAGTGACATGTCCATATGAATGTCTGCTCTAGACCTACACACAGAATAAATGACTGAGGATATTTGTCAAGCTGCCCCTGGGAGTGGCCTCATATTTTTTGGATATGCTTCAGATAAAAGTCTAAACATCTGGATACTTATAAAAATCATCCAGAGCTCCTGGATGTTGAGTCTTTTCTCTCATTCATTTGGACTGAAATTGTCAGTGGGCACAGAAGTGTTGTAATGTGAGGCGTAATCAGCCAGTGGACAGAAATAGGAATCAGATGTCTTTCAAATAAAACTCGCCTCTCCACCAGCAATCCTCCAGCGAATCTCCCACACCTGTGGATGAGGGTTATGCTGCTGTTACTGCCATTCAGAACTCTTTTAATGCGGGATGTATTTTTTCAAAGACAAATCTCACAGCTTATAAAGCAAGGTTTTGGCATTGGCTAATGAAAAGCATTAGTGTACTGTGGGAGGTGCAGGGAGAGAAAGATTATAATTAAATCTCTCCACTCCTCTCCCGTCTCTAAGGGCTTGGATAAGAAACAGTTCTGCTGGGCAGCTGAATTTTAGCTAAATAAGATAGCTGGAGGAGGGAGCCTTCTTGGTGGTTTCATATATGCTTGCACGTGTGGTAGGGCCAGGGAACATTTCTGATGAAAATAAAATTGTTCTGGGCTCAATCCAGCTGAAAATACCGGCAGCCTGCCGGGCTCTGCAACTTTCATAAGGTTGCAGATCCTGGCTCCTAGCAGGAAGCTTGGCCCAGCCACTGCAGAAGGCCCAGCAAGCAAAACAATAGTTTTATGCACATCAAATTGGGAGAGGCAGGAGGACATGCGCTAACACACTCCCTCTCTCCCGATGCTGCCGAGGTTGGGCTCCTTCTTGTACCTTCAATCCCCCTTGCCCCACAGCCTGTGAGCACAGCCAAGAAGTTACACAGGAGCCCTAAGCTGGAGGCAGTGGCTCCTCTGCTCACAAAGAAGGGCTGGTGGGCATTGGAATCTCGTAGGCTGTTGGTGATGACCAGTAATGGTCTGCTGCAGGATGAACATGATTCTCCTCTCACCCTCCTGTGTGTTCCTTTTACTATTAGCCTCTCATGAGTTTTAATTGGCCTTGAAGAGCAAACATTTGTTGAAATGATTTACGATTTACATTAATTTATACAGCACCCTTTAAGTACATCACAAGCGGGTCTTTATAAGAAGTGAGTTTGAAACAATGTAGGTGCAACATGCCAAAAAATTCAACTATTGAAAACAGAAGACTAAAAGACCCCAAACAACATCTTAAAACTTCTGAAGGAATTTGATATAAAACCTTTTTTTGGAGTGTAGGGGGTTGTTGGATTCCATAGCTTTGCATTGCCAGGAGATGTGTTTAATACACTCTTAGGGTGAGAATTAACACTAAGCCTATGCTGGGCAAAAAAAAAAAAAAAAAAAAAACAGCTCATAAGCATGGTCAGATATTAGAGACATGGGCAACAAAAATACTTTAAACTTAGTGCTATAGAAGTAATTCCTGCAGCTGTTTGGACCAGACTCAGTTCTGCATCATCTCAGTATTTGCATCTCATCACCCTAAAATCACTGGTGGTCCAGAACTTCTCACATTGTGACCAGATGGCCTATTCCAGGATGAGAAATAGGGGCAACACGAGCAGGGTGAGTTCACCTTTCTAACATACAATCAAATGCAGCTCCAAAATTCTGCTCTAAGTTTCTTTTAAAAGGGAAAAAGACAAGTTTCTACCAAAAGACAACCCCAATTCTGGCAACTCTGTGCCTTCCTCAGGATTATACTGCTCTGGAGGAATAGAAAAGCCTGTAGCCACACTGATTTCCCCCCATGAAAAGTTTTTTTCCAAAAAGTTATGGGGTTTAGCTTTTTTTCGAAAACACTCCTTACAAGGAATGTTCGCAAGCATAAAAACCATGGTATATAATGAAAAGTTATGCTGAAGTAAAACCAGGCTGTTAGCGCCCCTTAACGTCTCTTTAATCACTGATTAAGCCCTTGAACCCACAGCCATTTAATGTAATTTAAACGAGCAGTAATTAGTCTTCATCCAAAAGCGTACTTAAAAGCATACACCAACCCACTGTGAGAACAGACACCCAGAGATGCTACACACACACTTGCACATTGAACCGAAGCCTGCATTTTCCCTTTCTTGTAGGGGAAGAGCTCTTTTTCATGTGACCGTGGAGTAAACTTGAAAATTTGCCTGCCACTCTT
>VZRN01002462.1:26086-89210 GCA_013397935.1 Dasyornis broadbenti | reverse complement strand
CGTGGAGTAAACTGGAAAATTTGCCTGCCACTCTTTTTTTTTTTTTTTCTTTTTTTCTGCTCTAGCAAAGCTTACACAAATATTTCAGCTGTGGTTGGAGAGCAGGCCTGATTCTGTACTTGGGAAGTGACCAAAAATTTTGCTCTTAATTTCAGTGTATTCAGGCTTAGGCCTTATCAAGCAGCAGAAATCAAGTAAGTATGTGTGTGGCCTGTGTTTTCAGAGTCTCTCTGCGTCTTGGACTACCAGATCAGTCTCTTTTTAGAAGCATAGCTTTGAAGAGAATGTAAATACCATTTATACATGCACATACATACATACTCTCAGTCCACACATGCATATACATATAATAATATTACTATTTTACCAGAATTGTGCAAACCTGTTACCTAATCAAAGTACAAGTCAGTATTACTTTAATGATGGAAATCTTTGCTCTTCACTGCTGTTGTCTTTGTTGAATTAAATTAAGACAACACTGTTATCAGAAATATACATAGACATGTAATCCAAATGACACAGAGCCCTGTTAAGCAAAGAGAGATGTTTTACTTTCGGTTATACCAATGTAACTGCTGCTCAAGATGAAAGTCATCCCTCTGATCTTACACCAGGAAGATGTACTTCTTCCAAGCAAAAGACATAAAAGACCTGTCAGACTTGTGCTCCTCAGTGGGATTTATATCTAAGTGGGCCTGTTTGAGTTGAAGATGTGTGTTCATTCATTATGGGAGCTTTTCTTCTTCCCCTAAGTGCAATATATGGATGCAGACATTACATTACATATTTTGCATTACATATAAAAACATAATAAAATGTTTTGCTTGCAAACATGCGATAGAACACTGACACATAATTTTATGGGAGAATATTTGTGCATAATCTGATCCTTAGATTATAACGTTTCAAATATAGTATAATGCTCTCTCACTTTGAAGTGATAGTCTGCATAGACAGGTGACTCATGGAATAAGACAAGAACTCTTTGCTCTTGACAGTACACTCGAAAAACAGGCTGGATCTCTCAGAAGAAATGCACTGAATGGGTTTTGACTGGGAGCTTACTGTTCGGCATAGCATTCCATAGGATCTTGGTAGCATCGCTTGGGAAAGACCCAGGACCAAGGTCCCAGCAGTCAATGGAAGAACCATTTTCCCTTAAGGCCACATTGCAGCTTGGCCCATAATGGATAGAAGTTATGTACCATGTGTTCCACTTGTATAAATGGCATGTCCACACCAGACCTTTGATGTGCTCTCCAGGGAAGTGATGACTAATTCTAAATAAATGCTGTGGGAAGGCCACATCTCTCTCCGTGTCCCATTCAGCTGCTGCTTTTTGCTGAAGTGCCAGTCTTCATGTGTCGCACTGGGAAGCAACGTTATCTCCAGATAGTCCTGCAAGGGCTCTGAGAGTCATTTTGCCTTGGGCCAGGGCAGCTGGCAGTATTTCAGACTGCATAAAAGCTGCCACATGATGGAGTCAGGATCATTTGCAAAAAGCTGTGAGCACAGTGCATCGGGACGAGGGTACAATATGAGCAGTGAGGAACAACGTGAAAAGGGAGCAGGGTAGTAAGACAGTGGGGACAACCACGTGCCTGGTGTAAGTCCAGAGTAGAAGGGACACATCTGCACACAGAAGGGAAGTCAATAAAATCGCAGTGTTTCAGGAAGCCTCTCGTAATAGGCACGGTTGTTGCTGCAGTACATATGTGTAGAAATGCATGTCACAGCATTAGTGACGGACTTCCACAGAGAAGCAAAAGGGGTTGCTTCTTCCATCTCAAAAATAATTTCCTTATTGTAATGATGGTACACAATGACACAGTTCTCTCAGTATTTAGGTACTGAATTCCCCTTTTTTAGAAGGGACTTAAACTTGAGTGACCTGTGGACCCACCATCTATGTACTGAGCCCTCTTTGTTATTTGTGCTTTTTGGAGAGATTATGCTCTCATGATTTATATAAAGACTTTGCCGTCTTAGAGGGAATTTCATATGACCCCATGATCCCATTATTTAAGTACTAAGATCCTGCTTGTTAGAGGTTACTTTGACCATCATTTACACACTCAGCTCCACAGAATAGGGCTTTCCCCACCAGTGTCAATAAAGTTAGCTTTTGTTCAAGTGCTCTTCCTCTGCAATTAAATCACACTCAAATGGCAACAATCCTATTTTTAAAGGCATGGTCTCAGTCTGGCTGCATCCACCCATGCCAGTGGCATGTTAAGCAAAATCCAAACCCAAGAGTGGACATGACCGTGGGTTGTGCAGCACTGACTGTGGCTGTGAGTCCCATCAGTCAGCACAAGAGTGAAAGGACTGAGCATGGAATGGTGATGGCATCCTAAATGACTGTCATGAACTCCTTAAATAATACATGCTCAGGCAAACCCCCAAATCATTGCCACAGAAAACTGACATGATGAAAATAACTAACTTTGAAACTGCTATGTCCCTGCCTTTTGATCTCAAGCATTTCACATTTGTGTTCAGTTGTGCTGGTAGTATAAGATTAAAATCTTTGGTTTTAACATGTTCAGATAAAGGACGCTTAATAGAACTTTACAGAGAATAAATACTAGGACAGTTCTAATTATAAGTGGAGACAGGCTCTTGCAAATTTCAGAGATCAGAAAGAAAAGCCAGGAAAAAGCATAGTGAGGAATGATGCTTTTGAGAAGACAAGTACTGCATGGACCAAAGCATTTGAATTCTACAAACAAGAAACAGAAGGAGAAAGGTAACTAGCTATAAAGGAACAATAGTGATAATATATAAGATGTGGCAGGAAAAAGGTGATGTAGACATGAATATTTCAATGTGGAAAAGTAATACAGAAAGTAAAGGCACAGGGAAATAATGGGGCTATAAAATACCTGTCTTTCCATTGTAGAACTATATAGGTGGATCATGAAAGGAAAAGAGGTCTATGAGGAATTCTTGCAGAAATTTCAAAGTTTAGAGATAGCAAAAATTCTTTTAAAGATGTAGCCAGTGGTGTTTTAAATAAATCATTCCATGAGACAATTCACAAACAGTGGAGGGAGCTAGGTGCTGCTCACAGGAGTATTACAGAGCAATATACCTGCAGAGGCTGTTCCAGAGGAAAATACATCTGAGGTGACCTTTGACATATTGGTATTATATTTAGGAGATGCTTAATAGATTTTAGTGTATCAGGATAATTTCAGATAACTGAGATGTTGACTTTGTGCCAGGATTCATGAAGGCAAATAGGTAACTACAAACAAAAATAATGAGAGCTTCTTTCACCAGAGAGAAATTTTAAGAAAAAAAAATAGAGTAAATGAAGTGAAAATAATCAATAAAGGAAGCAGAATAGAAGTCTTTCCTAGTCAGTTTGCAATTCTAGTCTGTAAATTGTTCTAAATTGATGACTTAAAAAAAACCACAAAGGATTGAAGAAATTACTTTATTTGACCCCAACAGAAATATTTTATTTGGTATTAAAGTATAAAATGTTCTTACAATAAAGCTGAAGCAAATTTTGAAATTAAACAATTCAGACTAAAAAATTCAAATACTTAGTTTTTAAAATGTCCACCCAATACTTTTCAGCTATTTTTTAGGTTCTGCTTGTAACCATACATATATGAAAACGTGTTTTCAGCTGTAATAATTTCAGAAATGTAACATTATTTCAAAAAATGTATTGGTCTGTTTCAATTTGCATTTCTCAGTGGGAAAAAGGAAGTTTTAAAGAAACTTTTCACTGAACTGTAACAAGAATATCGGAGATGAGAAAATATTGTCAATCAATACGGTTGGAAATACAGATATAATTCTACATTTGTGCATAACTTCAGGAACACAGATGTTGGAACATCATGTACAGTTCTGGTCATCCCATATTTATAAAAAGATGTTGACAAATGGAAGAAGATGTAAAAAAATGAACCAGGAAAAATATTCCAGTGCTGGGAAAAAATTCTGCACAGTGCAAGTCCTAAAAATCTGATCAAAAAGAGGACAAATAAGTAACTTGAATGTGCCACAGGTTCTTTCATCACAAGATATTCCAGGGCTAAAGTGAAGAAAAGTACAACTAAAGAAAGTGTTTTGGAAAGCCAAAGCAATTTACTGACCCAAAACTCTTCACTTCAAGACTAGATGTCTACATGGAAAACTGTGATTCAGAAAAACTCCAGGTAGACAATGTGATATGGAACTAATTTAATTTAAAAGAAACAAACAAACAAACAAACAAACAAACAAACACATACACACACACAAAAAAAATCAACCAAAAATCAAACAAATCAGAACAAAATCACGGCCCATTTTATCCTGGGAAATCAAACCTGATGATCTAATAGCCTTTCTGGGCACATCCGTATGACTTGCTGACTGTGTTTCCATGGATAACATTTTGTGGAGTAGACCCAAGTCTTCCTGCACATCCAAATTACCTATTTTTTTGGCAGAGAACTGAGAGGAGAGACAGTTGTGCAGCTATTGCCAAAGCTAACAAGAAGCGTATCTCACACAAGACAAAGCCCTGCTTGCAGAGAGGTTTAAGCTGAAGTGATGTATATCTTGAAGCAAAAAGTGAAGTCATAAACACTCTGGAGCCCATTCTGCCCTCAGTTCCTCACTGCTCTTGCATGGTATTAAATGATGGTTGAATTCAGGGCTGCTCTTGCTCTCCATGTGCACATCTGTGCCTTCTCATTTCTAATGCTTCATGGTATTGGGGAGACAGAAGTTCTGTTATAGTCTTGTCCCCCTTTTGTAACGAAGCCATTATCCCTAAGACCTCATTTAAATCTCCATTGATTCCTAAAGGCTTTAGTCAGAATCTTTGAAATGTGTCCACAGTGGTTTGCTGTACCCAGACCTCCCAGCCCAACCTGAGTTACTGTCTTCAGAGAGGCCAGAGCCTTCAAATGGTTTTATTTCCTACCCCTCTGCTTCCTAACTTGGAGTCTTAGACTCCATTTATATAAACTGACAATGCAGAAAAGGATTTGGGGATCATGTCTAAAATTATTTGGTATTTGACTCTCATAAACCCTCATCTGTTAGAGGGCTGGAATTTTCCTTTTCCTAAGAAAGCAGACAAACCTAATTTCTTTTTAGAAATCCAAATATCCTGGAAAGCTAATAGCAAAATAAATACTGACTGTACACCTGTGCATAGTGCTCCATCCTGACTATTGGCTAACATGAAAATTCAGATAATCAACACCATTACAATCAACAGGAAAACTTGCTGTGAGGGAGTAAAGTTTGCAGGACACAGTCCTCTGCAGAGTTTCTTTGTTCCTAGAGATATTTTGTGCTTTACTAAGTAAAAAACTTTGTCATGTTTCAAAGTGAAATTTTGCAGGCCATTGATCTAGAATGTGAGCTAGTTCCCTTCGGTATTTTGGAAAATCAGAAACAATATATTTATTTAATTTAGAAAAATTACTTCTGTCCAGGGTTGTTTCTGACAGCCTAAAACTTTCAAACTCGCTACATATACATGCCAGGCATTGCATAAAGATAAATAGTTTAATACTTCGTGAAATATTGCTGAACAGGGATTGCATATTGGATTGTAACAGATCTTAAAAGGGCTTCCAATGTCCTGGAAAAATAATCACAGTTTTAAAAGGCTAGTAAATCTTCGCATGGTAGTTAGCAAATTCTTCAATAAACTGTAAAGATTCCTTCTAACAATTTTCATACCTAGTCACTGAATGATTAACCATGTTGCTTTTTCTAAGGTTTACATTAAAATAATAAGACATAGACTTGCCAAAATAGTGAAACATTGTGGTTCTTATGCCAATAGGAAAAGCCAAGGGCATTAAAAATTAAAGATGACATCTCCAATCTAGATTTTGACCCTAGCTAAGTAATTTTCATGCCTCTGGGCTCTCTTGTGCCCCTGAGCAAAATGGATGAAACCATTCTCCCAAAAGCTGAGGGTACACCTGACCTAAATTCTTTCAGATTACAAACTTAGAGAGCAGAAACCCAGGTCGACTTCATTATTGAATTTGTTTGTGTTGTTACATAAGGCATGGTACACTTTGCAGAAATAACTGCTGAAATAACTAAGAGAATTATGGGCAAAGTGATAGTCTGAAAAGGAAAAAAGAGTGTTTGTGTTACTGCCTGGTTTGAAGGAGTTTGAAGTTTCTCTCCTATGCTTCATTATTTTGTCCTTTATGTTTTTTAAGTATATCCCAATCTTGAAATTTAATAAAGGTTGGGGTTTTTTCTCTAAAAAAAATCAGTCTTTTGTAATAAAAGCCTCTGAATGTTGGGGGGTGTGGATTGTATGTTTGGGTTTTTTTTTTTTTTCGCCTGAATAACATAAGGATAGAACATGCAGAAAATACTCAGGTGGAAACAAAATTTTACTACCAGTCAAAAAGCTCACTTCCTACCTCCCTGGAAATATAAGATTAAAGGTTCATTTTGCCCTGAACCAGACATGCTGTACCAAACATCAAAGAGCAAACAAATTGCAATTCTTCACCAGAATACTGTCTAGGAGTTATGACTCAGAGACTTTCTGTGCTGCGGTTGGTGTCTTTGTATGTAGTAGCACATATAAGATTTGTCCCCTAAACTTTTATGGATGTTTTGTGTGAAGGATATCCTCAGCTTAAACACACGTGAAAGAGCTTCCTTTTGCTTGATCTCACCCTGACATCTGCTAGATGTACTTGTTCTGTGTGAAAGTGAAAGACAGGGTACAATTCCCCGTCCCATCTCTATCATTCAGCATTTCAATTCAAAACTCTGAGGTCTTTATGATGTAGGCCAGAATGGAGTAATTTATGGACAGTACAATAAAGTTAAATTAAATATTATATTTACAATTAAGTGCCAAACTTTCAATGAGATTCTTGTGAAACATTTCCATTTTGTAAAATCAGGGCAACCTTTTTGACAAAAAAAAAACAAAACCTGTCTTCTGGAAAATTTTCAAGCTTCTCTGAGTGTTATGCTACATTTTTGGCTCAAGAAACTCAGTAAGGGCTCTTTATTTTTATTTTAATACAAGGTGTCAAAATTAATTATCAGAAATTTCACTGACATAAAGGAAAATATTTGGGCCAGGGCATTCATTGTTATAGACTATTACCAGAATTTTCATGCTGCAGCCATAACCACATATTCATGTAGACTAACTAAATAAAATACAGATTTCAAGCAAGCAAGGGTAGAATTTTTGGCTAATACACACAAGGCAATATCTTTTGTGAAGTTTGACTTTTATCAGTTCATGTGTTCCGCCTTGACTATAGATATTTTGGACACTTAACTGTCTGTTCATTAAAAGAAGTTGACCCAGAAATGAGGGAGGCCAGAGGCCTGCCAGAGATTTTTCCATCCCTCATATGGAGTAGTCTCAAGAAAGAAATGACAAAAAAGTAATTTTGTGTTTGGTGTGTGTATCCTGCCTAAGCCCCACTTCAGTTGCCTAGCTCCTCCAGAAGACTCTTGGTTGCTCAGACACGTTTTCCCCTTCGTAAATCCATGCTGACTACTCTTAGTCACCAATTTGTCCTTAATATGCTTGGAAATGGTTTTGTTCTATCACTTTCCTAATGTTTGGGTTGAGTCTGACTGGCTTATAGCTCCCTGGATCCTCCTTCATGTCATTCTTGAAGAGTGAAATTTGCTTTCTTCCAGTCCTAAGGAGTCTCCTGTGATACCCATGACTTTTTCAAGACCATCAGGAGCAGCCTCACAATGGCAACCACAGTTCCTCTTCATTCCTGGTGGAGCTTGCCAGGTCACATGGGCATGGGTACATTTGGTTTGTTTAAATAATTCCTAACCTGGTCCTTCTCCACTAAGGGAAGTTCTACCTTGCTCCCATCTTTTCCACCAGTTTCAGGGATCTGGGATTCCTGAAGGTATATCTTACCAGTACAGACAAGGAAGAGAGATTTGAGTACCTTGGTGGTTTTCCATGTCATTTGTCACTAGGTCTCCTGCCCTATTTGGCGGTGGATCCGCATTTTCCGTGGTCTTCCTTTTGCTGCTGGTAAGTAGTACCTGGGGGAGCCTTCCCTCATCACCCTTCAGGTAGGCTCCGCCTTTCCCAACCCTGCTCCTGTGTGCTTCGTCAGTCTCCCATATTCCTCCTAGGTCATCTCTCTGCTTCTTTAATTGAAGTTTAAACTTCAAGCTTCTTTTAAAAAAATATCAGAAAAAAATCTAGAGAACATTCCTAAGCCTGACAAACTTATGGTAACTCACATTGCTGAAGAGGCACATGGACCACATTTCCTGAGTGTTGATGGCTCCTGTCATGCACCATGTTGTCCAGCTGAGGAGTGACAAAGATATAAAAAACCAAAGCCTGATTTTAGCCCAGAAGCATCATTCAAAGATGTCTCTGTATGCAGGCTTGGAGACTGCAAAGGCTCCAAGCCTTCACTAAAACAATGGCCTGAGCTGAAAGAATACATGTGTGATATGTCAAACACAAGATCACAAAACCTTGGAATCTTCTAGAGAGATATGGGCTGGGAAATATGGAATATTCCTGAAAGGCTTGGGATTGAAAGTGACACCCATTATTGTGACTTTTGTTCATGAATATGGCAAGAATTGTTCATAACATATATTGTTAGGCATGCAAGCTATTTAGCAGCAAAATTGAACTTTTTGTTTTCTTTCTTGGAAAAAGGAAATTCCATATGGGAATGCTGAATATTGGTTTGTTCTCCTTGAAAATGCTGGATAAAGAAAGGATATAAAGAGGATAAACTGAGAATTTTTTTCAACTATTTTTTTTTTCTTAGTAAATCTTTATTCCAGTATGTTCCAAGTTAATTATTTTTCAGAAATATTCAGAGGGGGAGACAGTGTTCTTAACACACACTGAAATAGTTGATGATTCCTTGAAGCACAAACCTTGGAGGCTGCAGACACTGCTTAAACCTCTTTCTCAGGGCTAGGGGCCAGGGTTTGAGCCGAGTGTCTGAACCCCCAACTAAGCAGCTGCACCAAGAGGTGCTTCTGCAAGAGTTGTCCACTTTTTCTTTGAACAGAAGCTTAGTCTGGAGCTTCTGAATAGGAGTTTTTCTGGAAAGATCTAATTGTAATAAAGATTGTCTTTCAGCAAATAGTCATTTTCTAATTTAAAGTATATGCTGTGGACTAAATTTCCTGCCTTGCTCCAAGGTTGGGTATCTTTAGAGTTGCAGATGACCAGGAAGGTGGAAAATGCTTCAAAGAAGGGGCAGAGGGTCCATCACCTCACGTGACTACACAGCAAACACAGGAGATGGAACAACAGGAATGAGCCTATGCCAGGGGTTTTTTGTGGTCATCCAGAAGTGACCAGAGTTTGTTGTTGAATGCAGCAGTTTGGTTTGTGAAAGACTGTTAGTCTCTTTAGGTTGTTGTCCTGTCCTGAAGGCTTGGGGAAACTAAGGGCAGGAATATGGGAGCCTGGCATGGTGAAACTTCAGAAAAATGGTTACGGATCCAAAGGATTAAGTGAAAGTTGGCTTTTCTACAGAAGTCCAGGTCTGGACATGTGCATGCTGATGGAATAGCAAATTCCTGTTTTGCAATTACATCCAGAAAGAGAAATGTTTTCCATTTGCTGCCTCTCCTCCCACTTGCCCAGCCTTGGATAAGGGTCTTATTCATTTCAGCTTGAGAGATGGAGGGTTGGGGGGATAACAGGAGTTTCATGGATGAAAAGAAAGAGACAGGAGTATGAGAAGAAAGGGGGAAAGAGGGGGAGGAGGAGGTAAGAGTCCTGGCACAAATATATCTGCATTCAAACTGTTGCAAAACTAGACCTTGTAAGAATAAAAACCTTGTGCGATGGAAATGCAGGTTCTGCTATGATACGAGTTCTAAGCAGCAAATGCAGAGGCCGTCCAGGCACTGGTACACCCACACACACTGGGTAGCTGGCCTGGGCCCATGTCTGAGCCAGAACCCGGTCCAACTTTCCCTTTTTTTTTCTCCTTCTCGCAAGAAAAAGCACGAGGTTAAGCTGACCGGAGAAAGCAAAGCTACCACAGTCTTTTGTGGCCAGTAAAGCTGAGCACAGACTGTCATTGTCAGCCTGTGTAACACAGTCCACTTTTGTTGTTTACTTGCAGCAGCGGGTGAAAGGAACTGCTCTAAGATATGTTCAGTGATGAGGAGCCAGGAGAAGGGCTGTCGTGGGAGGAGGCTCTACTGTCTTCCTGAACTTTCACTTTTGATTTTCAGCTGAGCTGGAAACATGATTCTATTTTGTTATTTTCTTTTAGTGCTTGGACCCGAGGCGAGATCCTCAGCTGGGATAAATCAGCTGTGCTTCCCTGTGGCCGAGGGAGGTAGGAGGATGCACACTGGTTCCAGATACGACCCGCCTTGTTCAGAGACTGGAGCCCTTCTTTTCCCTGGTAAAATTGAGACCACCATATTCATGTGCTCAATTATGAAGTATGTGAACATTTTTCAAAAGCACAACTTCCCAATGACCCAGAGTGCCTTTAAATAAAGAAGTGCTCTTGGACCTCAGCAGTGTGAAAGGAGCAGTTGAAATCCCTGTCTTGCCCAGCTGTTAAACCTGTGTTTGATTTCTGAAAAACCTATAGAGAAAAAGGGTTAAAGGAGACCATACAAGAAGTAGAAGAAATAAATTGAATGCACATGTGCAATCATTATTCATACTAACGTTCCTTGTATTACTTCATAACACAGCTGTATACACAAAAAAACCAGTCCAGTTTGGTTTCTTCCTATTTGAATCTTATTAATTTCTGTTTAATGGAACACAAATGTTTGCGCTTTTCATTTTGACGAATGCAGCCTCGTAGTGTATTTGTTAAGCATTAGCTGGCGCGGTTGTGACCATCTAATACAAATGTCTCTGGGCCTTTCATGGCTCCTGACAGGACATCTTTTGAGCATGACAGTTGCCATGGGGATGGGTGCAATGCCTGTTTGGAAGGAAAATTGGGAGCAATGCTCATTACGTCAAAAACTACATCGGGGAGGGAGGGAAGGAGAATGTTTGCTTCTTGTGCTGACACTTAGCTGCTTGTTTTACCCGCCACCCACACACTTCCATCAAACAATATCTCTTTCAAACGCAGAAGTCAAAGTTTGCATCTTCTATCGTTCCAGCTGGAACAGGCAAGGGCTGTGTGAAATGAATATCATCATGCTCAGGGCCGAGGCACTGCCTGGCTGGCTCTATCTGTCACTTCATAACACAGCAACACTGAGCCCTCTCAGTTTTCCCCTCCTCCCGCCCCTCGGCCGAGCGCTTTGCAGAGCTCCCTGGGGCACGGCAGGGACACCGGGGTGGTGTGGGGAGGGGGCAGCTGGGGAAGTGTAACCAGTTTACTCAAAACCATCGGATTTATTGCGGGTTTACTCTGGTGAGAGAAGGATCAGTGTCTGTGTGTATCATAATTTCCACAGATAGGGAAGGTGGCAATAAAAAACACAAAGACCTTCGTATCCTCCCCATCCCCCCCGGACACTGTGAGAAGTCAAGGGAAAAAAACCCTTTCTGTACAGAAAAGAGTCCGGAGCTTGCTTTTTTCATGTATTTCTTAAGTCTGCACATTTCTTCCATTAGAAAATAGCCATCGCTATATATATATATATATATTTTTTTTTTTTTTACTTTTTCTTTTGACATAGACCTTCAAAAAAAACCCTAAACCCACAGTGAGAAAACCCCCAAAACCCTGCAAAAACTGCATAGCAGCCAAACAGATGAAGGGAGAGATGAGGCAGACTCACCACAAGGCCCAGGGGGTATTTACAAAGTGCTCAAATGTCTGACTTAGGGTGCTGGGGTAATATAAAAAAATCTTGGTGAAATACAGGAGGTAACTGCAACACTTTGCTGATACCTGTGATGGCCACACTGAATTGTTGGTATGGGATGGATGCTTGGTCCCTGAGATACCTGCATCCTGAGGGATTTGCCCTAAGGTCCTGGTTTGCTTTTTGTGTTTTACAGGGACCAGGTGTTCACGGCAACGCCTAGGGGGTTGCATTTCCCCTGCCCTCAGGATCATACAGATAATCCAGAACCTGTTTAGTCCAAGTGCTAGACTTCTTGGAAATACAACTTCCCCAGCACCTGGGTGAATACAAATTATCTCCCATATGGAATAGGTACAGGATGGTGGAGTGGGCCTCTGCTTTGCGGGGGCAGTGTGTGTGTGTGTGTGTGTGTGTGTGTGTTTGTGTGTGTGTGTGTGTGTGTGTGTGTAGGAGATACTTATGGATTTTTTCATGCTGTCAGAGCACTTTTCCATTCTCTTCACTATAAGATTGTAAACATGAAAGGTGATGCAGAGGAAGAGGTAGCTTTGACACACTTGCAAGTTTCCTGGCCATCATCAGTATGTGGGAGTTCTCGCTGGGGTCTCTGCACCAGAGTGGCTCCTCAACCAGCTCCCTAACTGCAGGCCGAAATTAATTTCTAAGGTTCTATTTACATAAATAAAGGCCCAAAACAACCAAACCTCAGCCTTCCCCTCCTAGAAATAAATGGCATTATGTGCAGCTATAACATTTCTCTCTTCCTCCCCATCCCTGTTCAGTCATGCATTGAGAGCTGCCTTTAAACTTGAACCTTCTCTACTCCTGCACAGCCTGCTACCACTTGAACTGCTTGACTAATATCACATCATCCTGAAACAGCAGCAGCGGCAGCAGATGTTGTCTCGTCTGGAGAGGGAGGTTTCCAGGTCTGAATGCCAGAGTTGCAGTGGGGTCTCGTGCATTTCCCATGAAGTCACAACCCCCAGGAGTCATAAAGCTGATTTTGCATAGGGGTGACAGTGGGAGTCCCAGGTAGTGCCTGGACCTTGGTACTCTCCTCTCTCCTCTCCATATCACTAAAGCCAGGAGACCACATCTGAGAGGAGCAGGAGATTGCCTCTCCCTCATTTTGCCCACCATTTGATCATCACTTTTGGAAGGCTCATTTAGCTCCGTTAGAGCACTCTTTCTCCACATTAGGGTAACATGTGAAAGTCCAACTTCTCATAGCTTTCCTGCACAGCCAGGTGCTATCCTCCAGATTAAGAAATGACAAATTTTTCTAGCAGATGATTTTGTCTAAATACTGATATGCTTGCCATGGGTTCATTGTCTGCTACATCAAAATCTGCAATCAATTCAGTATTTGTTCTTATAAAATAATGGTATGAATGCATATTTTCTTTCTAAAACAGCTTTCCTCTCAGTAGATACAACTAAAAAGATTATAACACATGAAAAACTAGCATTGCAGCAAGTTTCAGAGTTAACCTGTGGTATGTGTTCGTCTATGGCAAACATGAGGCCATCCTGCCTAGTCACATCTTCCATCACCATAATTTATCTGGCTATCTGATCATTGTGTTTTGTTCAAACGTTAGGTCCAATTCTTTCTCCAGATTTGTGCATGCAATGACATGCACTTCTGTTAGGTTTAGTGGGAACTGTGAGTATGTCTCTGAAGGAAGAGCTCTAGATCAAAAATCTATATGTTTTCACAAAACTTGCATGAAAACTACTCTGCAGAAGAGTATTCTGTAGTAGACCATTGTGAATTTATTCTCACTCTTGCAGGTGTAATTTTGATAAAAATCTAAACTTAGTTGTAAAAACCTAGATTTTCAAAATATCTAAGTTACCAGTTTATCAATTTTACAATGAAAATAATACTTTCAGAGCTTTCAGAATTTCTTTATTCTGTTTTGAAGGGATTTAATGTTTAAGTTTTAATTTTGTTATTTTTACACATGTCCTGACATTTTTGCTAGCGTCAAAATCAAAGCAGGAGGAACTTTGAAATAGAAAAGAAGATAAAAATTTAAACTTGCTAAACACTTGCCGCTCTTGCCTCTGTGATTTTTAAGGATAATTTAAGTAAGAGGGTACTTCAGAGAAGTAGTTGCATGCTGTCATTAACTACACATTGTATAATACTGTAAATAAGTAGAATAAAAATTAAAATCACATTCCACTAATGAAAAGAAAATAAATTAAAAAAAAAGAAATTCTGAAATGAACTTTTTAAAATCACTAGACATTTCCAGTTTACACTTCACAGAAAATTTCAGAATTGTATTCAGAATATTGTATTTAATGATGTTCTAACTCTCTGACAGTCTCAATAGATGTTAAAAATCTAGGAGCAGGAAAATATATGTTATTTCAAAAGACTACTATTACAAGTCATTCTCCTCTCTTACAGTGACTTTGTTAAGCAGGGAATAAACACTGGCCTGAGTGTTTACTAGGAAGAAACTCTGCTTTCCAAACACTTGAAGTAAGTGCTTTTTGTTCCATGGCAACTAGGTTTTGAAATGAAGATGTTTCACTCTTCCCTGGTGCAAACCTCCCACACAGTTTTGCTTTCTCCTGCTGGCTGTGATTCTCAGAGCTGCACTTTGCAGGCAGGGACCCAAAATCAGCCCTGGCACAAATAGCCCCTAATACCCAGGCTGGCCTACAGCTGTCTTTAGACATGTGTCTGCTTTTCTGCCCAGGGTCCAGCCTTCCATGGAGCTGCTGTGCTTAGGAGTAGTTTGATTTAACAGAGGGGATGAGTGAACAATTCCCTTGGCCTTTATTAGAAAATGAAAACTATGTCCCGAGCAAGAAGCTCTCCTTAGACTTTACAGTCTTTAATGGTGCTGTGCCATGAGGTGCTCACTCAAGCATCCTCTCTCCAGGGCTGTATTGTGTTTTACATATTCAGAGGATGTTCTGACTGCAGCATTTCCCTTGGCCCTGTGAGGACAAGGATATCTCCACAGCCTCATCATGGCACTCTGAGGACAAATGGCTCCCATCTATTGAAAACAGCACTACTTCAACCATTAGAATGAAAAAAAATAATTTGTAGGGAATTGGGTTTCCTTTTACTTTGAAGACAGTCAAGGAATTCTTCTATATTTGAATTTGCTTAGCAATACTATAACTGTTCAGAGAAACAGCTTCCCTTGAGCCAACAGTATCAAGAAATCAAACAGGGTTAGTTTCTTCCAGTCACCTCTGTCTTTCTTTCCAAACTCAATGAGCAGTCCTTGTGGCCAGGCAGAGGGATGGAAAACCCCACTGCAAGTCTTGATCTCTCAATATGAAAACAGTAATATAGGGAAAGGTAAGAGAGGTTCAGACCAAATAAATACTAGAAGGTAACAGATGTTTGCTTTCCCAGAGTTTCCTGGGTCTTGCTGAAGGCAGCAGCCC
This sequence comes from Dasyornis broadbenti, assembly GCA_013397935.1. Lineage (NCBI taxonomy): Eukaryota > Metazoa > Chordata > Aves > Passeriformes > Dasyornithidae > Dasyornis > Dasyornis broadbenti. Next base: position 74,006 of record VZRN01002462.1, on the reverse strand, counting down.
CAAAAACTGGTCTGCTGAAAGGCTTGCTATGTAAGTGCAGGGGTTACCTTTAGATTTCCTCTCTTTGCTGATGCAGGAATAGCCTGGATTACAAAGAACATGAAAGTCTGGTGCAGCTCAAGGGCATTTCTGCCAGAACTCCTACGATGTGCTCCTGCTGTCATGGCCCCTTGTATTGGCATGCTTGTTTAAAATAAAATCACTGGCTGGTGAGTAACACACAAGACACACACGAAAAAAGAAAGAAAATAGAAATGGAAATCAGTTATGGTCTGATATGTTTGCTGGGTCTGCATCACTGGTACATGTAAAAGACCATTGTTTTAGCTGGGAAGATTGCCATCAGAGACCGAAAGCTAAGGTTGCATCCAGATAACACAGCACAGGTTGTTCAGCTAACCACAAGATACCATTATCCAGATAGGCTTGAGAAAAGAACTAGGAGAAGATGTGTCTGGAGATAATATATCTGTGAAGTTTCCCTTTCCTGAGTCAAATGACTGAATCACTTATGCAGAACGATGCTCTTGACATGCCCTTGGAATAGTCTCTCCCTGGACTGGTGACTTTCCCTTCTCCTTCTGCAATTGTCTCTTCCAACACCAGTATTATGAAGTGTAATTAGCTTCCTTTTCTGTAACTGAAGCCTAGATTTATGCAGTTTTGTGTATTCTGTGACTTCAGTCTGTGTTCTGGCCCACATGCCATTTATACCAAGGTTGGCATTCCCAGCTAAAGCTGTTCAATCCCTTAATGCATTGCAAGACTGAGGCTGGTGTCCCAGTTACCCTCTACTGAGGTAATTCAGTGTAAATCAGCTCCTCTGACCCTTCTAGGAAAAGGAAGTTCAAAATCAAATGAGAACAACAATGTTATCTTATTTCTTATAATTCCCTTTTTCCTTTTGCACTATCCAGGTCCTTGTTTTTCTAAACTGCTCTTTTTCCTTTCTCCTTCCCACATGTACTTCATGAATACAAAGATTCTGTCTTGCCCAAGGTGAGGTTCCCATGCATTTTCTTACAGTCACACAGGGATTAAATTTGCTCCTCTTTGACTATCACCCGAATTCAGGCCCTAAATGCTGAAACCACTCAAAACAGCAGAAAACAATTCCTGCTTCATGTTTCCTTAGGGCTACATCCTGGTCTTTGCAATCCCAATACTCCAGCAAACCTCACACTGTATCTTCACAGGGTTTCACAGGGTTCATAGTTCTTAACAAGGACCATCTGTGTTGCTTCACTCAACATACACACCCTTCTTAAGTTTTCTCCCATCCTCTCTATTGTGACTGAATGTTTCAGGATTTCTCCACAAATAGAATGGCATGGAATTCCTATCGTCCTAACAAAGAAGGAAGAAAAGAAATCAATTTTTTATACAATTTCTCCTCCAAAAAGTGATGCTATGTTTTAGAGAAAACAATGAGAACAAAAAGCAGAGTTTAGTCCTCATCTTAGCCCCACAGGATGAATTTCCTTTGCATTTTTTCTGGTCAGGCACATACATAGTTCTTGTATTTATCATTGATTTTTCATCCCTGCTCATGCTCCTCAATCCATGTGGCCCAAAAACCCCCACCAAAGATAGAGATACTAGCAGCAACCTCCAGTTTGATTCCCTCCATGTTCTATAATAAGCAAGTACTCTGCATGGGAAAACATTTCTACATCAAGCTCTTATTTCTTCATTCTCTGAAGGGGGACGTTCTGTAGTTACTGAAGAAGCTTGTGCCATATGGTCCCACCTACATGTTCTTCCTTCCTGTTTTCACAGTATATTTTGCGCTATTTAGCCACTTTTTTTTGTTTTGCTGTTGATGTACCCACAGTGATCCAACAACAACTCGTTTCTTGCCGTTCAGCTGTAGAATTGTGACACCAACCATTCTGTGCCTGTATGTGATTGAGCCTAATAGAGGGATGGTCATTTTTCCATAAATTGTTCCTTCCAGTTACATCTTCTGTCTGCTCTCCCATTATTAGTAGTGTTAACAGTATTCTTGTAACAACAGCCAGAGGCTTTGGCCTCTAGCTACACGAAGCATTGAAATACAATTTTTTCCTTTTCTTTTTCACAATCTATTAAGGTCACAGCACGATCTGCTTTACTTCCACGTCTGGTTTCCCCTTTATTAAATGCAAATATGTTTTTATGTTGCTAAGTGGGAATGTTGTTAAGTGGAAAAGACAAGTCTGCAAAATTAAAAGAGTGCCAAATGCCCTCTGCAGAATTAATTTTCCTGTCCCTGACCCCATCTGCCAGTGCCCACAATAGCTCAATGCTTTTTTCCATCACAGTCAAAGAAGGCAAACACTAAGAAAAAAAACACAAGCAATGACAGGAAAATAGGAAAATGGAACTCAAAAAATCACAAATGGGGAAAAATAACAGAAGTTAACATCAACAACTAGGCAAAAAACTCAATGAGCTACAACTCTGTTATCCAACTGAGGGTCATGTCCTGAAATGTCTATGGAACATCCTGAAAATTTCCTGAGCTATTAGAAACTTAAACTATTTAGTCTTCAGGCCTTATTAAAAAAAAGATTAATCACAGCAGAATGATTTACGTTATACCTGCTGTGTGAGGACCACTCCACAATTTATACGATCCAATGTCATGGTTCCTGTGAAGCAAACATTATTCCTATTGTATGGAAAAATTCATTTAAATGTGAAGAAAGTTAGGCTATTTTAGAATAGTTTTTATACTGTAAGTTATACTGTAATTATAAGTTAAAAGGATATAAATAATTTTATATAGTTTCCTGTGTTAGTCCTCAGTTTCTCTTAATTTCTGTTCTTTTATTTTGTTTTTCATGTGTTATAGATACAAATTAAAAGTTATGTAAAAAGTAACACAGAATCTGTGAATCTGTCACTTATTCCACAACATATAAATTCACCATCTTCAGCTACACATTAAAGAGGTAGACAGTGAAGTTATCTCTTATTTTTCTCCTTATTGTAGGAAATCATCTACTGGGTTCTAGATTTGAGGGAAAAAACCCAACAAACCAACCAAACAGACAAAAAACCCTACTGCTACCAAAACTTCATTCCTTTTACTTTTTAAAGGATAAAGTCTTTGAGATTTATACGTCATTAAGAAGAGATACAAACAATGATCATCAGACTTTTGCAAGATTGTTTCTGAAGTTAAAAACATCATTTTACTGTCATGACTACCATTAAGAATTTAATCAAAACTTGGTCAGAAAAGTAAGAGAGGATTCCTTGGCTCATTTGATAATTTTATTATTTTTTAATATTCACAAAAGATAGGTTAAACTGGGCCACTTAAGTGTTGGGTTCAGTCCTGAAAATACTTGCAGGAAAAGCCAGCTTTTCACATCTGAGCAGCCTCCACCAAGTCTAGAGAAAATATTCCCATGTGTAAAATTTACTCAGATTTGTAACACCAGGACTTAAATTAGGAAACAGTGCTCCAGGCCTGCTTGGGGGAACAAAATAGAACAGCTGCACCTAATATGTGTCATTATTATTACTGGTTTAATCTGTCCCCTGTGTAAATAAAATTATGCTAAAATGGAATTTGCCTAAACTGAACTTGAGAAACAATTAACAAATGTAGTTCCAAAGCATAACAGAGGCTGGAGGATCCTCTGGCACTGATGACACACGTGGCTGTGTGCAGGGATATGTGGAGATGTGCAGAGCCAGGGGCTCCTCAAGGCCCTGGGGCAGGGGGTGTCCACCTGCCCTGGTGCAATGCCATGTCTCCTCTTGCATCCCTGACTGTGCAGTGGGGCAGACTCTTGCACAAGGATGGCATGTTTGGTGGTGGACTCCTTCTCCCTGTGTGTTCTCTCAAAGCCCGGGAGTCTGGCACTGAACACACATGGCTTCTTTTAGATGTCTTTCTCCCTAAGCACGTAGGATTTAAGGATATTTCCAGGAGATCTGCATGGATCAGTGGTCACTCAGATCATGGTCCACATGGAGATGGAGGGAATAAGGGAAAATTGCAGACTGTACAGACTGAGAGCAGGAAAAGACAGGCTGTAAAAAGAAACATTGAGAGCTATTCCCCAGGAGGCTGCTGAATGAGTGAAGCCTGCTCAGGGGCTGCTTTGACTTGCACTCAGTCCAGCAGAGGTTTTATGTGAGCACTTACCACAGCAGCTTCAGCAACCCACAACAATCCAGAGAGCACGTTGGAGATGCAGGAATCCAAAGGTCCACATGGGCTGAGGAAGTGGGCCCTTGAACATCCTGAAAAGGGGAAGCTCTTAGCCAAAGAATAAATTGGACATGTGAGCCTGTCAGCATATCCTGTACAGCATCAATTTGTTGCGGCTCTTACACTATTTAGAAGGCTGCAAAGAAGTATCATTGCATGTGGAGAAAGTCTTCCTCTCTTCAGCTGGACTACCAGGAATGCATTCAGATCTTGTTGGGTGCATTCTGTGAGACTTCACTGGTGTTTGGGTTTTGGGAAAAAAAGAGAAAATGAGTCCATGCCAAGTGGGAGAGGCAGAGGGAGAAATTCAGAACTCAGAAAGGATCTCCAACAGCAGAATCTCCATCAGAAAGGAGGAAACATGAAATAAATGTCAAGAGACGCGATAATCTTTTATTTCCAGATACAACCAATCAAGTCTTAATTAAATTGTTAATAGCAATTTCTCAGGAAACGCATGTAATAAAGGACACCTTTAAAAGGCAGATATGAAAGTAGAGTGTGTTGCTTGTATTGACCAATTGTGTCCACAAGACAGAAAGGAGCAAACACAAATTAATGCTGGAATAGTTAGAAGTACTGTGGTGGCAGGTGTGAACCTCTCTTCTCCTCTCCAGCACTGTCCATGCAGTGTTGTACACTGGGGGCTGCAAAATCCTCTCTGTCCAGAGCTCTGCCTGACCATGCAGAGCATCAAGTTCTTCAGGTTCTTCTGGGGTGGCATCAGTTGTAAGACATGGGTGTCATTTCCAGCCTTGCTTTTCTTGGACTTGGCATAGGTGTGAGTTAAGGAATGGGGAATGGGGAAGGTTCTGAGGGGTTATAAGAAGGAAGTCATGCTGGGTATTTCTGACTGTTCTGCCCACAACTGCAGGGGTGTTGACAATCTAGATAGCCCCATCTCATCCCATGTTCTCCAAAATACTTGTGAAAAGATTCAAGTAGGTCTTGAAGGACACAAGAAGATGGTACTGGCCAGCTGGAGAGCTCTGGATTTCACCCAGAACCTCGGTTTGGACAGCTTTGATGGTGTATCTGCATAGTGGAGTACCATGGTGGAATGTCTACATTCTTGATGTAAAAATATCCACATGAGAGAGCTGGTGCTGAGCATGTCCAGTGCGGTGTCTGGGATGGTCAGCAAAGATTAGATTAATCTTTTCTGCCATCTCTTCTGCTGGGGCTGTTTGCAGCACAGCAGCTTTGCTCTATAGGTGATGTCAGAGCTGTAGAGAGTCTGGGCAAAGGGCTGCTCCCTCTTTCCAGCTGCCTTGCTGGATGCCTCTCTGCTAAACTGGACCAACCAGGGCCCTGTTGTCTTGGGGTCTTGAACAACTGCCCAAAGTTCTCACCTGGTAAGCCATTTTCTTCTTCTCTGCACACAATGGCGTGCACTGAAGCACTGGACTCTTTGAAAGATGAGCTCTTTAGACCTTGTTTTGTAGCAGTAGACCTTGTGATCAGATTCAGCCAGCCTTCTAGAGCCTGTCAGTTGGTATTACACAGTTTGTTTATTTCATCAGCTACTTTGGTGGGAATGAGGGTCATTTCAATCCCCATTGATTGAGGCTGCTGGAACATGGCTACCTTTCTAGACAAGGGAGGGCAGCAGCCATGATGGCAAATTTTTTTAGGAAGTTTTCATGTAACTGTTATGTAAGCACAGGTTGATTATTCTTTTCAACTTGTTAAATTTATGCATGATACTCACTGCTGTCGTCTTTATGGCACCGAGCGTTAAGGCTGTGACTGTGAATAGTGTTACACATTGTGCATTTGTTTTATTTTCCAGAATGAATGGAATGACTCGGTGTGTATTTTTATGCAGTTCTCATAGATGCAGATAGGTCTGTGTTGCTCTTCTTTGTCTACTCTAGCCAGTGTACTCCACCAGCATTTCAATGCCTGCTAGTCAATAATACTTATTACAGTAGAAGGGTAACCTGTGATGATCTTCCTAAGTACTGTGCCAGGTGAATGGGAAACACAAGAAGTGTCTTGAATAGATAGAGGATTTTCACACCTTTTGACAAGTGCCCTATAGACACAGAAAATGTACTGGTGTTTTTTCAGCCACGAGAGTCTTACCCCCCTGCATAAACATCAAAGGGAACATACCCAGAATATTCAGCTCGATGAAGAGTGTGAATTCATCACAGATTCCTCCTCAGCATCTGCCTAGCCTTAAAATAAGCAGATCCAGAGAGATTACTGCGTCAGAAGCGGGGAAAATCCTGCCAAAGGTGAATTGCCTCTCTACTGAATGCTGCCAAGAGGTGGGTAAGGGAACTCTGCATGACTTCTATGATGCTTCTGCTTGGCCTTTCAGCTAGTCTTAGACTGGGATGACCTTGAAAGGCTGAATACTCCCTCACTGGTGACACTAGAAGGCATTGGCAGAATGGTACTGACTTTGCTATTGCTGTTCGTGCTTTTTGTACAATTAATGAAGGTGAGCACTCCTAGCACTCAAATCTGGTGCCTGCAGGGCATCTGTTTTTCACTTACGTAAAATCTATATATGATTGTCAGCTGTTATTAACTTTTAGTTATGGTATATGTACAAGTAAAACAATCTATATTGTAAATAGCATATTTATGCACAGCACTTTTTCATTTCAGGAGGAAGTCAGGGCCTGGCTGAAGTCTTAAAGTTAGAGCATGAACAGACCAAACCGAGCTGGGACTGTCAGAACGGGAAGAATGATAAAAGGACCAAGGGAACAGCAAATTTTCTTACTCTAGAAAAGCAGAGTGTCTCACAAAACAACATCAGAAAAAAGCCCCAAGGCCATACTGTACTCACCTGGCTTGCAAGGAAAGTCCCCCAATAGCACTGCCTGACATTTATTTATGTGGGACTTGACATATTAGTAATGCTATGTAGAGGTGACAGACCACAATTTTGCATAGGACAGACAGATGTGCAGAACTTGTTATAGCTGTTTAACAAGTGCAGTGTAGAGAAGGAAATGTATTGCTCAGGGAGGGCACTTTGACGTGGCTGAGACCTGGGCACAGCCTTCCTACATCCAGGGTTCATCATTTCGAAAACCTGTGGCTTCCTTTTCACCCTGTCATTATCCCTAGGGGTCCTTGCCTGCAGTTAAAGAGCTGAGCCTTATGTTTGTGGTCAGAAAGAGGTTATTTTGCCCTGTCCTTGTTTCAGCCAAGGTTGTGAAGGGGCAGAGCCTGGAGCTCTGTGATTGTGTCTAGGTTGTTATTCTATACCACCCAAATCTTTGCTGGGGCAGAAAGTATTCTCACCCCTCCTTCCCATGCAGATGCCCAGACGAGTGTTGGGTACCCCAAGGTGTTTGCAGTTGGATTGTGGAAGTCTCATGTGGGAGTAGCACACCCTTCCCTTCCCGGAACCTTCCCGGAACCTTCCCTTCCCGGAACCTTCGCTTCCCAGAACCTTCCCTTCCCGGAACCTTCCCTTCCCGGAACCTTCCCTTCCCGGAACCTTCCAAGAACCTTCCCAGAACCTTCCTGGAACTGAACCTTCCCTTCTCGGAATGGAACCTTCCCAGAACCTTCCCGGAACCGAACCTTCCCTTCCCGGAACCTTCCCTTCCCTCTCATCCTTGGGGAGCGGTTTCTATCTTGACCCCTAAGGAGATATACCAGATGAAAGCAACTTTAATTTCTACTACAGCTGAAAACATCAATTCCAGTAAGCAGTCCTCAAGTGTAGGCCAATACAAGACTCATGAAGAAATTAACAGCAGCGAAACCTGATACTAACTTTAGTTTTGACTGCCTCAAGAACTTAAAGATTTTGAAGTCATTCCCCCAAATGCGACTGGATGAAAAAACAAGATATTTTCTTTTGAAGCATGATTCAGGCTGCTTTTAAGTCAAGTCTAAAGTCAGAGTGTAGTTTCCAAGTCCTGTGTTCAACTGCAACAATTTTCTCTTGAAATGCAAGCTTCTGTGTAATGCCATGACCATATAAACTGAGGCATCATTAAAAAAAAAGTCTTTGGCATAAAAACTCCAAAGCTGACCACATGGTGACCCTGATAAGAAAAGCAAGTTTCAAAAAGAGAAAAAACGTTTGTGTCAGTAAGGCTGCTTTTTGCTGGGCTTCAGTATCTCAAAGATGGCTATGCAGAACAATCTATCAGCCCATCTGAAAAAATAAACAAGAAGCTATGAAAAAGAAATTTATCTTATTTTTCAAGCTTTCTCACCACTTAGCTCTAGATATCACTAATACCAGTAGTAGAAAAATTAAACCCTTCTCCAGAGAAATAGCATTAGTGAATTAAGACCTTCTCCAGAGAAATAGCATTAGTGATTATTAATAAAAAGAAAATGGGGACAAAGAAAGCTGCTAAGGGGGTTTTTAGTATATATTTACAAATCTTCTATTTTTTGAAAGCAAAATATTTTTTATTTCTAGTGCCAAGAAATAAAGACACTTCAAATGGAAAATACCTGCATTTTTTCACATAAACATATACAGAGCTTTGAGCTTTGGAACTTCTGAGAAACATTCCTGGTTTATAAATACAGTGAGTTGGAATAAGTAGCTGTGCAGTGAGTAGTATCATTATCTCATCAAGGAAACTCTTCACGTAAAAAAATTAAGGACATGCAGAAGTGTTTATAGGGTCAGGATTTCAGAGCAAGTGATGAGTGCAATGGAAATCCCTAAACCAAAAAGACAGGATCCACATCTTTGATCCATTAATTACACAGCCCTTTGCATACACTGACTAATGACCGTGCATCAGCCTTGTGTAACAACCATCACAAATATTTTGATAGTCCTTACTTTACAAGTGATAAAGATCTGGTGGAGAAGGCAGTAATTATTCTGATTTATGACTGGCTCAGAGATGTGAAGTGGCTGTGTCTGCTCCAAGGTAAGGAAAGGGCTTTGAAACAAAACCTAAACCACGGTGACTTCTGTCAGTCTTTGCTTCTCAATTGGCTGGCTGGCTGTGCTCCAGCCTGCAGTGAAACTTCCTGAATGTTAGATATCTAGCCAAGGCTGTTGTTTGGGTTCTCCTTGCAGGTGGTGAACAGACAGGCACCAGCCTTCCCACTGGTCTGGAATACCTAAGCTTGGGATGAGTGACAGCCTTACAGGTGTATCTCTCTCTGATTACACCTGAGTGAGTCAGTCAGAAAAGACACTAAATCTACGGGCACATAAAACCATGCTGAAGGAGTTTCTGTTTTTACTAAGCAAGTTTTGACCTTGCTGCTCCACAGTTGACAGCAGCCATGGAGCCCTTCAGAGCCTTTGGAGGCATCTCCTGATCAGTGGGGCACAATGAGCTCAAAGCTGCCATCCAAAGACACTGCGTGATTTTAGAGTTCTGTTTTCAAGAGCATCTAGAGCTTGAGCACAACCTCTTTAAACATGGGTTGTATGTCAAAAATGCAGTCTGATCTTGGACATCTGGCAAGTATATGTATATGCTTAACTGAGAGAATAAACATTCCTCAAAGATTCAGAGTCCTGAGATTGCAACCTTGACTTTAACCTTTTGGCTTTCTTCGCATCCTAGTAAATGCAATCTATCACGCATACCACATTAAAGTCTAGCCTAAAAAAACTGGAACAGATCACAGTTCTATGAAGCTGAAAAAAAATATTTGTGATAGGATTTAGAAATGTAAGATTACATCGTAATCCTCTCTTCAAAAAGAAAAATGAAAAGAAAAGCTAAGAAAAAAAAGGAAGCAAATTATTCCTGCCGTGGCATATGAAAACTAGAAGAATTTAATTTTCTGGTCTGTTTGTCCTAGCATGCTTCTCTAGGCTTGTCATCAGTTCCACTGGAACACAGGGAATGTAAAAGATATTTTAATACAAATTACTGAATTTGATTCATTCCTTTCTCCTTATAAAATTGTCTGCTGTAAAATTACGTCTAATGTGAAACAGTTATAATTTGCTTGCTACTCGCTGTATTAATACCTATTAAAACTGACCACAGTAGCACGCACGCAGTTGTTGCAACATGCAAAAACCCACAAGATTTATTTCAATGTGTCTAGGGAGTGCCAAAGCATGAAAATATATTGAAATTTAAAAGGTCTAATGTAACTATTATATAGATCCTTGAGAAAACTGCCAGTCAACTCAGAATAGTACCGTCAGCTATTTCTAAATATCACAGACCTCTTATAAATCCATTTTTATATTTCCTACATGAGTTACACCTGTCACAGGATTTTTTGACCTCGATTTCAAGACTTGCAGTGTCCATAGACCTCTTTAGGCACTGTAAGTTTCACAACACGAAACAAATTAATTTCAGAAAACATATCTATCAGCAACACTAAAGTCACCTTGCAAAAAGCCTTACAAAGAGTGTGTTTATCATCAGTACTAATTAAAGCCTGGAATCTGACCCCAGAGTTACAGACTATCCCAGTGCTGGCTACAGATCAGCCCATCTAGCAAAACAAACCCTCTAAGCAATACCACATGGAAGACCAATGGTCTCCAGTAGGATTGGCCTTTGGTGATAAGATCAATGGGGAGGCAAACGTGACTAACAGTATTTCAGTGCTGTGATGCTCTGGTGACAGGCACTGTAAAAAACCTCAGTCAGTTTGTGCCAACACACACTCACCAAACATGGCAAAACGCCAGCTCAGCCCTTTCTCTTGATGGACTTAAACAAAGTTGAGGTAGGTTTCTCTTTACACAAAATAGCAAGTGGTGGACAGAGGTCCATGACAGTGAGGTAATAGTGACAAGAGCATTTTCCTCCTGCAGGAGTTGCAGCATCTTTTCATATGAGGATTAAAATGGCAACCACAAGGTGAGCAAACCAGCCAATAAAGATTATTGAGGGCCTGCTAGCATGCAGAGTGCTAAAAATTTGCAAACTTCAATCCTTCATGCATATAACATGTAGCTCAAACTACCTCTTACTACTTCCAGCTGTGGGAGGCTGAGCATATGTGGCAGGAAACCTGCAGCTGCAAGTAAAGGGAAGAAGGCACCCAGATGGTGTGTGCACAGATGGAGTGAGCCTGTGCTGACGACTCTGCCCCTCATCCAGATGACACATGGGAGCTGCTGGGGAGAGAGGGACAGCTGTGTGGGGACACTACAGGGCCTCCATGCTGTGTGGGGTTCATTTAGGCCTCATTTTGATGAATTTGGAGGTATCCTGACCTTGGTCTGGCCTTCTGTGCTGGGGGCCCTATGGAGGGCTCAAGGGAGCTGTGGTGAGGCATGTGGGGCAGATGAGGCTTAGTCAGAGGAAACCATGTAAATCTCAGCAGTGGCTAATTTGTTGCTTCATTTAGGCATTCACAAATCATTTAGCAGACAAGAGCAACCTACTTCCACTGCAACGTTGTAAATGCAGATATGTTTCCTAATCCCCCAGCTCTGCCTGAACCCAGAAAGCATTAACTAGCCTGCCTGGAAAGTCTCCTCTGCACCTAGTAGCTCCTAAAAAGGGGCTGGTTTAAGAATGTAATCCCAGAAAATCACAGAATCATCCATTTGTACTGGAGGGAGCATCTGTAGACATCCAGCTCTGGCTCTGTGAAGGATGTTCACCCTGCTCTTCTCAAGGACTTTCCTCATCAGCTCTCTTAGGTATATCTCTGCTTGCTGGCAATTGAAGATCCCACTCTTTGCACAGCAGATGTAGGGACTGAATCTGGGTGAAGGGAACTGTAAACATGAGAAAATGCAACACTCAGGACCCGCTGCCACCACTGCAGCCCTTAACACCTTATCTGAGGAAGCATATAGCTCTCCTTGCTCAACCCATTGACAGCATGCTATGTTACTGTGATACAGCAGAGGACTGATGAGAATAGGAAATGCAGGGATACAGGGAAATGAAAATAAGGGCATGAGATAGGAGAAATTCTGCTACCAACACACCAGCAAATTAATTGTCCTACAGAAATGAGGACAGTGGGCAAAGAATGGGCTTCACTTCACTTACACTCTGCAGATCTTCAGAGTAGGGTGACCACACTCAAACAGTTTGGAGAGAATGATCAGTGTGCCATGCTAACTCCCAAAATGAGGAGTGTTTGAGATATTGGTGTTCAGGCTGCACTGAAAACCTGCCAGGAAGAGCAGTGGCACATTAACAGTATACATGACCAAATCTCAGCACCCAGATAAGTTACCTGGCATTGTTTCCCAGTCAATGTTAGTACCACTGCAATGTGCTAAATGCTATTTTTGAAAATATAGACTTCTGAATATTGTTGTAGGAGGTGAAACAAAAGGAGCAGTAACTTCCTAAACTGTGAGCATATCAAACACAAAATTAGTCATATAATCTGTGGAAGTAAGACATCATCATTTCTTCACATATAGCACCAGAGAAATCACCCTGATTAAGTGAGCATTAAAAGAACAATTTAATTACCTGGCAAACCTAACACTGGATGGAAACATCTTTCCTTTGTGCGACATTCTTGATACCTTCCCATAGCAAGGACATAAATACTCCCTGACAGCATTGTGGGGAAAAAAAAAAAAAAAAAACCTGAAAGGGGAAGAGAATATAACCTGTAGTGAGATAGAGATTGTCATTCAGATTAGTCAAATGCCTTCTGCAATCTTGTATTCTCCCTCTGACTGCTGTTAGCACAGGTGCTTTTAAGAGAGGTGCAAACACAACGTACCACTATGCAATGACTTGCCTATGGAACAGTTTTTGCTTAACTTTAAGATATGCATTATGTCCCAGAGCATGACAGTTTATCACAGTTTGTGTGACTCCTACATTTTTATCCTAGCTTGTGTAAGAGTCGATGGGATGATTCATGCACCTCATTTGGTGCTGCTTTTAGCATTTGTGGAGGAAATGCTAACTGTTTCTTCTTACTCTCTTGACTGATTTTTACCACAGGAGTTACCATGGGGCTAGTGACAAAAGAGGTAGAGGCAGGTGGTCTGGCTTCAGCTTATAACACAGCTAGATTTGGGTAATTTCTTCCAGACTTAAAAAAATCAGCACCTGCAAAGGGAACTACATGGTATTAGCAAGGCCAGTCTTGTTTTTCAAATATATAACCTGCAGGTTGAACCAGACTTTATTTCTGTTTGTGTTGTGGCATGACACCTTGTGACTTTGATTTAAGTGGGAGAGCAGGTGAGGGCTTTGATGACTTTCCACTGGCTGGAGATTTCCCGTCAGGAAGCCAAGTTCACCTGCTGGCTTCAGCTGTGAGCCTCCAGGCACCTCTAGGCTGTTGCTTATTGACTTTGAGGCCTCTCTTGCCCCATGGGTGGGTTAACTAATGACGTTCCTCTGTTCCTACCACCTCCTCTTACCCAGAGAGCCACACAGCTCTCAGGGCCCATTGATGTGGTCCCATCAATCCATCATCATGTAATGTGGTGTGGGCCCTGACACCTCCTCCCACCTCTCATGCCAGCTTCCTCACTGGAATTGCAGACCTTATTTTCATTTGCAAGCTTAGATCTCTGAGGAAGGAAGAAATGCTTTATGAGTCACCACCCTCAAGAGCTTTACACTTCGAGATGTAAATGTAGGAGGATATTGTTCAGAGGTCTCTCAGTTTGCTCTAAAACCCTGCAAAATCTAGTGTAGAAACCAAAATCACGAATTTCTCTATTTGGCTATATGGAAATGATTACTGCAAAATGCTGATACCTGCAAAACTTTCCATGTAATTTTCACAGTTAGGGAACAGCAAACACAAAGCCCCTCAGGCCTAAGTTGACTCAAGAAATGAGTTTCCATTTAACATTGTATGTTTTGGTCTTGTTGATGCCAGTAAACTCTAAGCAAGTTGTCTACAATAGCAAATACTTACATAAGTATAAATGACATGTTTTTATAAAGGATTCCAACATATTGGCTATATCAGAAGGGGAAATAAGTGGAAAAGATGACGAGAATGTAGTTCTTAAATGGCTTGTAGCAAAGGCAAGTCCAGCTCCTAATATATTGTAGAACTCTCTGGTAAAAGATATGCTCTTGGGTTCCATTTCATCTACAGATTAGGAGCACTAAAGATGCCACAAGAGTGGCCAAGCACATTAGCAAAATAGCACAAGTACTCCACCCTTGGAAGATCTGTAAATACAGTACTCCAAACCCATCTGACAGCCCTCCAAAACCACTACAGGAAAGGTAGATATTAATAACGGCTACCAACATCCAGAAAGAGTAAACTGGGATTTCTTCTGAATGATGGCTGATGTCTAAGAGCACCTCAACAATTCCTTCTGTGACCAAAGTAGGAAAGAATTTGAGAGAGAAAGGCTAGAAAATGAGAAAAACAAAGCCAATTCCAAACACTGGATTTAATTCCCAAAAAATTAAGAGTTTAATCAAAACAATAGTTGTTTTTCTTTTGATCTGGACTTGTAGATATCACTTGGTTGACTTGTTGGACACTTCTACTTCAGCTAAGAATACCTATTCCTTTTTGTCTTTGGGAATTGTTAGCCACTGAGAATTTGAATGCCAAGGAAAATGCTAAATGCTGTGTCTATGACTGGTGTAGAGGATGAAGAATGTAGAGGATGGAAATGACTCTGATTAATCAGCCTTGTGAAACCTTTCTTGCTCTGTTTTAGCCCTCACTATTCTGCTTGAAAAGGCAGCTGTTGAGGGAGTCAAAGAGGTACGATCAGAAGAGTTCAATATGACCTCCTTCAGCGTTTATGGTGGAGGTTTATAGGGCTATTATCAAAGACTGGCTCAGGGAGCATCTCGGTGAAGGACACACAGGTTTTTGGGATGCTTGCTATGGTCAGACTGAGTTAAAGCCAGGTCTCTGACCTTTCTGCACAGAGGTTTGAGTGTTGAAGCCAGGAGTATTTCTGCTAGTTTATCAAGAATCAAAAAGACTGTGCTCAGATCAGTCTCTGCTAGACTCGCAGAAATGCTGGAGCCCAGCCTGCCCCAAAATAAGAGGGACCAGTACCAAGGGAGAAGCCCATTGGTACAGATGGTGCTGCCATGGTATCACCCTTCATCATCAGTTGTGGTAACAAGGCAGAACTGGGGACAGTGCCAAGTTGGCAGAGTCCTTACAGGGCTTCATGCACATCACGTGCTGCAGGGAGATGGATGCTAAACCAACTTCTCAAACCAAATATGGCACTCAAGCTTTCAACAAAAGCCCTTAAAGTCCCCTTTGACCTTAGCATGGCCAGAGATTTTATTGCTGCCTCTGCCAGATGAGACTTAATTTTTGATTAACAGATTTTCAAAATGGCTCAGACTTGATCAGAGATACAACCATAAAAATTTTTAGATTTGAAGGGACCTTTAAAGATCATCCAATCCAACCCACCTGCAATGACCAGGGGCATCTTCCAGTAGATAATGTTGCTCAGAGCCCCATCCAGCCTGGGTTTGAATGTCTACTGCCACTGCCTCTCTGGACAATCTGTTCCAGCATTTCATCACTCTCATTGTAAAAAAAAAAGTCTTCTCTTGTATCTAGTCTAAATCTACCTTCTTTTAGTTTAAAAACACTGCCCTTTGTCCTATTGCAACGGGCCCTGCTAAAAAGTTTTTCCTCATCATTTGTATAAGCCCTCTCTAAGTACTGAAAGGCTGCAATAAGACTTCCCTAGAGCCTTCTCTTCTCCCAGCTCTCTCTGTCTTTCCTCATAGGACAGGTGTTCCAGCCCTCTAATCATCTCCATGACCCTCCTTGGGACCTGCTCCATGTCCTTCCTGTGCTGAGGGTCCCAGAGCCAGATGCAATGTTCAGCTGGGTTTTCACCAAAGCAGAGTAGAGGAGCTGAATCACATCCTTCAACCTGCTGGCCGTGCTGCTTTTGATAGAGCCCAGGGCTGGATTCCTGGGCTGCAATCACAAATTGCCATGTCACGTCCAGCTTTTCATACCAGTACCCCCACATCCTTTTTGGCAGGGCTGCTCTGAATCCCTTCATCCTACAGCCTGTATTGATAGGATTTGCCTTGACCCAGGGGCAGGATCTTGCACTTGGCCTTGTTGAACATCCTGAGGTTCATATGGACTCGTTGCTTGAGCTTGTAATAATCTTGAGTTTGATAATCTACATATGCTTGTCTGTTATCTGCAAAGGTAATAGTGCAAGATATTAACCAAACTTCTCTTTTCTCTGTGAGATACCCTGCCAGCAAATCCTGTCACTGAAGTGTCTGCACTTGGCTGAAACAAATTCAGCATTTTAGATAAGTCAAGACACTTAGAAAACATGCTGGCAGTGTCTATCCAGGCCTAATGAGAAGAAAATTACATCCTCCATTTTCTTCTAAACTCTCTCCTTTTCCATTATGAAACAAAGAAACACAGAATGAGCCCTACTGACATTAATGGGAGTTGCATACTGGAGGCAGATACAGGAGTGCACTTTCTATACATGAATGGAAAGTGTCACTGCCTGTCCTGATATTCACCACTGTATAACAGCTAAAGGCCTTCCCATGCATCAGGAATCTTGACACAATGTAAAATTTTCAGAGGCACAAAATTGCAGCAAATTGCACATTACTCTTTGTGAGAAGATACCAACACAGAGATGACTAATGGTGATCTGTGTGCCATAGTGACTTTTTCTGACTTAGATTTTCCAGTGGTGCTTCAGAAGCTCAGCCCTCTTTCTTTCCAGCCCTTCACTGTGGCTGGGCACAGAAGCTGCATCACCAGCCACTGAGGCAGCCAGGTGTGATACCTGGATTCACACTGCTTGTTTCTGTATTTAAAGGCCTCTCTTCACAGCCATGACAGGGCACATAGTACCAGTGACAGTCAGGGGAGCCCAATAACCTGATCAGAAAAAAAAGCAACCTGACCCAGCTCTTCCTAGGGCTATTGCATGAGGGTGTCACCCCAACAGATGCGGAGTAAGATCCACAGAGATGAGACAACTGTAGTGGGTCTTTGGAGCACCTGGCAGGCTGAGGGAGGTTATTGTCTGGGGGAGAAATGAGATGCTGGGGAAGGGCATTTTGGGATTGCATGAGACTCAGAATGAATATTTAGGGGAAAAATCAAAGGTGAGGAAAGACAGATATCAGTGGTGTCTGAGGAGGAGCAAGCATGTGACAAGGCAGTGATAGTAAAGGTATAAAAGGGGGCAGGTCAGTACGCTTGTCTGGCTGTGCTCTGCACCTCACAGTACAGTCTGTCCCATCTCATGATTAAATGACATTCCAACTCTTCTCCTGGGAGTGGGATCCTGTTCAGTATCTGTGGGTATGCAGGGTCAGAGTGCAGAAGCTCAACAGCAGAGGGGTCAGAGGCACATGTGACAGGAGAGGCCAAAGTGAGTGTGTGTTGTGTTTGTGCATATGTCGGTGGTTTTCACAATTAAATGCCAAGCCAGATTTGCTGGCAAGTAGGATAAGAGGCTTTGAAGCCAGATTGAAGTGCCTGTTGTAGTTTTGGGCCATTTTCTGGAAAGACCCAAGGGTTTGTGGGTCATCTGCTGGAGGGACCAAGGGATACAGGGGATGACTGACAGACTTTTTTTTGTGTGTGCATATGCATCTGAACATGTGCAAGGGAGGGCGTACCTTTGGGACCTGGAGCAGGGCCACAGCCACAGGGCTTTGTATGCCCAGGTGCCAGTTTTTGCAGGGACTGGGATCCAGGGGCAGCTGCTAGGCTTGCTGACAATCCAACCCCAGCCGACAGAGAGACCCACATCATATGGATGTGTACATTTCCCGCTCCTAGAACTTCCTAGAACTGCCAGAGAGCAGGACAGGATTAGCCCATTTGAGCCACCTGTGTAAATGTATTTCTGCCTGTGCTGATCTGTATGGCCAGCAACATGTGTGTTCACCTTACGTGAGTGTGGATGTGCTCCTGTAGTGGCTGTGTGCTCAGGCCCTCTGTGGGACATTCCTGGGGGCACAGAGATGTGGCCACCTTGCCTCGATCAGGCTGCTGGGTTTGGCAGCCCCTACAATAGATTACTTTGCAGAGACATGGCTTGATTTAATTTAATGTCCATTCATCAGCTTTGCTGAGAGAATATGGAATCAAGTGCTAACAAAAAAGGGCATTTGGACTGATCAGGTTTCCCTAAAAATAAGGTGTGTCTGAACTGTAGAGCTGGGTTGAAGATCCCAGATCAGCTCTCTATTAGTCTTGCTGGTGTAGCTTGCACTTGAGTGTACTTTAAACATCCAAATAATTACCCAAACCTCCTGGCCTCCTCTATCAGGCACCTGTCACAGAGTGGATCACTCAGCATGCAGCATTGTTTTTACTTCTCAGCAGGTCATAGATTTTAAGGACAGGACTCACCAAGAACCTTCAAAGGTTCTTAAAATCTGCACTGAGGTTGCCCCTGTTCCTAATAACCTGCAGCCCATTGAGGTCTGGCCTCATCTGCAGTCACGTCTCTGCATGACAGACAATGAGAGGGGAGAAAGGGCCTCTGACAGAAAGCTGTGGGAGAAGAGCCTGAGATGAGACAGCCACCTCACTTGCCTTCGTGCAAGACAGGCTCTGCCCCAACAGCTCTTTAAGCCTCTTTCCCCACTTGAATCTGCAAAATAAATAAGATAAAATAATCTAATAATAGGGCTCTGTGTGATTCAAGCCACAATACTATGTCTGTCACAAAAGAAAAAAGCTTTTGTTTGTATTTGGCTTGTATCTATGAATCACAGAGGCCACAAAGATTTTCACCAACCTTTGCACCATCTTTGATGGTTTGCACATGTTCCCCACTGCTGCTTAATTTCAAGTTTAAGCTGCTTTAGCAAAGACACATTGGAAGCAGCAGCTCTGGTGCCCTTTCTCTGAACTGGCTTTTACCTTACATAGTGCTTCTTGATTTTTAAAGCTTTTATTTTTTAGATTTGAGCAAAAATGGATATAATAGTGCTGTTAGGAATTAGTGATACTGCCAGCTTGCTCAGTGGTATTTTCACAGCCAGATACAATGGCTTGAAAAGGAACAAAGCAAAAACACCATAAGATTTCCTCCTCCACCCCATTTTCCCAAAAGGACAAATCTAATCTCTGCAATAAAGAGTATCTCTTCCAGTCCAAGGAAATATTTGTATGTGATGTGCTAGAGAAGAAACTGAAGACAGTGAATAACCGCCCTTCTCCCACTGTGCTGTTTGCTGATTTTATCATTAGATTACTGCACTGTGGTTTAGTTCAATGGCTGAGCTGTTACACTCATGCTAAATGACTACACTCTTCTGAATGAAACATCTCCTTGATTCAGAAATCATTTATTTCATGAGGAGTGGGGCCTCCTCTGTCACACACCTGATGCAGAGTGGATCACTCAGCATTCCTTTTGTTTCTCTGCAGGTCATAGATTTTAAGGACAGGACTCACCAAGGACCCTCAAGCCAATGTTCTTTTTCCATGGACCACAGGACTTACTGAGATCAGTTCATGCTTCAGATCCAAAAACAATGGTTGGAATAAAACAGATTTTTCTGGAAAAACTTCCAGTATAAACATTTTTTTATCCATTGTGAGTTGTTCTGATGTTGAAGTACTTTCTTACAGTAAATTACTTTTAATTAAAAATTTCTTTCCAGCCCCAGCCACTGGATCTTGTTTTGTATCTTTCTCTGCCAGACTGAAACAGTCTCTCCACTTGCCTGTTAACATATAGGTGACTCTAGGTTGTAATCAAAGCACATTCTGGTTTGATGGTCCCTTTAGACCTCTCCCAGATATATTTTTCAGTCCAGCATATTTTTGTGCTTTGTTTGTGAAGAGTCCAGGGACATCAACACCGGTGTAAGATCCTTAACTCCCACCTGCTTCCCTTCTCTCCAGATTTTCTCTCCCACGATTCACAGAAACACAACAGAAACATCTTTAGGTGATGAACATACCCCTGCAGAAGAGTATTTTGAAACCAGAAGTTGACCTATTTTTGGTGCATCTGGCACATGCCCCATTGATTCTGCATCACCCTTGCTGCCTGATAAAAATGTTATGCAGTACCAGCTCCACTTTCCAGGATCCCCATCAGGCTGACAGGTCTACAAATTATCTGGATCATGCCATTTATCGTACTAGCTTTCTCCCAGGCATCTTGAACTTCCCCAGTGTGCTAAGATTTATTTTCTTTGGCTTGCTGTTTTTTTCAGACTGCTGGATACAGGTTACTCGGATCTTTGCCTGACTTTATTATCTGCTGTTTAACCTCCTCTTTAGTTACAACTAGAACAAAAATTATGTGATCACTGTTGGTCGACATGAATAAATGATTAGGGTTTGTTTTTTTTTTTTCCTGGATGTAGAACAAAAATATAACAAAATAAGCCTCTTTTCTACATCTTTTCCTATTGACAGTTTTGCTATGCTCATCTCATAATGGACTCATGTCATTTCTAGTGTTCTTTATGTTCTGGAAATACTAAAATAAAATGCCAAACATACAAGAAAATACTCCTCAACAGACAACTTTTCTCAGCTGTCCTTGTCATGGTTGTCCTTGTGATCTGTTTCTCCTTTTATCAGTTTTCTCTGAAGCCTACCTTCTAATTTATGTGTATTGCCATTAAGAGCTTTTTGCATTTTCTCTGGGGGTCCAAGTACACATATGCATAAGAAGTTTTGCTTCCCTTCTGCAGCAGGCCACTTAATGAATGCAGATTCTTTTACAGGGTGGGGCTTTTCTGGGCATCTCCTTAAGTATTATCCAATGATTCTCAATCGTCGTTCAGATTTCTCTGTTAATAAACTCTTTCTTCCAGTTGAATTTCTCCCAGCATTGTTTTTAGCTAAAATGATTTTTTTTTTCTTTAAAGCACAATTAATATCCTTTATTCACTTGGATTTAATTCTGTTTGGAGATAACAATAAATATAATCCCACTGTCATCAGTTATACCCAAACTATTGCTAATTGTTCATTTTTTATTCAGTCTTTCTGCTGTAGTAAAGACAAAATCTAACACAGGAGATTTCCTAGTTGAATATAGCACTGAAACTGTTATCTGTGACACTTGCAATGAAAGCCTGTCTTTTATTTAGTACAGAAAATTTGGCCTATTTCAGAAAGTTAAGATACAAAAAAGACAAAAACCCTGGCAACAAAACAGGTCAAGAAAACAGCCAAGCTTCTTTGCACAGCTGGCTATATTCTGAGGAAACATCCTGCTGGTCTCTCTGAAAACCAGTCCTGTAATATTTTACAGACTCTAATAGAAGTAGCACCTTCAGCAGTCCATGACATGTCACCATCATGCAGTACCTTCCTTCAGCAGGGGTTCAGAAGATGCACAGGCTCCTTGTTTGCTTAAAGGGATCTCCTCTGATGGCAAAACCAAAATAGTCTGTCTGTAGGGACATCACAAAACTTCTGGGTAAAATGGAGGTTTAATGCACAGTGCACTCAGTTTGCCCTTTATTATTATCAATATAACAAAAAGGATTAAAAAGGAAGATGCACTTGAAAAAAAGATTTGTAAACACAACACCTAAAAAATTGTCCCCTGACTGTCTTTATCTGCATAGCACAGAGAGATGAGGCAAACATAACTGTTTCATATAAATGTAGGAAGAGCAAGTCCTGAAGCTCACTTTGTGTTAGAGGGATTCGCTGTTAGATTTTTCTGGTCCACCAACATCGCATGGCATTCTCTCAGTTCCATTTTAGAAATCCCGTTACTCAGTGCTGCAAAAATTGGTATTATTTTGTTTCTCAAATTTCCTAATATTCTGTGTTGCATTTTTTGTGCTGTGGTGAGGAGTGATACATGATCTAAAAGACTATCCTAATGTAAATCTGCATGTCATAGGGAGGAAATATTATTCCAAAAGATTTAGGTGAAAAGCTGAGCTTTCAAACTGCCATTTCTCACACCTAATTTTAGTACAATACCAGCATCTGCAATGCTCACCTATTTCACAAAGGTTGAAAAAAGCAGCAAACAGGTCTTGCATGGTGATTTCATTTTCTAAAAGAACAGCATTTAAAAACATTGTTCTGATTTCTGCAAACAAACACACATGTACACTTACACAGTAGCAGACAGTTTTCTAATTTTGAGTTTATCTTGCAGCATCCTTGGTGTCTACATGAACTTTTCCTTCTTGAAAGGCTTTTCCAGACAATCGAGGATTTTTCCCTTTTAACTATTTAATCTTCCTTCCTTCCTTCCTTCCTTCCTTCCTTCCTTCCTTCCTGTGCTGGCACTTGCAGGAGCAGCCTGTGTTTGCACTGTAGGCACCCAGTTGCTACTACAACAACACACAAACACACAGGCTCACTCATTCACACGCACACACACCACATGCACACACAGAACTCCACAGAAAAGTGACTGATGACCAGTTTTCATGTCAAAACCCTGATACTTCTGGCTGCTTTTTTTTGGTACAAAAGCCACTGCATAAAGATAAGAGGCAGAGCACTTAAGACATGTTTACAAAGATTAAACCACTGACTTGGCTTTAGTTAAAGTAAATTCTCCTGCTTCCCACAGTGCAATGTAGGTTTACAAAGGGAGGACTGGCAAAGGTTGCTTCGTCTTCTTTTCTGGCACTGTCTGTTGGCTCCAAAACAAATGCACAACTTAAACCACATAAAAGGGCAGCAAGGTATTAGCACTTTTGAGGAGTTCAGCATATGACACATTCCTAATCTGCCTGGGTAGGTTTTTGATCTGAGCTGCTGCACTGCCTTTGTAATGACAGGGCAATTTAACAGGCACAAAATTCGAGATTCTCTCTGCAGCTGGGGAGTTACCAAGCCCAGCACTCTGCCCCTCTCTGCTGCTATTGTCACTGGGATGACTGCCTGCTCCTTGGCTCACCCCTGGGGCCAGGGACTTGTGGGAAACCCCCAAACCCCTTGTATTACAGCCCAAAATGCTCTCATTTTCCCCAAGGTTGAGACCACAGTAGATCAACCTGAGGAAGGATTTTAGGAAGCTTTAAAAGGTGCAAAATTGCACAACTGCAAACCTCCAGCACCAAAGACAAGGTTTTACTCCAAGGAAGGTGCTATCTGCTCAGACAGTCCCTGGGAGCAGAGGCCAGCAGAACAGCCATGGCACAGCAGGGAGGAGGAACTGTAGAAAATAATAGGGCATGGCAGGAACACAAATCCCAAGAGAACAGATTAAAAAATAACTAAGTTGGGCTCACAGAAACATTTATTTAAAGATCTCAAGTACATCCAGAAGTTTTGTATTAATGTATTTGCATTAGTGTTAGTGTGACACACCATTATGCTCCACTTGCAGAAAGAGATTGTCTTGGCTGTGGCAGGAGAACAGGAAAGAATAAATATTGGGTAGCTCCAAATAAATTATGTACCTGTGAGATTATTGATTTCAGAATTCATGGAGAAAGGAAAGGAATTGAACAACAGCCTTTCACTTTAGTTTTTATCTCTGGTGAGGAAAACAATCATTGAAGCCAGCTTTGGCGAGGCGTAATCCAGAGGAAAACATGGTGGGGCAGGAGGTCTGTACTGAAATAATATTGTAGTGCCAGTCAGAGTGGAAGGACATATGGGATAGTTGCGGCACAACCTCTCCCAGGTTTAATCGTGTTCAGTATTTTTATTCATGCCCCAGACGATGGAACAGAGAGGATATACAGATGGCAGCCAGCAGGGAAGGACTGTGAGGAGTTTGGAAGACAGGATTAGAATTCAAAATTATCTTGGAAAACCAGTATTTTTAAGGTCTAACAGGGAAACATGCTACTCTGGAAACAAGCTTGCAGACTCTTCCTCACATGGGCAGTAACTGGCTATATACTGCAGGATGGAACAGCTGCCTGGCCAGCAGCTCTGCAGAAAATCATCCAGGGGCTGTAGAGGATCACAAGCTGAAGAGCAGCTTTGTGTTGTTGCAGAAGAGCTTAGCCCCAGACTAGCAATGTGTAAGCAGAATTACACCCTATGAGACACATGACCAATTTTCATCTCTGCAAAGTGACTGAATATCTGTGTGCAGTTTGGTAAGCTGCTCTCCAAGAAAGATGTGATTCAGCTTTACTACATTGAAACAACAGCAAAAGGCCTAACTAAAGGTCCAGAAACACAATGCAGGAGAAAATTTAAATTATAGAGTTGCTTGAGCAGAGAAGACTTTCTGACATGACACACAGGGTGACAAGACACAGATGTAGACTAAAGGGAGGCAGACCGAGGTTAGAGATCAGGAAGCACTTTCCTAATGCGAAAGGGAGATCACACAGGAACAACTGACCCATGGCATGTCCACCAGGGCAGGCTTTTGAAATGCTTGCTGGAGTATCTGAGATATAGCTGAACCTGGCTGACAGTGGAGGGATGGTCCTACAAGGCAATAAATGGGATCAAATAGCTACATCCCGGCCTACTTCCCCAGGGTACACTCAAACCACAGTTTCCGGATCACAAAATTGCCTCTCAGCACTTACGCCAGGGCAGGGGAACACTTCACTGGAAGGACCCCAAAAACAACCATGGCTTAAAGTGTCTCATGTTCTACCATCTCCTTCATCATGCTGGCTTCTGGGAGACCCATCCTTTAACACCCATCTTTGGGATACAGGGAGCAGGGGTCAGTGACAGAGGGTCTGAGGATCTGCACAGGGACACTAGAAGCCTGGGAGGCATATTTAATGGTCTGGTGGGTCAAGCTACATTCGTTAGGAATACAGCTTTCAAGTTCCTTTCATTACGAATAGAGGAAAATAAGTATTACTTGGCAAACCCCCCCCCAAACCCTATGTACTCCAAATGAATAAGTGAGTCAGAACTAGAATAAAAAGATGATTAATAAGATCTCTCTTCTAACCCCATACATTGTGGCCTCTACTGTAATACACATACCAGGCAAACAGTCTCCGTGAACTCCTTTTCTTTAGAGACAAATAAATTTTGAGTCAAAAGAAATTAAAAGCTTAGGGTGCAAATCTACCAACAATCTCCAAAGAAACAAACCAAAGAGGAATTTGTAATTTTTGAAGCAGTTCTCCCTCTACTTCGAAACAAAACAGTGTTTTAACATCAATTTTCAGCCAATAGTGTTAGTGCATACTGGCAACAATAAATATTTATGTCACTGAAAAAAAAAAAATCCACATTAAAAAAAATTGGAGCCAATCAATGGGTTAGAGTCTTGGGAGATTTAAAAGGCATGGTATGGAACCCCTTTATTAAAATTCATAAAGGAGTAATTGTTCTGTAAGATTTTTCAGGGGAGGTACAATACATTCTGCTCACACTCAAGAGTGCGAGTGTGGCACAGCCAGTTGGGTTTTTAAAGGCCTACCATTGTGGTTTGCTCCATCCATCAGTCAGTCAGCTCCCAGATAAAGTTTCTTGCAGCATTCATTTCTGGGCCTTAATGCTCTTAAGAACCAATGAACTGTTGATTATGGGGGTGCCTCAGACTGTCAGAGGGTTTCTTTTACCCTCATTACATGGCTTAGATGTTGGTGGGAAATAGGCAGATAGAACAAACTGAGGAAACATCTAAAGACCATGAAAGTGCATATTTTCAACATAGACTCCTACACGGCCCTTTTGCAGAACTTGCAGGCATGTCTATTTGCATTTGGCAAGTGGGTGAATGAACAGAGAGATGACATTTTATACAGGCATTTGCAGTTACTTCTTTGTTGTACACAAAGAGGTTGCACAACCATGCAATTTTGCACACACAAAATGGATGCAACTGTAAATTTTTCAGGTGCACTTACAAATGCTGTTAAAAACCTCCATATGACTCTTTCAACATGGAATTCACTGTTCTCACTTCCACTTCTTCCTTACCTCACATCTTTAGCCAGAAACATTAAAAATACACAGAGCTCATAGAGAAGCAGCAGTCTCAGCTCTGAATCTCCGTGTTTTTCTGTGTTTAAATAAAATGTTTAATGTTACTTGAGCTGGCGAGAAAGGTGGGGGGTTGTGTGTGTCTTAGTAGAAATTAATGTTTTGGTTGGCTGGACAAGCTCAGGAAATTTCTGTAGTGAGCATGATGAGAGAGGATGTTTGGCAAGATGTTTTCCAACAGCTGGTACAGGTGAAGGATTAGGGGGAAAAAATGCTTAAGAGCCTTTCCCCTGATTTTCTGCTTTGTACCCCTCTTAGACATTCAATCGATTTAAAAATCTCGTACAAATCTCCCTGAAATCCGTGGGTCTCTTTCCACTGGCTCAGTAAGACTTGAAATAAATGCTCCAAATGCTGTGTTGGTTATTAAAAACATTTTGACATTCCTCCCTGCCCTCTTGAACACAGCTATTTTGGGAAGAAGTAGCAGATACTGGCCTCTCTATGCAGCCTGAACTCAGAAAAACCACCCAGGTGACTCTGCCCGTGGCCAGGACCCAATAATGTGTCAGGGTTCCAGCATGTTAGGTGGTGGGGTGACTTGTGCCACTGTTTCCCCCTTTCTGCATGGATGAGGGATAGGGAAGAAGGGCTGTGGATGTTGCAGACCTTCAAGCTGCCTGATGGCAAAGGTGGTAGAGAGGGGAGCAGGCTTGGATATGGTGTGTTGTGCCTTGTGGAATGTGAAAGCTGGGGATGGTCCTTAGCTGGTGCCTTCGCCTAAGGCTCTTTGCTAAGAGTACATGATGCAGAGAGAGAGCAGGATCAGCCTTTAAAATTCAACATAATTTGTGTACAGAGAGTTTCCAGTGACTGTCTTCACCCCACTCACTCAGCAATACAGCTCTGCTACACCATAAATGCATTCATACAGAGTATTCGGTATTAATAACATATAGATTCTTCTGCAAAATGAACATTTACTGGCTCCAGAATTGCTTTTGTTTAGTTCATTATGAAGGTCAGAATTATTATAAATCTACACAAATTGAAACAGTATTTTGGCATGGTTCTGACGTTTGAACCAAGTTAATAAAAACAATGATATATAGTATTCGGGTATCATTTAATCTTAGGAATCCATAATGAGCACAAAGACCAAAATAAACTCTTGCAACACATGTTTATTCACATATTAAGATTCCCTGAGACTGTTCTGCATTACTGACTTTCATATGCTTGGAAAATAAGAAGGCTTTTTCATATTCATGCTCAGTGAGTGAAAACACATCACTCAGGAGACCATCTGCTTCTCTCTGAAGTGTGGATATTGACCTTAACACATTGGGCTGCACACAAACTCGGAGGGAAAAAGATGTATTTGGGTGCTTTAGCACAATCTTAAGAGCATAGATAATTCAATCAGCATTCAGAGGATTCAGTGTTAGTTCAGCTGCTACAGCAGCCAAAATTATCGGAGATGATTCAAGTTTTCATCTGTCTGCTGTGGTACGAATATTCTGCCACAACCAGTTTGCCATTTTATCCCAATTAATTTATACAAGGCCATACCTGGGTCCCCAAGAAACAGATGACAGTTTTGCCACTGACTTCCCCGTGATCACATTTTAGCCTGCAGCAAGGAAAAGAAAAATAAAAGAATAGAAAACGAAAAAGAAAAAGAAAAAAAAAAAAAAAAGAAAAGAAAAGAAGAAAAATAGAGGCAGCAAGTCCATCTGGAGAGTGGCAAGCTGCCCACCACCTCAGTGCCCACAGTCAGCATAGCCAGAACAAAAGCAGGAGAGGGGAGAGCTGTGGTTTGGATATGCATTGCTTTCATCCTCCTGAGGGCTCTCCAGGCTCCCAGAGGGATGCAGCACCTCCTTGGGCAGCCTCTCTGGAGGGAGACGCTTTCTCTTCCGTCAGTATAAATGGGGAGCTGGAAGAGGCAGCCCTACAGCTTCTGTGCTCTCAGCTCCAAGGGGCTGCAGGATTAAACTGAAAGTTTGGCTAGATTGGGATGGAGGAAGGACTCACCTTTAGCACATCCTGCAGCTTGGAGAGTCAAGGTGTTTTGACTGGTGGGGCTGTGCAAGGAGGGGGAGCCCAAATGCTTTTAATGTTTTTAAAAACCAGGTTACTTCCCAGGTTTGAGTCCTAGAAGGACTTTTGAAACAGATTCCTGACAGGTGCTTTTCTGCTGAGAACATACCCTCTTCTTCCTGAGTTAAGACAACTGCAAAAGCTCATTTTAAGAGGAACTGGATGCAACAGGAAGAATAAAGATGCTATGCTGGCATGCTCCCATGGAGGTTTAAGGGCGTAGAAACCACAATGTACAACACAAGATGTGATAACCTGCAATAAATTAATTCCTAACTCAGGGTTCACAAGCTGAAGCCGAATCAAAGCAGGGTTATCCTAGATGAAGTGGCTCCAGCGCAGGTACATACACTGTAGATAACTCAGGTAATAGCAGGAGGAGAAGAAGTGGTAGAATCACCTCCAGAAGCCCTCCAGGGACTTGAAGTATTCAGGTAGCAGTTCTCTGCTGCCACACCTGTGCTGTCCCGTTACCTAAATCAGGGTAAAATTAACTTGAGCAACTTGCACTTTGTCAGGGCAAAATTATTGCTCAAGACTGCTGTGTCAGCATTGCTTCAGGTCTAGGCTGTCATTAGACTTTCTCAGGACGAAGATAGGATTCACCTGCCTTGAAAGCAGTTCTCCGAGGTCTCACAGCAGCCTAATGTGAGCTGTGAATACTGTACAATGCAGAAGCAGGAGGGTTTAATGGGTGGGAGAACACAGATAAGAAAACAGGTCCTTTTATCCTGGCTTGGGGTGAGGGTCCAGTCTAGTCCCAGGACAAAAATTATGTGAATGCAGCCGCCAATGTCAGTGAGAAAGCTGCTCATAGCTGCTACCTACTTGTACCAAGGAAAGAAGAAAATTAGAGGTATTAATTCCACCAGGCAGTGGATAGTAAATGCATAAGGTGGTGGGTTTTGTTCCGTGTATACATGCTCAAACGAACTTTGGCTTTTGCCCATGGTGTCGTGAAAAGTCCCACAGGTATTGAGGAGTGTGATCAAATCCCATGCATGCCTGAAATGACCACACTTCCCAAGAGTCACAAGGAAAATGAACGCAGGAAAAGGCACCCCTCTCCAAGTCTCTAAATGGAAGGCATTGCTGCAGAGAGTGAATATCTTCTTGTATGAGTATTCATAGTGGCACATGGGGATCTAGAGGAGAAGAAACTTTAGAAAGAGAACCTTAAAGATGCAGATTGAGGACACAAAAATATCTTGCAGTCTGTGAGAAGCCTGAAGGAACCAAAGCATTACCTGGCAATAGCTAGGGTGAAAGACAGCTTTCTCCTGAGAAGAAACCAAAGGAAAAAGATGAGCAGCAATGACAACACACAGCCTTTGGAAAATAAAAACTACAGATTGTAATATCAACTAACCAAAAAGACCGAGATTTTAGAAAATTCCTGAGCGAATGAGATGGGAGAGGCTAATGTCCCAGTGGGAGACCACTGAAAATATTGTCATGAAAGCTGCAAGGCAGTAGAACAACACTTGGAAGAAATCCAGGTGCAAAGAACAAGCAATGGTTTGATAAAGATCCTGAAAAGTCTTGAAAAACAACACGTGGCAAGGGTCACATGCTGCTAGGCTCACAAGATGATATTTGTGGGGTGAAGCAGACAGAGCAGGAGATGCTCCTAAAAGCATCTGACCAAGGGGAAGGCATGGAGGGTGTCAGCCACAAGGAGCTCGGACATGTGGGAAAAAAATTAGTTTCTCCACATTTCAAGGCTCCTCCTTGACATGGAAAGAGGCTTTGGCTTTGCAAAATACCAGTACACAACCTGCCACCCCATGCTCACAGCCCAAGGCCTGTGGTGCTGCAGGATGTGCCTGTGCAGCTGCTTGGCTACAGGCACACTAGCAGCTGTAGCAGGATGGAGCACCTTGCTGTCACCCGACAAAGGGACAGTGTCAAAGGAGAAAGATTGATGACAACTTTACAGCCCTGAGAGCATTTCTGAGCCAATTCCCAAAGCCATCCCAGTGGTAATTAGAATAAGGTCTACAGAAGGGTCCAGAGCCAGGTTTTTATAATGTTCTGTTCCTGCTGCATTATTAAAAACAGGGTGGGTAAATTCAGTCAAAGACTTCGTTAACTACTTTTCTTGATTGGGCAGCTTGAATCGATTCCAGGGGAATGGCAGATCATATGCCTGAATGTACACTGGAGGGACTCAGAAGAGGCAGAACAGGCTGGAATATCTCCTTTCCCAGTGCAGTGTACAGAGACAGAGCCTGTCCATCCAGAGACACTCTTTCCTGAGCAAACAGTAGCAGAGTATCCACGTTCAGTTGGAGGGGCATATCTTGGCAAGGTTGGCCTGCTCTCTCTCTGAAGCTATGTGGGCACATTAAGGCTTTCAGCACTTAACTTGGGAACAGAACTGAGAATAAATATCCAGGAGCCACAAGGGTGTAGCCGTGGGATAGAACTGACCCAAATCTTCTTGTTATTTTTGTTGCTATTGTTTTTCTATTAGTTCCTATTACAGCATGTGAAGGGTCTGTTCTCAACCCAACAGCAAAACTGGCCTCTTTTAAAAAACCCAGTCCCTCATGGCTGTCAGGATTGGAAAGTTGTTGCCTGGGTTAAAATTCATGTTTTGACATTACAGGTTTGGAAGGTTTCAGAGATGAAATGAACCAGAGCTAGTAGGGTACGGCAAGGAGAGAGGGGAAGGAGTTAAAAATGTTACAAAAGTATAGATATGCAGCTGAGGGAAGTTAAATGTCACAAATCACATTTGATAAAATGCAGAAAATGTTCTTGTTTGGTTTCTGATTTCATTTCCCATTTGAAGTTGAACTGAACTACTAAATTGTTATTGCAGGAGGTAGGTCAGAGTGTGCAAAGGAATGCAAGAAAGAAATACTCTTCAGATTATAAATACCGGCATCATCAGTCATTAGCCATAGAGAGGTCTTCTCACTGCCCAGTGTGCAAATTAATTCAGGATAGATTTTGAACTTGAAAAGCAGGGTGTGCTCTATTCTAAAATGAGACACAGAAACATTAAAGAAAGTGACAAGACTAAAATGATCTGTAGACGGCTCCCTGTGGCCAGACCAATAGGAACATTCAGCATAGAATTAGGTTAAAATTAGCCCTAATTTTCATTCAGAGCTGGTATGGCTCAGAGTCATTAGCCACCACGCTCTGTGTCAGCTGCTGCAGGACCTGCTGAAACCTGGGTCAGGCATTTCAGCATCCTGGCCTGCCAAGCTTCTTTCTACAGAACAGGGAAGTTTTGCAAGAAGTCTTTGCAAAATGTTGTAATAATGAAAACTTTAAAAATACACAGCTGTTTTGCAAAACCCTTGTAACAAAGACTCCTTTGAGATCAGCTCCATACAGGCTCCATGGTGGATGTGCTACCATCAGTACTCTCAACAGAGACATTATGCAGCCTGACATTCCCTCCACGCCTCTCTCACCCCACAGGTCCCCTGCCTGGACCTTGTTTCTTTCAGGCGGTGCTGTCTACTCAAATCCATGCTTCAGTCCCTTTACTTGGATGCCAGAAACTGCTTCCAGGGATTAGGAAGGGTTTGTCCCTTGGGGTGACCTCCTCATAGGGCTATTTTCCTGCCTTGCTGCTGCTGTGGCTTAAGCAGGACAAGCTGGGGCATCATTTTGGGTGAAAGTCAGCTGCAGCTGAACTGGGTAATGCTGAGGAAAAGAAGTCCATGAGACCTACAACACCTGAGCAGCGGAGCCCGGTGTGTTGATTCAGCCTTCCTCTACATGTACCAACATGTTGGCATGCTGTGAGCACTGTATGGGGTGCTGCTGTTCCTGAAACCTTTGTATTGGTGGTTGGCATGAAGCTGGATTCCCAGATCATTGTTACTGACAAGTGTTTAGTGGAATCCATTTTCCAGAGTGAATCGTTTATTGGGATTTGAATAGTTGAAGGGAGTTCATTGTTGTAAATAGGGTAGTGTCTGACTAGGAAAACTATTTAAGGTGCTTTTATTACCACAGGGAACATGGGGATTCAGCTTTTCAGTGTTACAAGTATTTCCCTGAAGTGATCATTAGAAGACAAATCTCCTAGATTCTCAAATGCTGGTATTTGTACATAAGCTATATTTCCAGGAAATTTTAATGACAAAAGAAGGCTGGCCAAGGCAGTACATGATGTCTTTCACTCTCCTGGGGAAGCCAGGAGGAATTTCCCATCAGTTTGAGCAGGACCTGGCTCCTCACGTATTATACTGCTGTACTTCTTTGCCTTAGCGTCACAGATAGCTGAGGTGGGAATCACAAACCTGTCAGGAAGGAGTAGATGGGGAAGAACCAGCCTGTCCCAGACATTCAAATGATAAAACTCTTGTGTTTCTCTTCTGTGGTTCTTGTTCAGGGTCCTGAACACAAACAGGGTAAGAATAAAGTGTGGTTATAATCCGCGGAACTAAAGCCCTGTCTAGTTTATTATCCCATCTCTGACGGTGGTCAGATGCACTCCTCAGGGGAGAGAACAGAGGAAGCATGCACCGTCCTCCCTTGAAATGCCCTGCCAGACTCAGCATTCTACATCCCAGGGACCCCTGGTGGCCCCCAGCCAGACCAGGGGACATTTCCTCACCAAGCACTGTGGTGCGTGCTGACTTGAGGAGCTGTGAGTCAGCAGTGGTAACATTTCACTCATGGCTCCTGCTTTTTCCATAGACAAAAGACTGGAAGTGGCTCAGCTTCATCTGATCCACCACTCTGCTACAGCAATAAGGAGTATGTGACCCCTGACAGATGTTATTCTCACCTGTTCTTGAGGTGAGCAGACGGTAGAGCCACAGTCTCCGTAAGCGGACTGTGTTTCATCACTCTCAAAGTTGGAAATTTGCTTTGTAACATGGAACCCGAATATTCCTTGCTGCAAATTAAGCTAAATTCCTGTTGACCTTTTCCTGACAGCTACAGGGAACCATTTTAATCACTGGTCTCTTTGTTGCAGACTTTGCATTCTGGAAAATGTATCACATCCCCCTTTGTCTCTTCTCTTCTGGAAAATAAAACCCACTCTCTCAACCTTTCTTTGTAGGTTATGTTTTTTAAACCTCTGCTTGCTGTCTTTTGGGTTCCCATAGGGGTGTCTGCTTATTAAAATAGAAGCTTAATTTTACAAAAGTTGCTACGCTACTTGGCACGGCAGAAAATAATAACAAATGTTACACTGCTATTAGAAAATCCAAGATAAGATCACAGAATGGAGGGATAGGGTGGATCTCAAGAGATCATCCAGTCTGTTTCCTTGCACTAGGGCAAGTTCAGGCGAAACAAGAAAATCCCTTAAGATTTGTCAGGTCAATGATGACAACTTTCAGTGATGACACATTTCCAGTTTCCTGGCAGTCTACCCCATGGATTTTACCATCCTAATATGAATCTGCTGTATGTTGTTACAACTGTGAGGATTAAACTTCCTAAAGAAGATTTTAAAATCACATATGACAATTGAGCTCCAAAGCAGAAAATAGTCTCAGGGAACAGAGGCATAAAAAGGGGTAGATTTACCAGCTGTGAAGATGAAGGGGTATTTTATTTATTTTTTTCTCTATTCCTGCAATTGACTGTTCCTTTCTTTTACCTTTAAAACATTCAAATACAGTAAATGCACAAAATAAAGATGAGATAGATAGGTAACATATTTCAAGACCTGGCCTAGAAATCCTGATACATAACTTGCACTTGGCACTTTCTTGGCAGCACTTTGGCCACAGAAAAATTTTTCATGCTAGAGGTGGCAAAATGACAGAGTTCCCTGGCAAAGGCCAAGCTAATTCTCCCCATCCTTCAGTTTGATTAGTTCTAGGCTTATCTCACCCAAAACCAGGTGAAAAAAATAAGCTGCTCTTCCTGTCAATTCCCTGCCATAGTTACATTATCAGGACTGTCAGTTGTATGGAAGGTTTCCTTGGGCCTGAAGCCCATGGCAGGTTTCTGAAGGCTGCAGAGTCAGAAGACCTTTAGACGGTTCCAACAGGAGCTAACTGGATGTTTCATACAGGCTCAGAATGTTCCCTTGAAGACATGATTTTATACCACTCTTCTCCTTTCTAGGAACAACCCTGTGCACAACTTCAGGTAAGTGGACCCTCTATCCCAGACAGGGTCCTGTCTAAACCACTTCTCCATACCCTGTATTTATGGCAGGTCCCAGGCCAGCAGATGTCACCTGTCCCAATGTGCTCAGGGTGGAAGAGTTATGGCACAGGCACTGGCACTGGAAGGCGTCATGTAAGCCCTGAAAGCAGTGGTGCAGGCCATGCATGTACGGCTGCTCTGGCTCTTGCTCAACTATTTTGTTGTTACTGCTGCTCATAAACAGAAATGTTTCACTCCACAGGATCTCCTTGCATGAATCCTGATGTCATCTCTCTCACCTGCATACAGGCAAGAAGTTTCTACCAGGACAATCAATGTGGGAGCATAGAAAAAGAGGAGTGATGTGCTCTTGCTTTAACCAAATGGGTCTTTCAAAAGCTGAAGATAATGAAGATCCACTTAACAACTCTTCATATAGCTCTGATAAACAAAATGTATCCAACTGGAATTTAAAAAGCTGAATATAATAATATGAAGAGGGAATAAGAGCTTCCCCTTGTCAACTGGCTACTAACAAAAGAAAAATATGAGGAGTGAATACTTAAAAAAAAGACCAACAGTGCTGTAATATAATTAAAACCATTAAAAATGCTGTACTCTGGTTTTGCTCCCTGAAGCACTATGTTATTTTTCTTTTTAAAGCTGTCACCACATTTTGATACCATAAGGAATAAACTAAATCAAGACAAACCTCCATTTCAAAGTTGGAGGATTTTCTAGAAATAGTAACTTAAACTTCAGTAACTAGCAGATGGTGTTCAATCAACTGCAGCCATCAACATCTCTCTTTTTATTTGTTGACAGTAGGTATTCCTCAGGTACGTAAGCAGTGCTGAAGTGGAAGAAAGACAAATGAAGAGACAAGGCCAAGAGAAAGTGTCCACAGAAAACCTGCAATTTTAGAAGCTCAGAAAAGGCCCCATTCAGCAAAGTGCTGAACTAGAATGATCCTTAATATATGTGAAAATGAAGAGTATGCAACACTGGTTTTTTTTTCATTTGGCAGCCCTTCAAACAGAGGTAAGACAACCTTCCTGTCCCTTGCTATCATATTCCAAAGTTTTCCCAGTGCCATGGAGGTGATGTAATTCTGACACATGAGCAGAGATTTCACTTGCCAGCAAACTGCATGGGGCCACTCTTCTGTTAGAGACATAAAGTATGAAAAAAGGGGTTGTAGGACTGAGCCACCTCATGCATTTATCACTTTTGCTTTTCTCCTTGAGGAAAAATGCAGTCTACTGGCATTGGGAATGGGACTAGAGGGCAATGCACAAAGCAAGAAATGTTCACAAAAATTAATGCAATGAATGTACAATCATAAAATTTTAAGCAATAAACCATGAAGTAAAAAAAGGGAAAGTGTGTTAACTGCATTCCTGGCTAGTCAAGCAAAATTGTCAGTTATCATTTGAACCTTGTGAAAAAACAGATTATTTAGGAAAGTTAGTCAACCTCTGCCCCACCAGCTTCTGAAAACTCAAAAAACAAATTGAGAAAGATGCCTCTACACTAATAGCAGATTTCTCACTGAATTTGTGGCACTACACAGTGATCCAGACAAGCAACACTGGACATCCAAGTTGTTATCTTCCCAAGGGAGAACAGAACTGTTACTTGCACCACTCTGCAAGGGCCTCGGGGCATTGCAGAGCTGGAAACTGGATGCATCAGATCCCCCACAAACTCTTTTTAAGATCTGAAGTCACAGACTTCTCCTTTCTCATCCTATACCCTCAGGAAAAAGAAGATGCAAAGACAAGAAATATGCTGTGAACAACTCTCAATGATAGGGAATGAGGTCACAGCATTGACGTGACTGTACAGTCA
Organism: Dasyornis broadbenti; assembly: GCA_013397935.1. Taxonomy (NCBI): domain Eukaryota; kingdom Metazoa; phylum Chordata; class Aves; order Passeriformes; family Dasyornithidae; genus Dasyornis; species Dasyornis broadbenti. The sequence continues at coordinate 38,062 of VZRN01002462.1, read as the reverse complement.
CAATATATTCAGTGTACTGTTGGGAGATAGAAGAATAGCTGCAAAAAGAATCTTCTCAGTGTGGCCAGTTAGCATAAATTGGCCTCGTTTTGGTAAATTGTGCTGCAGTGTTGTGTTTTGCAAAGAAACTTTATAGAGCTGCTGCTAGCGTGATAGAATAACAAAACAGAAATGAATGTTGCTGTTCAGGTGGAATGTAGCTCATAAAAGGTTTTCTTCTCAATTTCTTTACCTTACGAGCCAAAACCAAATCATTTACCACAAGCCCTTGGTATACTATGCCCTAATTTTACTCAGTTTGTTCCAGCAAATCATTGGTAGAAGAGACACATTGTTGATCCAAGGGCTTCACACAGATTCCAAGCTGACAATATGAAGACAAGTTTCTAACTAATACAAATGATGCCTGGCACCAGCCTTGCTGTCAAACACAACACATACTCTGAGCTGGAGATTCACAGACCTGCCCACTGAATCCTCAGAGGCCACATTTGCTCTCTGCTATGTCGTGTTGAACCTTTCAGCTGCATTCAAGTGCTTGCACATAAGATCTGCAGAAGAAAATATCTTCCTTTGCCTATTTTGTTTCCTACCACCCTGTTTTCAGTGTCATCTGGACCGTTCAGATGAGGGCAAGAATATTCCATCAGTGGGAAAAGATCCCTTGCCTTGACATCACTAATTTAAACAGGAAGAGGACAGGACAAAGCACCCAACTGGATCTGAGATCAAATCCTGAAAGCTGACTTCTCAGGCCTAGTGCTGGAGAAGAACTTCAACCACCACTTTTTCCACAGGGATAAATCTCCAAACAGTGGTCGGAAAGACAGGCCCAAGGATTTGTCTCGGGGGAATAAGGTACTAAAAAGAGTTTGTGGTAAAACAGTCTAGCAGAGCACTTTGTGTCTCTTCTGACCGCAGATGAAATGATGGGGCCAGATGTGTCTCATGGGCCACCGACTAGAAAAAACTGGTTGTGAACCTTCCTTGGATCAACATGAAAGAAGCCTAACGTTACAGAGTACCAAAGCTGCCAACAGATGAGACTCTTTGATGTTTTTTATGAACAAAAAAAATGGACAGAAACCTTTTTAATTTTGCATTAACAGTTTGTATTGTGTGGGGGTTTTTTCCAACTGACTCTGTGATTGTTGATATTAATTAAAGTGAATGGTAGATTATTTTCTAAAGGCTATAATTTAAACCAGTAGTTGAATATAGACTAGAGTGTAACATTCTTCAGCTCAAACCACAAGGTATGCAAGCTGAGAATGAACTCTATTTCTTTCCTGTTGAAGGACAGATTAAATGTTTTTTATTAATTCTAATGCTAGCAAAAAAAGTAAGATCCCCATTTTTCCTTCAATTTTCCTGTACACTTAATTGATGTATTCTACCAAGCTGTCAAACTGCTTTTAAACCCCATTCTTTTTCATAGGAATATTATCCTCCTTTTATTAGTTTGAGTTGATAAATGAATCAAGAGCCTTTGAGGTATTGTGTACTGTCAACAGAATATATCTTTCAGATGCATCCACTGCAACAGAGCTGAAAAAATATATATCATGAAACACTTAATAAAAAAGATACACAGATTTGTCTTTTACAAGATCATGGGACTTGAGTCTATCTCCAGGGAGGAGTTCCAACATGAGAAAGAAAATACCAAGTTCAAAAGCCCATGTTTTCAATTTGTGGCCACATGGTTTAAATTATCCCTGTATTTATTAAGGGCGCTAAATGGGCAGCTTGACTTAGGGGAAAGGGTCATTCAAGTTGAGAATAGTCATGTTTAATCCCTCAGCTAGCTGCAGGTTAAATTTACTTTAAGATGCTGAATATTCTTTACATAGTGTGTGTTAAAATACCACATGAGACACAGCTGGAGGGTTTTTGCCATTTATTGTTGGTTTATTTGGGTTTCGGGGTTTTTATACTTTTATATAGCTGCATTGTAAACAACAATAGAAAATTGTTAAACACCCAGTGTGGAAGCACAGCATTGCCCTAAATGACATACAAAACCTATCATATTGCTACTCCTCGTACTTCAATTTCAACTTCAACACACTGTGTGTGCACAGTGCGTTGTGGTCAACTCCTGATTTCCCTGGTACTTGATGTTGTACATTTTCATGTAATCAGAACTCTTCCTGTTGTAAAAGAGTAGTGTAAGGTGCGTTTCCCACTTCGTGCTGAGGCCTTGAGATAGTAGGTTTTTTGATATTGCATGTACTTGCCTGTGAACTTCTTGCTCAGCATTTCAAGAGGGGAAAAAAAAGAAAATTAACCAAAACCCAGAAAGCGGAAATTAGAGCAAACAAAAGAGCATTTCCAAATTGACAGGCAATATGAATTTTAAAGGTTTTACTCTAAGACCACAATTAAGATGAAAATAAGTACCTATTGATTATCAAGGTAGTTTATCCTAACATCCCTTTATTTTGGCAGTTCACCTACAGACATGCCCTGTGGGGAAATTAAAATGCATTTCTTGTTCTATCTATCAGTTAATTCACCCATGGAACTGCCTAAATTTTGTTCATGAGATACAAATGGATGGTTGTAAACATCCAAAAGGCCCACTGTGTTTGACACAGACCTGGGACTGTTGCTTTTCTTCTTCGGTTCGGTTGAAGATGAAGGCTGTGGAAACTGGGACGGCCTGGGTACTCACACCCAGCTTCAGAGCCTGAATGTTTTCAAGGAGAAAAAAAACAACCAACAACCAGGACACAGAGTATTTATGAGCAAAGTCAGGTCTAAAGTCACTTTTAAATTCAAATAAATATTTGTGGGAAAACTGCTTTCCCTATTCTCCTAGCGCTCATAATTTAATTATAGCAGCCGCCAGGCATCTTTAACTTTTGTGACCAGAAGATCACTCTGGGTCTCAGTGACCTTGGCTGTTGTAACAGGGTAATATTTTCACAAGGATGAAATGTTCTTGAATACATTTCTCCAATGTACTGGTGTTTGCAGGCATTTCTCAGCAGATCTGACCTGAAGTGCAAACATAATTCTTTTGTTTCACCTAGAGGTTTATTGACAAACTCCAGAAAAATCATGTTCCTCTTCCATTTGCTGAAGCTCACTCTCTGTGAGAACACAAAGCTGCTGGTATTCTTCCTCCGAGCCCTCCATCATCACTGGGAGTCTGAACCAAAGGTCTGAGCCCAGGAGCCTTTCAAAATCATCCAGTGATTTTCATCCAGGCCACACATCTAAACATGAGGCAAAATAAGAAGGCAATAAAAAAGAGCAAGAGAGAAAATGGGTAAGAACTCAATCCTTTGGGGTTTTTTTTTCAAGATATTTCAGTGTAATGTTTCATGTAAAATTGTTCCTAAAGATCGTTGCAGACATTTGTCAACAGAGTTCAATGAAAAAAGCCAGGCAGGTGGGAATTAGTGTCCTAAAAATGCCACTCTTTCACTAAAGCTTCAAGCAATAGTTGTGAAATGCAGGAATTAAATCATAAGCTTGAGAAAGACGCAGTCACCAAAATCTCTGCATTCTTTTGTTGGTGAATAAACTCCTAATGTACACTCATGCAATGTCACTTTTGCCCAGTTCTTCTGAAAACATCACAATCTGGTTTATCAAAGTAAAAAAATCTCATGTTCTAGGATCTTGAGCTTATGATCTATGGCTCGTTTTTTCCATTTTGAGTCATTGAGGCAAATCCTTACCTTTGTCACAGAATCAGAGGCTCACAGGATGTTTTGGATTGGAAAAGACCTTAAAGACCGTCAAATTCCATCCCCTCTCCCATAAGCAAGGACACCTTTCACTAGACCCAGGTTGCTCAGGGTCTTGAACACTTAGAGGGATGGGACATCTACCATCTACCATGGCAACCAGTTCCAGTGCCTCACCACCCTCATAGAGAAGAATTTTCTCCCGATACCTAATCTAAACTTACTCTCCTTTAGTTTCAAGCCATTCCCTAATACTGATCCCTGAGGGATGCCACTCCTCACTGATCCCTGCTTGGATGTCAAGCTGCTGACCCACAATTCTTTGCGTATGACCAACCAGCCAGCTCCTTATCCAATGGGTGGTTCAGCCTTTAAATCTATGTCTCTCTAATTTAGACAAAAGGATGTCATGCAGGACAGTATTTACTTCTTTGTACAAGTCCAGGTAAATGACATCAGTTTCTCTTACTTTATCCAATTCTCTCAGGGCTTTAGTTTTCCTAACATGATCTCTGCCTGCTCAGACAATTTCTTGGTATTCCCCCCAGGCTACACATCCTTCCTTTCATTCTCTAGAGACTTTCTTTTTGTACATGACTTTGTTTAGGATCTCCTTGTTCATCCACACAGACCTCCTGGTGGTTTGGTCTGACTTGTTCTTTGTTGGGATGCATCACCCCTGATCTTGGAGGAGGTGATCTTTGAATATCAACCACCTTTCTTGTGTCCTAATTCTCTCCAGGGGATGATTCCATGATAATCTTCCAAGCAGTTCGCTAAAGAGACCAAAGTTTGCTCTCCCAAAGTCCAGAGTAGTGAGCATGCTGTGCACTCTGCTTGCTGCCCTAACGATCTTGAACTCCACCATTTCATGGTCACTGCAGCCAAGGTTGCCCTTGAACATCTCATTCCGCACCAGCCCCTCTTGTTGGTGAGAACAAGATTTCAGCATAGCACTTCTCCCTGTTGGTTCCTCTATTACTTGGAAAAGAAGCTATTATCAATGCATTCCAGAAACCTCCTGGATTGCTTATGCCCTAATGTGCTGTCCCTCCAAAAGTTATTGGGGTGGTTGAATTCCACCACAAAGACCTAGACTTGTAAATGTGAGGCTGCTCCTATCTGTCTATAGAGGGACTCATCCACTCAGTTTTCCTGGTCAGATGGCCTACAGCAGACCCCTACTGCAATGCGACCTCTGCCATCCCTTTGATCCTGACTCATAAGCTCTGAGTTGGCTCTTCATCCATCCCCAGGCAGAGCTCCATGCTCTCCAGCTGGTCATTGACATGGAGGGCAACACAGTCTCCTCATCTCCTCTGATTGTACTTTAAATCATATTGATCTGAGTTGTCTATAAAATTTTCAGGGAAGCTTAAGAAGGCATTCTGAACACATTCATCTCATTCAGAGAAATGATGTACAGCTTACTTTTCCAAAAGCCATATGTCAGCTAAGTACAGTTAGCTTTTCTCTGCTGGAAACTATCATGTTACTCCTTGAGAAATTGTGGTAGTATGATATAGCAAGTATACAAGATGCAGGTATTAGGGGAAAAAAAAATAAGGTCTTGTATTTTTGTATGGTTAAGGTTATTTTCGTGAAGAAGGGGATAAAAAGCCCAAAATACTAGAAATCTAGAAGACAAGGAATAAATCTTCTCAAAAAATATCTCAGCTAACACATCAAATGCTGACACAAATATTCTCTTAATCTCTGGGCTCTTATGAAATGGAGAGAGAACTCCAAATCAGTTTAGCCTTTATATCTAAATTAAAGGCCAACTGATCAACAGAAAGCAGAAGGTTTCAACTATCTGAAGTGGTTGTAATGTGCTTAACAGGCCTCAGATGCTTTGCACGTAAACCATGAATTCAGTCTGGTTCAGTTTCATAATGTATGAAAATCTTCACTGCAGAAGGTTTCATTAACTAATACAATCTGATACACAACAAAGACAGGGTGGATCTGCTGGTTTTTGCCATATATGCTAAAGATTTCTGCCCACAGTCATGTTTTTCCTGAGAAGAGATAGACAATTATTTTTTATTCTAAATCAAAGGGAGTGTTTTAACTCAAATGGTGTCCCAACACATCCATCTTGTTCAGAAGGTTTATCTGCTTGCTATGACTAGACAACCACCATATAGGCTACTATCAGGTAACCCTGCAGTCCAGAAAGCTCTGGGTCCAGAGTCCAATTACCAGTCCTTCAGTGCTCTGGATTAGTTTGCTGGGTAGCTTTATGAATCTGAAATTGAAAGGAGATTTCAATAAGTGCAAGATCTGGAGTGCTAGCAGTACACTTGCAACATCCATCTACTCAGAAAACCCCAGGCACTTTTGGCAGGAGATAAATGTTTGCCTCCTCAAACCAGGAGACTTGTCACCATGCTCAGAGCTTGACTTTAAATTCCTTGAGTCACATCATGAAGATTCCAGGATGCCTCCATTTTCTCCTGGGTTTTTAGGTAATTATGATGCCATATTCAGTGTGCCACTTAAAAGCCAAAGCCATTAGTTTCACATGCATGCTGTGTTACTAATTCAAGTATGTACGTACCTCAAATGCCATATAAGCATGTATTTAAGGTAGGCTAGGTTACCTTGACTTCCCTGCCCAGGCCTAGAAATGGGGTCAAACTGGTCCAATCACAGTAGGGTAAAAGTACCACCCACCATCTGGGTGGTAAGAAAGCAACCACACCTACAAGACTATGGCTAGTATTTTTAATAAGAATCTTTTCTTCATCTTACTTTCTCTTCACATGGTTTCTGGGGGATTGACAGCAATGCATCTCATTCTACTATGCTGGATTGCAGCATGTTTTAGCAAAATAGGTAAATATGCAAGGTGTCAAAGTTCAGAATTTTGAGGGCTATACAGTCTAGTTCCTGCAAGGGTCATGAGAACAGGGGTTGAGCAGGAGGAATGAAAGAGGAATCCCAAGTACAGATGTACCAAGCACAGACCCAGTACAACCAAGAACAGATTGTTGATCTATGGGCTGAGGCCAGTTGGCTGAGGCTCAACAAGGCCAAGTGCTGGGCCCTGCACTTGGGTCACAACAACTCCAGGCAATGCTGCAGGCTGGGGGAAGAGTGGCTGGAAAGCTTCCCAGTGGAAAGGGACCTGGGAATGCTGGTCAACAGCAGCTGAACTTGAGCCAGAGTGTGCCCAGGTGGCTGAGAAGGCCAATGACATCCTGGCCTGTATCAGCAACAGTGTGGCCAGCAGGACCAGGGCAGGGATTGTGCCCCTGTACTCCACTCCTGTAATGCCACACCTCGAATCCTGTGTCCAGTTCTGGGCCCCTCAATTCAGGAAGGACATTAAAGTGCTGGAGTGTGTCCAGGGAAGGGTAATGAAGCTGTGGAAGGGTCTGGAACACACTTCCTCTGAGGAGCAGCTGAGGGAGCTGGGGATGTTCAGCCTGGTGAAAAGGAGGCTCAGGAGAACCTTATCACTCTCTACAACTGCCTGAAAGGAGGGTGGAGCCAGGCCAGGGCCGGTCTATTCTCCCAAGTAAATAGTGACAGCACAAGAGGAACTGGCCTCAAATTGCACCAGAGGAGGTTTAGATTGGATATAAGGAAAAAAACTTCCCCTAAAGGGTTGTCAAGCATTGTCACAGGGTCCTCAGAGAAGGGATTGAGTCGCCATCTCTGGAGGTATCAAAAAGATGCATAGATGAGGCACTCAGGGACAAGATTTAGTGGTGGACTTAGCAGTGTTACATTAATGATCGTACTCGATGATCTTAAAGGTCTTTTCCAACTTAAACGATTCTTTGTTTCTACGGCTTATTTTTCTGCCAACAGCAACATTAGGGAAGGATTTGTCGATTTTAAAAGACTCCAAGCAGCAGTGTGTTTGCTGTCTCATCCAATATTTTAGTCCTGTGTTTGATTACCTTCACTGTGGAGAGAACATTGTAAGTACACTAGAGGGATATTACAGATTTAAGAAATCACAGTTAAAAGCATTGTTCCTCTGCTATATTGGATCTTATTTTAAAATTAATTCTTCATTCATTTTGTATCACTCTGTAAGTTTCTGTAGGTTTAAAAAACACAACCATCAGTTTAACCACTGACTTGCAATAATCTAGTTTAGATTGCTGTAGGTCATCAAGCCCAACCTGCTCACAACAGATCCAGCTGGGTCAGGTTGCTCAGAGCAGTCAGGCTCTGAACACCTCCAAGAACAGAGACATCAAAACCTCTCAGGACAACCTGTGCCAGTATTTTGCCACCTTTCTGAAAGTCTTTCCTGATATCTATCAGAGCTTAATTCATTGCAATTTCTGTCTGCTGCCTGTTATTCTATCAATGTGCACTTGTGTGAGCAATAAAAACCTGTCTTCTCTATCTCTTCCCATTAGCTAACGAGTAGGTAGACCAACAGCATATCTTACCTAATTGGCTTGTGGATCTGCAGTGTCAGGAAATAATTCTTGCCAATCTTCAGAAACCTGTTGGATTGCCTGTGCCCTGCCATGTTGCTCATTCAGGTGATTAAAGTCACCCATGAGAGTCAGGGGCTGCAATCAGCTCCTTTCATCTCTCTGCTGACTTCTCACAGACCGATAAAACCAAACCAAGAACTGTAGTGAAACTGAAATCACAGCTGATTGGCCTTATGATCAGTGACCATTTTTTTTTCAAATTGGAACATTTTAGCCACAGCATTTTGGTGAATGTCTATTGTTCTCTAGTTCTTTTGTTCAGCTACAAAATGACAGCAACTGTGTAGCAAAACTTCAAAAGTCACTAATTCTTACAGTTATGCTAAAAATAATAATACTAATACTAATAATCTCCACAGGTAATGCATTTACATGTCTGTGGCATAAGCTAAGCATTTAACATTAGCGAATTTCTCATATCTCTCTTGTTTACCGCTAACAACATTCCTATCCCACAACTCAGCATTTCAGATGGGCACAGAAAAAATATTTATTGACCTTTCTCCCTATTTTGTATCAGCATCCATGATCTTATCATCGGTATCAACTGATAGAAAACTGTTTTGGCTTTTAACAAACTTTAAAAAACACCTTATCTTTTTTAACTCCATTGGGATCAGACCTTTTTTTTTGTTCTTTCTATATTTTTTAATGTTTCATTGTTTCTTTGTGTTACTAGGGAAGTTTTTTTTGCTGGTGGCGTTCTACATAACCCTTTTTTTGTTGATGGAATCATGTGGCTTAGAACAACTAACATGATATTCTTGAACAATTCCTGATTTTTCTCAGTGCCTTCCCACTTAAAATGCATATGCTCAGTCAATTATGCCAGTAAATGCTTTAAGCTTTGGAAAGCTGTCCCTATTAAAGTTCCAAACAGGCAGATTTTTGGTCAATGCCCTATTCCATTTGTATAAAGTAAATCTAAATTGACTGTGATCTCTGGTACCTCAGCAACTGAGCTTTTTTTGGATCTGTAACTAACACTTTCTCATTCAGCAGACTTAAGTCTGCTATCAAGTTACCCTGTACTGGATACAGGATTTCCTGTTTTGCAAAGAAAACATTATTATTTATAGAAATACTAAGGAAATTTGTTATTGGCTGTGGGAGATCAGCACCAAAGGGCTCTCTGGTTGAAGTCATCCATGGTAAGTTTCTTGCTTGCCTTTTGTTATTTCCCACATCCCCTATAAATTATTAACTGATGCTTAAGGAACAGTCACTTTTATAGCCTAGAAATTGTTCCTGAGCCATAAAAGACCCTTATCTGTAACTTATCTTTTGTTCTAAATAACTGTGAAACTGAGCTTTCAGGTTTAAGCAACTTTAAAGATATATCTAGAGAGTATGAAGAACTGGAGTACAGAGATTGGCACATCAGTAGAGACCCTTGGACACAGCACAACACCTACCTCTTTAACAGGATGAGGTCCAGAGGCAACTTATCTCAGTAATCTGGACACTGCACAGGAGACAGTAAGTGTTAACACTGTGACCTTGTTAGTCTGGGCCCAGACAAACATGGCTAAATTGCATCTGGGCACTTCCCTTCTTCCCCCAGCACACAGTCAGCCAGCTCAGGTGTCTCTGTACTCACCATCACCCAACTTTCCTGGCACTAAGATCTCTAGGTTTAATGTGAAAGAGTAATCTCAAATATCTCTGAACCTGTCACTGTGGTCAAGATCAAAATCTTCTCTCAGTCTTCTGTTTGTCTCCTTCTGTTCTTCATTGGAACCCTTGGCTTTCTGGAGCAGAGGCAGGGAATGGCCAAAGACTGAATCAGGAACCAGAAAAGCTGACAGCACAAGTTGTCTCATCTTCCTTTTTCTTTTTACCACCAAGTATAGGCACTGTTTTAAATTACACAAAAATAGCCTGTAAAGCTCTCATCAATCTCACTTATTCAAATGCAGCTTTTCCACATTAATCATTTACTGTGACACAAGTAAACAATGCCACATGTGTCGGCCACAGTGGTGCTCTTACATTATTCATTCAGCCCAAGGTGCACTGGTTTGCAAGAAGTCTTACTCCCTCTTTACTCTCTTTAAAAAATTATGTGAAAAATAAACCGTACAACCACCTTTTCATTTAAGAGTCGAAGATAGAAATGTTCAGGGAGCAGTTGTTTGCGGGCTGCCCAGCCAAGAAAAGGAAAGTGTCATATATCAGCCTTCCTACACTCATCTTTCCTTTCTCTTTCTGCTCATAAAAACACCTGAACTAGCTCTAGACACTCCTGATCAAATATTGGAAACAAAGCAACTTCATTTGCACAGTGTGCTGCAATATCTTCACCTTCTTCTGAGCAGACATACAGCTATACTTCTTGCTAGCCCAAACCAGCTTGCTGTCTGCATCCAGAGCCCTTTTCCTTTTCTGTTTTCCCACCCAGTGTAACATTTTGGTGTAAGAGAGGGGAGCATCCAACAGTTGTTGAAGGACACCTACTTCCCACTTTTATGCTTAGTGAGTTATGTTAAAAAGTCATGGACAGGTTTTAACTGTCTGTTCATTGTACTCTGCCATTTAGATACACTTGATAGTATTTTTTTATTTTCAAAATATATTTCAGAGTAGAAAGAAATTCAAAAGCAGGAGGCTGAATTTCAAGCCCACAAGCATCCAGTCCTGGGGCATAAATCAGACTCCATGCCNNAAAAAAAAAAATCACAAAACCACTCCCTCTTGCTACCAGCTCTCCTGATTCATCCAACATTTCACAAAAGTAAAACTGGTATTCAAGCCCCAGGTTGGAAGGAAGACACTGAACACAAACCTCAACATTCATTCCTGCAGAAGTTTCCATCTCTCCTGTTTCCAGAGGAAAGTTTGAAAACATGACCTGACTGGGCTCAAGCAAGTTGCTGGGAATGGGGAAGGAGCTGACTCATGATTTTTGCTACCCAGGGATTGCAGTGCTGCGACATTGGCCAGATGGGAGCAGAATTTGAGGCTTTGGAGCCTCATTCATTATTACCACTATGCTGTTGCTCTGGAAGATGTCACTCTTTGCTAGAATGGAGGCCAAGGCAAAATGTTTTGGTTTTGAGGAGAGCTGTCAGTCAGGTGACCTCTCCTCATAAACAAACTTACATTGGAGAAGGTTGCCTTCAATGTAACACAGACAGAAGATCTCCAGTGCCTTGTTCCTCCTGATAAATGACAATAAGCAGTATTCCACCACCACATTTGCCCACGTGGCAGCACCTTTAGAGGGATGCCCAGCTTCTTCTGCTCATCACATTCAGTGGGGTTCCCTTCCTAAGGCAAGAATGTTGACTGTGGTTACCTCAGTGTCATCATTTGCTCACAAACTTCCTCCATGAATTGTCCATAGTGAAATAACCCAAGGGGCCCCATCTCTCTGTTTTGGTTACCTTTACAGAGTTCAACCTCTTGACAAAGCTCATATTAAAAAACAACCAAACAACTGCTCTAGTGTTGTAAGAACTAATCAAAAAGCATAAAACCACTAATGCTGGGATACTAAGAGGGCAATTGGATAGGTGTGATGATATGTGGCATTGATGTATAATGGTATATCAACTGAGCCACTCTAGCCTCATAACTAGATAGGAAAAATTAGGGAGAGGGGGGAAATGGTGTAAGCTTTATTTCAGATTATGAAGAAAAGAAGACGAAGAAGAAGATGAAGGAGAAGAAGAAGACGAAGGAGAAGAAGAAGACGGAGGAGAAGAAGAAGATGGAGGAGAAGATGAAGGAGAAGAAGAAGACAGAGGAGAAGAAGAAGATGAAGGAGAAGACGAAGGAGAAGGAAAAGGAGGAGGGGAGGGGAG
>VZRN01002462.1:6763-25468 GCA_013397935.1 Dasyornis broadbenti | reverse complement strand
AAGGGAAGGGAAGGGAAGGGAAGGGAAAAGAATTGCAAACAAAAAAGACCAGATTTCTAGTAGGATTTGTTGGTGAAGCTTCTGAAGTTGATAAGAATTTCATTGCTTATATTAACGCATGCAGAACTAAGGCCAAGGGAGAACACCTCTAGAAGTGCCAAGCATCAAGTATATTCTGTCTGTTTCCATGCAAAAACCAGCAGTAACATAATCTTGCATTAAGAAGAACCTTGGCTAGCTAGAAAACTATGAAACCTGCATTTAAACTGTTTATTCTGTGATTGTAAGAGGAAGATGCCGGCAGGAATGGGTGAATGGCAAGAAGTGCTGCAAGAGGACTACCTGAAAGCTGACCATTCTGCTAGAGTTCCTGCTGAACAAAGGATGAGGGTCTGCACTGCTCCTTCAGAGCACTCTGTATCCTGAGTACTGGCTACATGCTGGATGCTGAGCTACTTGCTAAGGGATTGAGAATTGTTTCAACAAGCAGAGGTTCTGTACATGCCTAGGATCTGGATTTCTCTTCACAATTTCCATACAGCTAAGCAGCTATCTGGAAACCTGCTTACAATGAGAAACTGAAGAAGTGAGGAAGGGAGAGAAGGAGAGAAGCTAGGTGTTTGCGTGTGTGTGTGTGTGTGTGTTTGTGAGTCTTGAGATTTTTTTACCAGATTGCATTATTTTTCAGGCATTTCATTTCTCACTCTTGTCCTGATCTTTGGGTGTGGTGGATTCTGAGTTTTGCCCTGTGTGCCTTTAGAAACACTATTCTCTGGACAAAATTGCTTTCCCATTTCATTGCAGGATTGTGGTTATGTATTTATTTCATCAGGAAAGTGGGTTATTTGGCAATTTAGGTTCATATTTTGGGTGTGGCCCCTGATGTTAGTTTTCTTCTGGATTAATTCTTTGTGAACTGTTATTTGTCTCGGAGTACACCAGTGAGCAGCACACCATTCTCTGGACAGGATTTCATTTTATCTCCCATTTTGTGAAATCACCTATTTTGTCTGGGTCACCAGCTACACTTTGCTGTGACAGTCCTGGGCTCTTCTCAGGTCAAATGGCTTGACTACCACCATAACTTACCTGAAGCACAGCACCTTGCACAGGCATATTTCCCCATCACTGGCACCCTTGCAGTACCCCAGTGCTCTGTCCAAAACCAGCCAAGGTATCTCTCTTTGCATAGCACTTGACTGTGGAGCACAAACCTACCTATCCCAAAGAATCTCTTGTAGCTCTGGAGTGAGAACACAGGAAGAAGGAATGGACACAGAAGCTGGCAATAGAAAGACATAGCAGATGCTACACCAAGCATTTTTTTATGCCTCACGATCACTCAAGGAGCAAAGAGCACTTCTGTTCAATCACAAAAGCAAGCAAAAGGAGAGTATTCACACCTCCCATGGCAGGTGTTTATGTTGGGAAGGGAGTCTCCCTCTTTACACTGTGTGTTCTCTCTCTTTCCTGAGTACTAATTAGTGCTTAAGAGTGTTTTTCCTCAGATGACTATGGATATAGATTTAAGGAGAACAGCCTCTTAATTCTAGGTGCGTCAGGTATGTGACATGCAGTGATGTGAATGTATCTTTAGACCTGTTGAACCATTTCAGAGTATGAATCTCTTTGCTATCCAAAAACATACCTTCTGCAAGAAAGCACTAGGCAAACACCCCAAGGTTTGCACTGGTACCATGTCTGTTCAATATGTCCTGGATATATCATGGGAAATGCAGTTTCTAGCCAGTGCATCAGGTCACGCCTTGATGAACCTACTCCCTAGACCCAAACGTCTGGCAAATCAACCTGTTTCCTGTTAAATTGAGAGGGGGTGGGAGGCCAAACTGGCCAAACACCAGGCAGACATCCCTCCAGCAGCAGGGGCTCTGCCTCCAGCACCAGGAATGTGACCTAAGGCAAAGCTTTGCCTCCAGCTCCAATGGGAACTGCAACTGTTGCAGAGCCATTAGTACAGAGAGGCAATAAAATTGCACATATCACACCATGGTATTACAGACACAAATTAAGTCTGGTCTCAGGCCCTTTAAAAAAATTAAAAAGGCCCATTAGGTTTAATTTAGAATCTCTTCCCTTGCAACTACAGAGCAGATTGACAAAACAGACTTTTAAAATCACCTATGAAACTTCAACAAATGACAGGATACCAAAAAGACTCTTTTGTATTAAAGAGTTAATTATTGAAACATGACCAAACGGTTAGTTCAATTTACAGCATCGCCATTAGAAGGAAGGCTAGAAACAATGTGCACATTAAAAGGCTATGTTATATGTTCTGTTACTTGGAGAGTCTCTGAAGTGAGAAAAGACAAGTTGCGGAGCCAAAAAAATTCTCCACTGTAATAGTGTTAGTTCTCAGTGCAATCTCATTTATTTGAAATGCTACAGGAAGGAAAAATTATTCAGCCAACAAGAGATTCAAATCACCAAAAGAAATCCTGGGAAAGTGATTTAGCCAGACATTTGAACAGAATGGACAGTTTGGATGAAAATGTCAGTCACTCAGGCTAAGTGGCAGTTTATTATCCTTCATCATTTGTTTGTGGCTGAATCACCTGTTCTTGCAGTTTCCCATTCAATTATCATTTGAAGGATTTATAAAGCAATCTACAGAAGGTTTCCAAAGCATTCAAGGACAGACGGATGTGTACTTAGCTGTAGCTTTCAACTTTCCCCCTCAAAAGTGTCTGGTCATCTCTCCTGCCCAGAAGACAAGGAAGGGTGTCAGGCTGAAAAAGCCACTTTGCCAACTTAGAGAGTTCACCACACAGTCAGACAAAGGAGAAAGAGATCAAGGTTGCAGCTCAGGGATTTATGTCAAAGCATCTAAATACCAAACTGAGATTTGGGTTTATTGTGTAGCAGCATAAATCCATCCAATGGAGATGATCTGATGAGTATTTCTGCATAGACTTGAGCTAAACCAGTACAGTCTACTTTTGCAAAAAAGGTAGCAACCATACACAAAACACTGAAACAAGTTTAGTAACAACCTATATAATTATCGAGTATTTGGAACACCAAGAAATTAAACACGCCCGAACCCCCCCAAAAGCCCAAATCATATCAGCTCTTCTGCACTCATTCTGAGATTTGTGTAATTTACCCTCATCTGGGCATCTGTCCTGGAATCTACATGTATTTCACAATTTTTTTTTTCCTCAGGCTTTTTTTTTTTTTTCTTCAGACCTATTATGTACAGTAACAAAACATACTCTGAAGCTATGTGGAAGTGCTTAGGTCAGCAATAGCAAACTGCTGTGAAGTAAGAGCAGAACCAGATCCCATGACTTGCTGTAGGTTTTTTGCCTTCACTCTCATTCTTTATCTAATTTACAACCTCCAGTTCTCTTCATCTTCCTCCATTTCCAAGTCCTTAGTAATAACCCTATTTCCTTAGTTCTTTTCCCATAAATAATTCTCCTGAAATAACATGAGGAGAGCCTACTTTGCTAGCACAGTCTCCCTCAGAGAAGGCCAGGAGATCAATTATTCCTGTTGAAGCACTACGGGAAAAGGAGAATTTCAGAACAGGATTTCACACAACAGTTTATAACCACAGGGTAGAAGATGAAAAAGCGATGAACAACTTTATTGTGTGCTCTTATGTAGCAAAAAGTGATTTCCAGACATCACTGGAAATTACTCTGCTCAGTGTTTTTTTCCAATTAACTTTTCTCTATGTCCAAGTGTTACCATCTCAGTGATAGCTACTGTAGCAATATATAGACAGCACTATTCCATAACTGTTTCCTTTAAGTTAACGTACAATAAAATCAGTCAGCTGTGCCACTAATTATCTGCTGCATTGTACGGGGAGACAATATAGGGAAAGGACTTAGAGGACTTAAAATTAATTTTGGTTCAATGGAAAAGATCTCTAAAAAACCTCTTGACTAAATGTAGTAACTGCTTTCACTAAACATATTTTACACTTGATGTAATTTTACACTGCTTTTGCATAAAGTGGTTATTTAATTAGCAATAAAAATGCCCCATTGTAATTTTTGTTGCTAATGTTTGTAGACTATTTCTGATGTTGTGCAAGTCTGTGAATGCAAACAGCATTACTTCAACTTAGTGTATAGTTGAATTAGGACCAGCAAAGAGTACAGTATGTGTAGCTTCGAATAAAAAATACACCTTTGAGAGTGGGGAAGGTAATAGCATGTATTTATCCATATGGTATCTAAATGAACCTTTCTTTTTCTTCCTCTCTTCAGAATAATTTTCACCTCCAATTATTAGAGCAGAAGTAAGTCACCTGGCAGCAGAAGGCGTGTTTGAACATGTTCTCAATGATAAGGACAGTTTCTTAATATCTCTGAAGGTTCCCCATCTAGATTCAGCCCAGTCAATTTTAAAAATAAAGATCAATGTTTCAAGCATTGCACTTCTGAACCTCTCATCCAGCTTTAGGGCACTTTACTGGCCTTCTCCATTTTAAAGAGGCTTTTCTTTCCTCCAGGAACACGGGGACCTGGACAAACAATAATGCTCTGTATTTGGATGCAGTGAATAGGCAGTAATCTAGGGTTTTAAAGGCTCACTTTAAACACACCAGCAAACAAGCTAAACAAGAAGCACAGAAGAAAAATTTTCACTGCTCTTTTTCAGTTATGTTTCTTGGTACATTAATATTAATTAAAATCAATCAAACAAACAAACAGCAAACCCCAGCAACAAAACTTTTCATTTTAAACTCCCCTAATTGTCAGCACAGGGATAAATTTTCCACTGACGTAGCACAGTCTAACTCAATCACAGAACTTTGCCTATTTACACTGACTGAAGACCTGTCATATAACCTTCTAATATATGAAGATGTGCTAGTTCTTAAATAATGAGCAGGGCATTATACTGATTAGAAATATCCTTTCTTTCTTAAGCACTTGCCATCTTATTTTTCATGCTGGTTAGTGCCAGTTCCATCAACTTTCTTTTGGGTTTACAGCCCATGCAGAACTGTGTAGGCCAGAACACAAACATGCAGGCAAACAGCAATTATTTGTACAAGAAAGCTTAATCTGTCTTAAGTGTAAAGGTTTTCTGCCTCCTGCAATGACATCTCCTGGCTCCCTGAAAAAACACTGATTGTCAAAGGCAAAACTGTGTCTTTTAACACAGCAGATCTTGAACAAGAAAAGGAAGTCCAAGGGGAAAGCAAGGAGGTCAAGAAAAAAATATTCTGGAGAAAAGACTGAAAGTCCGATGCTGTTTAGTCTAGAGAAGACATGACTGGTGGAGATGGTATGGCAGAGAAAAAACTGTCCCCGTTCCATGCAATGCTGAATATAGTGGGAAAAGCAGAGCTGGAATGTACTTTAGCTGGTACAAATAGCTTTCCAGACACAGGACAGGATTGGTTGGAGACATCTACCTCCCGTGATCTAAGCGTGGGACAGGCAAATATCACTCAGGAGCGAGAGTGGCCAGGTCAGTGCAGTCCTTTGCAACTCCATGGAAAGGCATACAGTGGCCAGAAAGCGAGAGAACACTCGCTCTGAGCCAGAGCAACACATCTTTTAGAGGATTAAGAGATGATGTAGGAAGTTGAGACTGCAAGTTGCCGACAATGAATACCAGACGGCCGATGAGGAGCTGCCAGCTCATCAAGGACCTGACTCAGCAAACGGCTCTGCTTTCTGCAATTGCTCCGCCAAGGGTTTGCTGCTCCCACACTACATTGCATGCCTCAAAAGCCAGAACAATCTTTCTTTTTCCCTCCACCTTTTTCTTTTTTTTCAACTGAGGGAAATCCTAAGTCAGTGTCTCCTAAACTGGAAAGGCAGAAGATAAGTGGCGAAGGAGCTGAAGAAGAGAATCATGACTCCAGGATTCCCTGTGCTTCATGCACACCTATAGGCACTCAACAGTTCTACAGGCACCTGCGGTCTGTAAAAAGCTGCTTGCCAGTCATTCCCCCACCCCAGATACTGTGGAAACCCTTCTGTGGCAATCACAGTGCCTGTGCTCCTCTTCTGCTCCACTTGCCTACTGCTGGGCACAGGATCCCTCCCTGCAGCCAGAGTGGGCAGCAGCAGCCCTTTGCCACACACCTGAACACAGGAAGAAGGAAAGCTACTCAGTGCACAGACAGTGAGGAAAGAGAAACAGGGAAAGGGCTTTAATAGATGGTAGATTACAATAGATGGAAGAAAATGGGGATAAAGTGAGCAAAAAAACTTACTGAGTGGCACCATAAGAAGACAGCAAAGGGATCAATGGTTGGTGGTAGTTTGCATCTCCCATAACTGGCAAATGAGCATCCAGTTTGTCTCCTTGCTTCCTGCCATCAATGTCCAGGCTCTCAGATAGTCTTTTGTTTGCACTTTCTACCAGCACTGGCAGGTCCCATGGTCAATATGAAGCTCTGGAAATGGGTTTGCATTACTGCCTCTATTGTAGAATCAGCTGACATGTGTGGATTTTCCATGTTGTATGTGAATTCTGATGTTAGTAAAATTTCTCCTCTGATCTAGAGAGACAAGACTGCCACAGATCGTTGTTTAAAAGGAAACAAATTTAAAAGATATAGCTGATTTATTCCAGAACAATTAATTGGGCTGTTCCCTGAAGTTTCGACCATAGGGTCCAAGGCACCCAGCAGAGCTGCTGTAGCACCCAAGGTACCAGCACAGCCAAGAGCCTGCTGTGAGCTCCCAGGGAATGGATTTGATTCCTGACAGAAACCTGCCTGTATATGCAGGGACACCTGTAGGTCTCCTCTAGGCTCCTGCAGTAAAATGCTTGTTCACCCACTGCAGGTGTTTAATTAGAAAGTTTATTGGTGCATTATTCACAGTCTCACCTGTGATATTTGATGTACTTTTATTATCTCTTTGATTTTAAATTGTTCATTGTAAAGTTTAATGCCCCACAGATAAACTTTCAATCAGTGTACTACTAAACTATTAACCTGTTCCTCTTAAGAAGAAATAAAAGGGTTAAGTATTTGCATGGCTCATTTATTAGAAAAATGTGTGCGAGTAACTCAAGGAGTTTTCAGTGAGTTACTCTTTATGAGTTCGATTCAACCAAGATTTCTCCTGGCTTCCAGGCTGCAGTAATTGTCCAAGGCAGATCAGCTGCCCAAGCCTTGGTGCTGGCACCAGGCTGATGTGGCTTCTCATGGCAGCTGAGCACGCACAGGGTCTGTGGCCCTGCTCAGCCACCACGCAGCCAAACCCAGCAGATCTCCAAACCAAGGACTCAAGAAGAGATCCCCAGGATCCCAGGTGGACTCTTTGTCACTGTACTGGTGTTGTATCACAAAGGATCACATAGATCAGCCAGGTCAAGTGTCAGGGAGTGCCAAAGGTGTGTTGAAAGACCCCAGCTCCTCAGGAGCATCAAAGTGGTCTGGGCTAAAGGTGACGTGGCCAGGAAAGTTGTCTCACTGTGTGCACTTCTGGATCTTCCACATGGGAAAGAGTCCTGCTCAGCAAGCCTTGCCACTGACCTAACTGCAAGCACTAGAAAATGGACTTCTCTCTCTCTCCCACCCTGCAACAGAATTTTCTTATTTTTGAACAAGATTTATTTGACCTGAAATAATAATTTTTATTAGCCTAGATGTATTCTTTTGCATTTTCAGACTGAAATCTTCTTAAATTGGTGTTTAGAAGATGTTTTCAGTTAAAGACTGACTCTTTTTATTTATTTCTTTTATTAGGACTAAGCAGGCCAAAACCAAGATGTTCTATTTTGGATTAAATAAACCATTTCAGGTTGACTACCCCCTCTCATGTACTTGAAGTATGAAAAAGAAATAGGCTTTGTTGAAACAAAGATAAATATATAAAACACTTTCTGGCCCATTTTTCACACAGCTGCAGTCAAAACCTCTCCTACTTGGATTAACTCTTCCCACTTCTTCACTCAGCCTGCTCTATTCAAGCACTCACACAGAAGATGTAAAAAACATCTTCAAGTAAATAAGAGCTACCTGCCAGCTGCAAAACAAAACACTGGAAAGCAGAAATTAATCTTTTTTTAATCTGAAACAGAAACTGTAAGCACTGAAATTTCAGCATGTGGCCCCACCCTTCAAACTGCCTGTGTTGGCTCCACTTTTGGTAAACCGGGCCACAAACAGAGAGCTAAAGCCTTTGGCAAACCAAATCCCTATGGAGCAAATGCAGGTTTTGAGAATGAGATGGGGGTCCATGTCCTTGGTAGATTATATTGGGGTGGCTTTGCTGAAGTCAAATATGGCACAGCTGGAACAACAACAGCCAGGACCCAGTGTCCTCACGTCTCTGAACTTTGGAGCAAATATTTAGTGTCCATTCTTCAAAAACTTTTCTCATTTTAAAATGAGATAACCTCTAACAGCATTTATTCAGAGGAAGCTACCAAGACTCTGCCTTCATTGGATGAGTGATTTTTAGCTCTTCAACATGTGTTTCACATGCTGGGGAGAATAAATAAGGTTAAATAAATAAGGTTAAAATGCAATTATGTTCCCTTACCAGGCATCAGAGAAATAGCTTACAGCATAGACACCTTGAAAAAGACAGGTTTTCAGGGGCTATCTTCAGTGCTGCTTGTACACAGAATATGGACCACAGTGACTGCGCTGACATAACATTTATGGCAATAAAGCAATAAAGTCCTTGGCCACTGGGACCCAGGTTGTATCTTTTTTTTTCTTCTTTTTTTCTTTTTTCTTTTTTTTTTTTCTCCTAGTTGGTTGGTTGGTTGGTTATTTTTTTTCCTTTCCTCCATTACTTAGGGTCCAGCATCAGACCTTAGAAGACCACTTAGTTCACAAGCAGTCACTCTCTATTGCATCCAGACATCTCTAAGGTCTTTTCCCTTCCCTAAGTCTGTTGCTTTGATCAAATCAGCCTTGTTCCAGCTCATGCCCAGTGGCAAGCAACCTGTTCTGTGTCCTGTCTCTCTTGCTCCTTCACAAATAACCTGGCTTTTGATGGGGAGTTGCATATCACAGCTCACAGGCTAGAGGGTTTTCTACTTTTTCAGAAGAGAAAGAACAAATGCCTCGTGAATGTCCTCTCCTCTTACTCCCCCAGGACAAGCCTGCAGCAGCTCTGTCTGCCAGGCTAATGGGACGCTCTGGGACAGGTCTCCCACACTGTTGGGCAGCACTTTGCCCTGTCACAGATGGTGTGTTCCCACCACAGCAGCCTGTCTCTGACTGCAGCACCATTCAGATTGGTGTGGCTGAGCCAAAAGCTAACTCAGCAGCTTTTCCCACTGCATAAAGCCACGGCAGGCTTGCATCATGAAGGCTTTGTACAGTCCTGGATGTTCTTCCACCCACGCAACTTAAAAAAGATATGGTGCAAACTGGAGTAGGGTCAGAGGAAAGCAGCAAAGAAGGGTCAGAGGTACAGAGTTGTTTGCACACAAGGAACAGCTGAATGCCCTAGAATGCCTCAACCTGGAAAACAGAGGACCTGGAAGAAAAGGAACGGGTTTAACATGGTTAAAAATCAAGCAATCATGAGAAGCATGAAAAGCTTGAGTAGAAAATGTGCAAATTCACTGCCTTTTCCAGTGCACACTCCGGAGCTCACAGCTGGTAGCTGGATCAAATCCTGTGAAAGAGCGTGGTTTTGCAGAGTGTGCACTCAAACTGGACAAGCACACAAGTTCAGCACACTTCAGAACTTCTGGCTCAGGTAGCCCCTGGTCTGTGCATGGCTGGGTGCTGGGAAAGCTTCTGTGGAAGTGGCATTTACACTTGGACCCTCATCACAAGCATTCAGCCACTGCTGACCACAGCCAAAAACTTGTCCCCAGACTAAACAGACCTTTAGTCTGCCCCAGCATGATTTGCTACAACACATTCCCCAACCAGAACTGTGCTCTTCCTTTTTTCCCCAAGACTGCAAGTTTATTTCACTGGTATGACATGTAAATACTGAGACACCAAAGTCCTTCCTCTCTTCCCCAGGGTATGGCACACCACACCCAGTCCCAACAACCTGCCCAGTCTGCTGGGGATCAAGTCACATTTTTGTGCTACCTTGTGCTCTTCTGTCTGCTCTCTGAAGGACAAAGCTCCCAGCCGCTCTGCTATTTCCTGACGCTGTTTTCCCCTGGCCCAGCATGCCCAGAGCTAACTGAATACTTGTCAACTTCAGAGGAACTTCACAGGGAGTAGGGGGTAAGAGTATCACCAAGGCAGGAGGTTGAGGATGGACCCAGAGAGAACGGAATTCTGCACCACTGCCTCTAAGGGCTGGCCAACATACCTAGCTGTAATAATTTTCTGGACATCCAGGAGTTTTTACCTTGAGTGTTACAGGCAGCTTGGGATAGGGATACCATAGTGGTTCCTGTGCCAGCTCTGAAGGCATCATCAGAGCCCTCACAATGGGTTCAGGCAGACAGGTCCTTGATGGGCAATCCTGGTCTGGGCAGAGTGGGACAACCATGGTCTAGATTGGAGAAAAACATTAATACAAGCTGAATTGACAAATTTCCTTTTGGGTCAGCCCAAACCACTACATTTGACCCAGTGTAAAATATTTGGTTTACTTTTGGAAACAGAAGTATTTTCCGTGTGTTCCAATTCAGTAAAAAGGTCTTGTTTTGAAAATGTTCATGGCACAAGTGTGTTTCAAAAAATTTTTTTTCTTCTTTTACGTGTAAGAGGGGTTTTCTGACTTCATCACATTTGACAATTTTGTTAGCTTTCCCCAACCCTCCCCACCAAAAAGAAGTGTCATTCAGCTGACCTCACCGTGGGATCTGTTGTAAAAAGACCACAGCACGGTGCCTTAGCAGTTTTCACAACACAAATAATCATGTCCACAATTAAATAGCCCAGTGTTGGGGATAGATCTGATCATAGAGTGTTGAAGCCTAAGTCATTCAAACCAGAGGAAACAGCAGCACAACCAGTGGGGTACAGGCAGCAGCACAGCACTGAATACAGGCAACACCCAGTTATGTATTGCCACAGTTCATTCCTAGGTGCCAATGCCCCTGGGGAGTTAACGGTAATTTCAGCCTTTTATACAAAATCAGATAGGAAACAAGCGCTTAGTGGTGGCGAAAAACACCATCCTACCCCCGCACAGCTCCTCTGCTCCTTGTACCTGAGCATTTTGGCCTCTTCCTCACATTTTAGGAAGATTCTGGTGTTCACCCATGCATGTTCACAGATATGAACTGGTTTTACTAAATTATCCTCGAAAGTCTATTTCATTCAAATTAAATTTGTTTAACAAAGTTAACTTTCTTCAGACCAATACTATGTTTTTCAGTCTTTTTCAAGTGTGTCCAAAGGCTCTGATTCTCTGTCAACATGAGTTACTAAGAAATCCCAAGAAACTTTGGAAAAAGCTGAGTCTACATTTAAAAAGAACATGCTTAGCATCTTGCCAAAATATCATGTCTAACCTCAGAGAGATGTCTTAAGAGTGTGCAATATGTGACTGTAGGATCATAAGATAGTACTACAGGTACCCTAAACCCCTGAGTCCTGCAGCACTTCCAGGGGTCCTGTTTCCTATTCTGCCGGTTTCCTATTCCCATGAAAAGAGCCCATTGCAGCCCCTTGTCTAGAGTCACGACATTTCCATCCTCCTCAGAAATTCAGCTTTAATATTATTTGTTTTCGCAAAGCTGTTCACCACAGTAGCTCACTCTGCAAGTGCACCTGATCACAGTCAGTTAATTCATAATTTCTTGTGGTCTCGTTAATCTCCCTCTCCACTTTCACAGATAAACAACATTTAACAGCTCTATTAAACAACAAATAGCATGCCAAAGCATATCTTGCATATTTCAGAAGGGTAATGGCCTACCAGATTTATCTAGGATCTTAAATTGCATTTTGAAAAAGTTCTCTCCCTTACTGAACTACTGAATGCAAATTTCATAATAATTTGTTTCAGAAGGGGAAAAGAAATTAAAATATCTTATTTTTTTGTTATTTGTCTATACATTAATATTTCAATTTCAAGTCCTCCTCATAGGACTCTCTTCAGGTGCAACCTGGCGTGTTCTCTAAGTATTTGCCCTGTAAATTTGTCTCTCAATTTCCTGTTCCCAGACAAAACCACTCCAAGCAGAGCCCTCAGCTCAACTTGGCAGGGGCCATGCCAAATCCACCTCCCAATCCTATCTGCCGCTTGTGTTATCCCAGCAAAGTGGCAATGGCATCCTGCTATTGGATGCTGCCCGTGCCTGTGTTTCCACGTGGCCAGGCTCTGCATGGACAGCAAGCAGCACACAGCATTTAGTGCTCACCAAACCCTTGCTATGTCTACCCGGCACACCCGTACGCTGCAGAAATACCACTTTTCACTTTGTTTATTTTTTAAAGCTGAGTCTTTGACCTTCCAGGTAGTAATAATTTTCCAGCCATCAAACACTCATAAGGTTTGTGGTATGTGCCTGCCACAGCCCCAAACCACAACTGAGAGCTCTGAATATCCTCTGTTGTTAGCCCCAACAGGACACCAAAGCCAGGCTCGGATGCTAACCCTCACTGTCGCAGCTAAAGTTATGTATTTGGCTGTTAATAATTTTTCAAGCAGGATGGGAGGGTGTGGCAGAAGCCAAATGTGGGGATCACGTGAATCTGCCTGCATTTTTTAAAGCAAGCCCACCTAAAATACAGAAGGTCTTTTCACCTTGAAAGGGGGGATTTATTAGAGGATAGATAGACAGGGGAAATCCACAGCCAGAAAGCTAAATTGTTGAAGGATTTCCTCAGAACACAAGCTATTATTAAAAACATGCATTTCTCACAAAAACCTCCCTTCCTTTTCTTCAAATAATCTTCTTGAAGGTTTATTGTGTTTTAATTGCACCAAAATATAAAGTCTCTAATTAGGAAGCATGGGGAAGGAAACACTGAAAAATGTCAGCATAGAAGAATCTATTACCAAACTTAAATTAAAAATTACTTTGGATCCATAATCAACAGTGTCTCTCCAGCCTCTACCATCCTGACTGCTATCTGCTCCTATCTCCCTCAGATAAGCACATCCCAGTGCAGTGGGCATATCTCTTCACATGTTTATTTTCAGCCATGGTCAGTTTGCTTTCTTGAGGAACTCATAAGATTTCCTTTAAAGAATGTTTCTCTAAGTATCATAGGGTTGTGCTGTCCCTTGGCATTTTAGCAGTCTTCATGAGCTCTGATCTCTTTTCTGCTCTCATTGAACTGCTATTTTGTTCCTCACCCAAAGACTTCAAACTCACCTATCACATGCATTAAACATGACAAAATAAGTGTGTGATGTCTGGAAAACAGTCTGATTAGAATTTTTGGTGTAGAGATGACTGTGCCGTTTTCCTGCAAGGCAGGGCAAAAAAGAAAGGGAATTGAATTTTCCTTAATCTGCCTTTTTTCTGTAGCATTGCAGCATGAAATGGTGTCAACTTTTTGCCACGCTCTGGAAGGCTGCCGGCTCCCCACGCTGTGTGCAGGAGAGCCAGAGCCTCCAGCAGGATACTGCTGTGGCTGCCCTCACAAACCACCTGCAATTCACCACCTGCAATGAGCCATGGCCCCTGAACTGAGACAGAAATCAGGTGGGTTTGTACTTTCATGATCACAGAGATTCAACAGACTGTTGCATCTCCTGTAAAACACACTAGCAATCATGGCCAGCATTTTTAGCTACTGTCCCTGCCACTTCCAAGCAGGAATTTCATATGCCTACTGCAGACCAGAGTGATCACTGCGGACTGGGGTCTGATCTCATTCACCCTGCAGTGAATCCAACATAATTCAGTCATTCACGGCTGGTACTTTGGACTTGCACCAGTGTCACTGTGATCAAACTCTGCCTCTCTGCCTGTTTCCAAAAAAGTATGTAGGGAAAAAAAAAACAAAACAAAAGTATCTTTTCCCCAGAACAGGTACTGGCTAATGTATGTCCTTGGTTATTAGAAACCTCTCACCATCTGGTCACACTTATTTCAACTATTACCATCACCCCTGCAAAATTCATACTGTGCTGCAGCATCAGGTGCTCCAGGGGGCACAGTGGGACCAAGCACCACAATGAACACAATGTCACTGCCTGCAGAATATTTTGGGTCACTGCTCAGCCCAGTTGTTGACCAAACCTGCACACAAAGATCCTCACAAGGCTGGAGAGAGAGGCAGAGCCCACACATTTTACACTTGTCTAGTTTCATGCAGGAAATGGCCCCTTTCATCTGAATCAATGCTCCATGTAGGTTGATTGCCCTGCCTACAACAGTGGGCTCAGGGATCTGACTGCCTGGGGAGAAAAGTGACACTTTTCTCATTGCCTTAGAAGTACAGATGGAGTGTAGGGCATAGGTAGCCTGACTTGAATAATTTTACACTTGTTTTTGTGAAATAGAATTAGAATTAGATCTGCCTCAGCTGATGGGCAGTGGAGATTCAGACCTGTCACTACAACACATTGTGGGCATCAGTTTTGCCCACCCAGACCTTGCAAATTGCAGCAAATCAGCCTTTCTTTGCATTCCCTGCTCCTGAGCTTGAGACTCACAGCAGACTTCTTCATGTGTATATTGCTTGAAGGTGCTACTGAGTAAGATCAGATGGAAGTTAGAGGAAACAAAATCAAAGCTGATATGTTTGCATTCACTCAGTATCTGGAGAACTAATTAGTCTTGGTTTTGGTGAATGGGGGGAATGATACCAATCACCCAAGCTGATTTGCCATTTCCCTTGAGCCCTTTAGTGCATTAAAGGAAAAAAACATTACCTTGTGATTTTGACACTGATGCAACTCTGTGCATTCTTTCTACACACCCCTGTTATTGCCTGTTTGTGGAGGAATTCAAAGGTATCTCTGTCTTTCTGAAGTTCCTGTAACAGTCGTGGTCCTGCATCCCCACAATGCTTTTCCCTGTGGAATACCAGCAGCCATCATCACCAGGACTTATCCTGGGGAGCTTGCCATAATTAGGGCCCAAGTCAGTGATTCTGTGGGAGCAGGCGCCATCAGGAGCACGGTGCCTCTTGGGGTGCAGTCACAGGGCACAATAGGTGACATGAGCTGGTGCAGAAGGAGGCTGAGATCCAGATCATCAGACAACTTGAACACCATGAAGATGAGCAATAATGCAATAACACCAAGAAGGATTTCCCTCAATGACTGAGCAATAACAATTTTTGCCATAAAATAGAAGTTCCTCAGTATTGGAGGACAGAAGTCTGAGTGTGCTGCCAAGTCCCAGGATAAAGATGCTGCAAAGATGTAAGGGAGCCTTGCATTGGGGCACACCAAAAGAGCCATAAAGGTCTGCAAGGCTGAAGTGCCCTGAAGACTTAGTGCCATGCTACTAGAGCAACCCTTAAGAGCAACCTTTCATAGCTGAGTCAGGCAGACAGGAGGAGACCAGGCAGATCAACAAGATGCACTATTGATAAAATTGAACTAGAAGCAAGAAAAACATTTTAAAGCAAGTGAATAAATGCTATAAATTTCGAAAGAGAAAGGTTTACAGGCCTGAGGGCAGTGAGGAGACTGTCATAATGAAGAATAAACAGAAATAGGTGGAGCAGACAGATAGAGCGCCTGTCTAATCCTTTCACAACACAGCACCATAAAAGGTCTTAAAGTAAGGCTGGTCAAAATTTTCCACCCAAACTTCTCTACTGAACAGTAAAAAGAGTACTTTTTTATGATTACTCTGTCTAATTTTTTTTTTTTTTTACCCACAACAGCTGCTTTCCATGAAAATTTTCAACATTTTGTGGAAATGCCAAAAAACACCCAAACCTCTGTTTATGGCAACTAAACATTTTCAGACAAAAAAAAAAATAACGTTTTTGGTGAGAACTAAAGAATGGCCTGTAGTTTTGAGACATGACTAATCCCTTTGTTGCCAAACACTGAATACTTTTTGGTTTTCCACTAAAAAGTCCAAATTATTCTCTGTGTAAGGGGGCCACTTTCTAAACCAGCAGCACTTTAAATATCCAAACAAAAAAATTCAAACTTGGTTCCAACCTTAAGCAATGACCAGTGCTGAGATCTCTGTAAAGAAGTAGTATTGGGAGCTGGTCAAAGAGCAAAATCAAGCAGACAGACTGATTTTGGACAGGCTGCAAAGAGAAATGGAAAAAAACAGGAAAACCAGTGTGGTGGGGTGATGCTGGCTGGTTGCCAGGTGCCCATCAAAGCTGCCCTGTTGTTCCCCTCCTTAGCTGGGCAGGGGAGAGGAAATACAATGAAAGGTTCATGAGTTAAGGATGGGGAGAGATCAGTCACCAATTACCATCACAGGCAAATCAGATTCGATTTAGGGAAAATTAACTGAATTTTTTAGCAATCAGAGGAGGGTAATGAGAAAATAAAAGTAAATCTTAAAACACTTTCCTATCACCTCTCTCTTCTTCCCGGGCTCAACTTCTCTCCTGAATTCTCCACCTGCTTCCATCCAGCAGCACAGGGGGATGAGGAATGGGGGCTCTGGTCAGTTCATCACAATTTGTTTCTGCTGCTCCTTGTTCCTCAGGGGGAGGAGTCCTCACCCTCTGCCCCTGCTACAGCAGGGTTTACCCCAGTGGGTCCCTCCCACAGGAGACAGTCCTTCATGAATTCTCCAAGATAAGTCCCTCCCGCAGGCTGCACTTCATACACTGCTCCAGCGTGTGTCCCATCCACAGGGTGCAGTCCTTCAGGAACAGGACTCCAGTACAGGCCCCTATGGGTTCACAAGTCCTGCCAGGAGCGTGCTCCAGCATGGGCTTCCCACAGGGTGACAGTGTCTTTCGGGCATCCCACTGCTCTGGCATAGGGTATTCCACAGGCTCTGCGTGTGTGGATCTCTGCTCCCCTTGGACCCCCATGGGCTGCAGGGGCACAGCTGCTTCACCACGGTCTGCACCAGGGGCTGCAGGGGAATCTCTTCTCTGGCACCTGGAGCACCTCCTGCGCCTCCTTCTGCACTGACCTTGGTGTCTGCAGGGCTGTTTCTCTCACATGTTCTTACTCCTCTCTCCCACCACAATTGGTCTTGCACAGTAACATTTCCCCTTGTGAAGTCTGTTATCCCAGAGAATCCACTGTCACTGCTGGGCTCAGCTTTGGCCAGTGGCCAGTGGTGGGTCCATCTTGGACCTGTCTGGCATTGGCTGTGTCAGACAGGGGGGAAACTTGTGGCAGCTTCTCACAGAAGCCATTCGTGTAGTCCCCTTGCTACCCAAACCTTGACATGCTAACCCAATACAACCATCAAAAAAGAAAATAATTTAAGCTATTAGGCTGGGAGACACAGTGAGATAATTAGAGCGCAGATTGATGGTTTTGTTGTAGGAAGTGTCAAGTGGTCTGGTTTTGGATGAGAAGCAGTTTGCAACTGAACGTCTAAAGACTTGGGAGACCAAATAATTACAGTCTTGAATACTTGGCCAGTAAGTGGCCCTGTCTGCCTCAATATCTTTGGTTGCTTTGTAATGATAGAGGAATGAGGGGCACATTTTTCTAATTTGTCTTTGCCAGGGCAGGCATTGTCAGGCCATAAAAGTTTCTTTAGCCTACTGAAATATCTTTCAGTAAAATAAATACATATTGAAAGAAGCTAAATCAAAATCTAAAATACTAAAATTCATAGCAGGAATCTTATATAGTGCTGTATACTAAAAATGGTTATTTAAGGAAACGGTTCTATTGGACTGGAGCCAACTCTTGTGTTTTTAGTAATAAAATATTTCATCTCATTTCACCTCTAACTTTTGATCTTGTGGCAGGTATCACCAGAAGATGGCAGGGTAAGCCAAGGCAGCTGTAAATGTCATCATGCATTAGTATAGGACCTGGAGTTAATTTAGACCTATTTATTTCTATGATTCACTTGCTTTCCTATCACATAGCAGCTTACTTTACATATGCAATTGTAGCCTGGGGTAGATTTTTCTCATGAAATTTCAGGTTTAAACACATTACTGTAGATGATTCCCAGCAGCTGAAGTGATAATAGACGCCAAGTAGCAAAAACTTCTGTAGGAGACAAAAAACGCTCTCTATGGGTTCCCTATAACCTCTGAAAGCTTCACAGAGCCTAAAAAGAGTTAAAATGTAACACATCTCTCAGAATGATGCGACCTTCTGGGGGAGGTTAAAGCTGGAGAGGACACTGATGGAGCTCATGGTCTGGTATCTATGGTAGA
Organism: Dasyornis broadbenti; assembly: GCA_013397935.1. Classification (NCBI taxonomy): domain Eukaryota; kingdom Metazoa; phylum Chordata; class Aves; order Passeriformes; family Dasyornithidae; genus Dasyornis; species Dasyornis broadbenti. The sequence goes on along the minus strand of VZRN01002462.1, from coordinate 7,335 downwards.
GCAGAAACGGTAGGAAGGAAAACACTCTTGGAATGAAAAAGACAAAAGTGTTGGAACTCTGTCTCACCTTGTTAGACAGGAGGAAGAGAGGGAATCACTCTCTGCAAAAGGAGAAAGCAGGTCACACAAGGAATTAAGGTGAATCAATCAGAGATCAAGTGAAAATAGGCAATGCCTGCTTAAAAATCAAGTACTTGGCAGTAAAATTGCACAGCAGAAACTCAGGGAGGGAGCAACACGTCAGGAAGTGCATCCTCAGCTCAGCAATGTGGATATCAAGTGTTTGGTGTCAGAAGCAAGAGCACTCCTGCCAGACAGGGGCACAGTGGTACCACATTGCATCGCAAGGGGAGCTCTGAAAGCAGACCCCGTTCTGGGGCTCTGAGAGTTCAGTCTCGGACAGTGACCTGGTCACAAAGACATTGTCATCAGCACGTCACCCCCTGACCAGGGGGAAAGGGAAAGGGAAGGTTCCGGGAAGGGAAGGTTCCAGGAAGGTTCTGGAAAGGGAAAGGGAAAGGGAAAGGGAAAGGGAAAGGGAAAGGGAAAGGGAAAGGGAAAGGGAAAGGGAA